>JAOXNN020000054.1:457905-472407 GCA_028571205.2 Hydropsyche betteni | reverse complement strand
GAACGCATTGTTTTAGTTTGAAGTGCGCCCATATGGTTTATGAGCGCACTTCAACCTAAAACAATGCGTTCCATTTTCGCGACTAAACGATCGCCGCGACTACAAATCGCAGTGGGCGCTTGCCCTTATTGTCACCAGACGTCATATAGGCAAAGACAGTAGTTAGTAGGTATAAGCATCATATCGTATACGTTAACTGTATACGCATAAAGACCATATTCGCGGGATCGTTGTTTTTACTGTCCAGCGATCCTCAACTTTTTCACCGAGTCATAATTTGAAATGCTGCGAACTACCAACATTATTTTTTCAAAGGAGACGTTTATGAAATAACTAACTGACCTGGTGAACTTCGTATCGCCTACAATCGCTGTTCGTTAGTCTCGCTAAAACTAAGCTGACCATACGTCCCGTTTTCGCCGGAACTGTTCCGTTTTTGTCGCGTCTTGCGTTCGTCCCGTCGTTTTCGCATATATTAGAAGATCTTTCGTCAACAAACGGTTGATCTTCGACTCTAAATACTGGATTTTTTATCTTAAAATTGCACCCGTTATCCAGTTGGCCTGATGTTCCCGTTGTCTTCACGCGTTCCGCACACACTTCAATCAATACGCGGCACGGCGCGACGAGGTGGTGTACTTTCCCATACAATATTACTTATATTATTTTTTAGCTTTTCTTTAGGAGTTTTCCTATTATTTTTCTTTGTAAACCACCTATTAGTTAAAGCGAACAAAAAATAAATAAATATTCAAATCGATCAAGCTGTTTTTGAGTTTTAGTACGACGATTCATTTTTATATATATAGATTTATTTTTTATTGCACCCATTTAATATTCAAAAAAATGTTTAGAAACTGGTTGCTGAATTGAGCGGTTTACGAGGGGGTTGGTGAAAGTGATTGCTAGGTGGAATGTGATGGATGTGTTTATTAACCGTGTACGTAATTAGCGAGGCTTAAAAAAAAATTAAAAATATCCGAAGGGAAGCCCATCATCTCGCCCGTTATAATATATACACCCCACTCTATACCAACTTTCTGAGCACCCATTTAATATAATAAAATTGTAAATGCTCAATTACCTAATTGAAACAAAATCATAAATTGGCTCGCCAATGATCGCGTCACGATCTCGTCTCCATTGTTTTTAACTTTCTAGTCCAATTTGTGAATTTAATGCATTATGAAGACGAAAATTATAATATTATTCAAAATCAAGAACTTCTCAGAATATTATATTTCCAGATTTCCCTGCGGACCACCAAATTTTTAATGTCAAATGTTTTTTAAATTACACAAAAAGCCCAAGATTTTTGTTTTTTTTTAGGGAAAGCACCATTACACTAACCTTGCATACCAATCACTAAAATTAAGTGATATCTAATGCGGTTTGTACATGATACTTACGTTTTATTGATATCGTTCGGTAAGGGATGGATTTTTGTTTTCAAACTCATCGAAAGTTTGGTTATCTTCAGAACACACGATAAAGAAAAAAATATGTATAAAGTTCCAATGATTATCGGAAAAACTTTTTTCTGCAGGAGACTTTCAGGCCTCTAATGATGATTGTATCGAAAATCGCATCGCAGTAATAATATATTTATGAAAATATTCAATGTGTTTTATACCTTGAAATTGAAATTTAACCATTTTCCTAGCCACCTGTAGAATATCGATTCGGCAATAGTCATTTTACTATTCGCTCTCATTCTTGAACTAAAAGTTGGCTGCCGTACCATTTGACAGGTTCGAAAATTCGCCTGCACCCTCTTTATATTCATGAAACCAGATTGTAATGCTGAAAAACCTAGTGAAAAACGGAAACGACTCCCCGTCCTCCGCTTTTCTAGTGTCGTTACCGTTTCATCTCTACTCGAAAAGCAACGAGCATGGAAATCGAAAACGCTAAAAAAAAAACCCTCACCGTCTTCAAATCTTCCATTCTCTTTTACGGCTCGAATCCATCTTCTTCGATATGAAACAATACGAAACGCAAAATTTTCCAACGAATCGCTTTTCTACAACAATCAAAATATGTTTTCGCATATTATCCATAATATTTTTATATCGTTTCTAATCAAACAGCCGACCCGTTAGCCTTCCAATACGGCGTGAAACGTGTTTTCGAGATCCCATAACACTATTAATGTCACCCTTTGAAGTGATCCCGATCCAGCCGGTTGGTCCCGTTTTCGGTTAACTGGTTCGGAAACTTATGTTCACTCTTTAACGCTACCAACCCTTTCCCAATAAATGTATACGGGCCGTGTTCATTTTCTAAATTTGTCATCGTCGACGGGATTTCGGATGTGCTCGTGCTCGTTCAAGTTTTTTCTTTGTCGACGGTTATTTTTGCACGAATTGAGAATGTTTAATTTGCAGATGGTCGCAAACGTTTTGGTGTTCGTTTGCGTGAACGTCGTCGGCATTTTGATGCACAATCTCATGGAACATGCTCAAAGACGTGCTTTTCTCGATACGAGGAATTGCATCGCAGCTAGATTGGAAATGGAGGATGAAAATGAAAAACTGGTATGGTTTTGTTTGTTTTTTATATGAAGATTCTGTCAATTTTTAATTGAATTAATTAACTAATTGCAGGAAAGATTATTACTGTCAGTATTACCACAACATGTTGCAATGGAAATGAAGAATGATATTATTTCACCGGTTGAAGGTCAATTTCATAAGATATACATTCAAAAACATGAACAAGTTAGGTAAGAATTTAAAATTGATTAGATTTTTAATAAAATCATTAAAAAAATTCAATCGTATTTTATGAAACATATTTAATTTTCAGTATTTTGTTTGCTGACATAGTAGGCTTTACAGTTTTGGCATCACAGTGCAGTGCACAAGAATTAGTTAGACTACTAAATGAACTTTTTGGACGATTTGATCAATTGGCTAATGTAACTTTCGTTTCATTTTTACTATAAACATTTCATAATTATTATAATGACATTGATATATATTTTTTAATTTTAGGATAATCATTGTTTGAGGATTAAAATTTTAGGTGATTGTTATTATTGTGTTTCTGGATTGCCTGAACCTCGGTCAGATCATGCAAAATGTTGCGTTGAAATGGGATTAGATATGATAGATGCCATAGCGTAAGTTCAAATTTTTAATCAATAATACAATTTCGAACTGATACATTATCTTTTTATTTGGCAATCGGTTTTAGTTCTGTCGTTGAAGCTACTGATGTGCAACTCAATATGCGTGTAGGAATACATTCTGGCCGAGTTTTGTGTGGAGTTTTGGGATTACGTAAATGGCAATATGATGTTTGGAGTAATGATGTAACGTTAGCTAATAATATGGAAGCTGGAGGTGAACCTGGGTAAAAAACTTGAATATAAAATTTTTTATTTTTGTGTTATAAATTTCAAATAATGAGAAAATTAATTATTCAGACGAGTGCATATAACTCAAGCAACTTTGGAATACTTGGGAGGAACGTATGAAGTAGAAGCGGGACAAGGTGGCACACGTAATGCATATTTAAGGGACCATAGTGTAACAACTTATTTCATTGTTCCACCTCCAAGAAGGAGGAAGGTCTGTTTTTTTATTAAATTTCCTCTACAAAATTTTTCACTTAAAAATTAACTAGTCTTATGTAATTCTACGATTACTTTTAGATGTGCCTTGGTGGAAACATGATAGGAAATGCTGCAAAAAGAAAACTGTCTTTCAAAAATGTTTCTAACGTCGTGGTCCAATTGTTACATTCGATTAAATTTAACGTAGATGTACCTTTTTCTAATATGGCTGCTTCCCCACAAGATTTGAAAGCAAATGCTGCTAGAAAGGTATGATATTTTCGTGTAAAAAACTTCAGTATGATTTTTAAGAAGTCTGTTGATTTGAAATACAAAATTTGTCGGAGGTGATGGTTTTAAATAAAATTTTGGTTACATATATAGTTGATGCCTTGATTAACACAGCATGCGATCCTGATAAAATTCTCTTGAACTGTCATAGTGAAATTTCTATTACTTTCATTGATCATTATTTACTATGAATAATACAAAAATATATTAATCCACAGTTTTAGAAGCATTATGTATACCCAGCATTTTACAAGTGCTTGATGGTAATATTGTTTCTGATATACGTTCTCAACTATACATAAAATTGTGAATCTAAAAAATATTATCCAAATAGGGATTTAAAAATATAATAAATGTTAGTTAAGCTTTTTTATGTTAAAATTTTTCACGTATTTATCAGTTGATTCTATTTACTTTTCAATCCTTAATATATTTTTTATATAATTTTGATTAATTACTCAATAAATCTTGTTAGAATTTTATTTCTTAAAATTGCTTGAGTTGCGTACAGTTAGCAATGTGTTTGTATAGTTTGTTAGTTTACTTTTGCCTTAAAAAGAATAGAATTCTATTTTGCCTAATAATATATGAATTTTTGCAATATTATTCGAAAATTATATTTGGTTTGTCTATTATGCCCATTTATTATTTACTTTTTGTAAAGTAGTGGTTAGAAAATATTTTATAATGAAACTAATCCGATTAAAAATATTAAAAAATTCTTTATTTAAAAAAATCATATTTATTTTTCAAAACTAGTTTTAGTTTCAATATATTATATTTTGTTAAAAGTATTGGGTATTACGACAAACAAGTTTGTGTATAAGTGTTAAATGGTGTATAGTCACATAAAGCATGGGTCGCTGTTGCATTAAAGCTTTTTGTATTATGGTTCAACTCTAATTATTACAATTATATCACCAAAACATATAAATTCAATCAACGGAAGGAAATAACGAAAAATACAAAAAATAAATTCTCTGGTAACAATAGGGATTCTTAAATGTGGACTTGAATTGTGAATATTATATCACTTTTGCTTTTTTTTTTAAATATTTTTCAATTTTCAAATGGTTAGAAATATTTTTCACAGCAAAGACTCTTTCAAGCTGAAAATTGCTTTTTTGCAATATCACATATATCTATAAAAATATTGATGTATTTTTTACTATAAATTTTACATACAAACTAAAACTTATCATATTTGTAAAGCACAATTTGTAAATATTCAAATGACATAAAATGAACATTATTAAAAAAAAAAAAACGTTTTATATACATAAGAGTATATACAGTTACAAATTGGGATAAGTTTTAAGAAAAGTACATATATGATATTATTTTTCCACTAAATTAATTGTCTTTAGTGGGTAAATTTTGTATAACGGGCAATGCGTGGCAGGTACTGGATCTACAAAGAGCCCTACATGCAGAGCCTGGCAGTGCCGAAGCTGTATTGCCGCTGCGGGCAGTCGGTGTATCCTCCGTGAGTCTGCTGCCCCGCGCCCCCGTCCCCGCCACAGCCCCCGCCCCTCCTGACACGCCCCCGGCCACATTCGATGCCACCATGGCCAACTATGCCACCATTGCACACTCATCGTCGACACTTTACTATCAAACAAACGTATTTATTATTGGTTTTTTGGTTTCTTTTATACCTTCGTTTTTCTGGTTTTTGGGTGGGGAGCATTTTTGCAATTTTATAACTAAGGCCTCTGACTTTTCATCTATAAAAGCACTCAATCGTCGAGTTTTGTTGGTTGCAAAAAACTTTTTTTCAGACAAGTAATATGTTTCTGGTGTGTCGATTTTGCCTGTGTTTTTTTTTTTAATAATAATTATATTTGTGATATTTAAGTGATTTTTGTAAATTTTTTTTCATTTTCATTGTGTTTTTGGTTTTTATTTTAGGGTTTTTTGCTTACACTAATTTGTTGGTTTTGTGCAATTTTTAAAGTGTGAAGTGCTTTTTTAGCTATTTTTATTCCTGCTATTTTTGTCATATCTACACAATTTTTTTTTAATTTATATTTGTGTCTGTCTGCAATATAATAATATAATTATTAGGAATCTACAAAATGAATAAAAATCTATTGTTTATTCATTATTTTATAGTGTTTAGGTTTTCTAAATTAGTGAAATAATCTTTTCAATTCTTATTTCACAAAATGGTTTTAACTCTAAACTAAATTTATAATTTTCTTTTAAAAAGCATCTTGAAAAATTAAATAATTCCTTTAGTTTTATATATATATCTACACTAGCATGTTTTCATTATATTCATAATGTGATTTGATGAACTAATATTTGCATATATTTTTATTTACGAACATTTTCACTAATCTCAAATCATTATCTGTGCACGATATTTTTCAAATATCTTCCTTATGACTTTCCTTTTCCAAAACCTATTTTATTATATTCAAATTTTTGAAAATATATAATCTTAGCATTTTGCATGAATTTGATTCCTCAATTTATTGAATTTCTAATGATTGTAAGTATTAATATTGAATAATTTAATGAAATTTTGAATCAATTCAAGCTTTATAAATTTATAAGCATTAATATGTAGCATACACATAATTCGATTTATTATTGTATTTAATTAATATAAATAATTTTACATTTGCATTTTCATAATTTTAAGGGAAATAATTTAAGCCGTTTCTATTTTAGAACAAAGTAACTGAAAAATTCAAGCGACCACTCAAAAAGAGACATTCATCAGTATATCATCAACCTTCAAATCGAGTAAATAAATATTTAGCTCAAGCTATCGAGGCCCGCAGTGTTGATAGAGAAAAATCCACACATGTAAATTTAGCTACATTGTGTTTTAAAGATTCCAACAAAGAAGCTCAAGTAATTACTTTGACGAATCATTTATTTTTTAAATAATTACTTTATATGATACTCAATTTTTTGTTTATAGTATCACGCCGATATCGATGGTGGTTGGGTGGGATCGTTAGCTTGTGGCTTAGTAGTTTTAGTATCCGTGGGACTCTTGCAAGCTGCTGTTTTACCCCGAACTACTATTCTTCTACTTTTATTTTTGACGGCGTTTGCTTGGCTCTCTGTCGTACTTATGTTACTAATGGCCGTTCGATTAAGATGGATTTTATGGGATATGTCGAGATCCTTTCCATTACGCCATGCAGTTACTGCATTTACTATTATATTAATTTATACTGTTGCTCAAGTCAATGTGGTAAGTGATTTTATTAATATTGTTAAAAAAATTATTTGTAAAACTATCACTATTTGAATTTTTTTAATAGTTTACCTGTCGTCGTGTTGATTTTTGTGGCGAAAACAACATTACTACAGCAGATCCTAATTCGTGGTCAGACCATCGAGCCTGTCCAATTCCATTATATATTTCTTTATCTTGCTGTTTATCTCTACTCGGTGTAGCAGTATTTTTGAGACTGCCTATCGTTTTGAAAGGAGGTCTGCTTGGTATTATGACAACTGGGTATTTACTATTAATGCAAGGAACTCATTATCACTTATTTGAATGTTATGATAAAATTATCGGGTTTGTACAAATTTTTTATTATTTTTTTTTTCCTGTAAACGTTTTTAACTAAAATGAAAAAAAAAATTGTATAGGTCTGTTGTACCTTCTGGGATAGTATCGTGTGTAGAAGTTATAGCTTTAGCTCTGGCAGTAATACTTCATGCCCGTCAAGTAGAATGGACTGCCCGATTAGATTTTCTATGGCAAGCACAAGCACGTGAAGAGAAACGTGAAATGGATGCATTGCAGACGAGCAATAAGAGAATACTATTTAATTTATTACCTGCTCACGTTGCAACTCATTTTCTGGATAATCAGTTCAGGACAAATATGGTACGTTATATATTTTCATTTTATATTGAAAATATAATTTTGATATTATATATGTTTGTAATTTTTAATCAAAAGTTAACAATCTACATTAGCTTTAAATTTGGTTTTTAGTAATTTTACATGTTGTAACAGATAATTTGAATTGTTCAAATATTTCAATTGTAATTTGTTTCCCAATTTTAAAATTATTAGAAAAAGTAATAATTTGTCAATGTGTCAAATTAGAATATTAAGTATTTAAATTGAAGTATAGAAATTTGTCGAGTATTTTTGTAGATTGTTTTGAGCATACTCAATTGATATTTTGGACTTTTTTGTCAAGCATGGATTGCTTCTAAATTGTTTCCAATTTATTATTGTGAACCCATATGCATTTTCCATTTCATTCATAAAATTCAAATCATTATATAATAATAATAATAATATCTGAAAAATTTTCATTGAACATTTCACATGTTTCACTTTGCATATTATTTTTGTAAACTTGAAAATTTTAATATATTTATGAAAATATAATATTTTTAAAACCATGTCTCATATCCGCTTTAGTATACAGTTGATGTTATGTTATACCTTAAATGAAATTGTCAACCTAATATCCTTTTTATTATATTAATGTTTTATTTTTTTGTGATAACCATGATGGTGCATGAGAAAATTATATCATGTGTGAACTAATCCATCCATTTGTAAAGTAGTAATCAGTCATGTTGGTAATCCTAATTGATGGTGTTGGTTTAAATTGTGATCAGTGATCTGAAAAACTTTAAAATGTTATTTCATCACTATTATTTTTCAAATGTGTACTTTGATAAAAATACATAATTCGATCGATTCTCATATTTCAAAACATAACGAGTTTGCAAATTTTTCACTGACACTATTAATAAAAATAAAATTCAGACTATATCACTGATCGTGATGGCCAACAAATAAATTTATATTAGTAATTGATCTCATTCATTAAGCAATAGGTTGAGTTTCATTATAAATCATAGTATTCATCATTTTGTGACTAAAGCCCTGTAGTTAGGCTTGGTGCATGTTCATATTGGGTGTTTTTGTTTGTGGTGTACTGTACACGTACAGAACACATTGTCACAGGACCTGTATCATCAATCGTACAGCCGAGTGGGTGTCATCTTTGCTTCCATAACCAACTATCACGAATTTTACATGGAGCTTGACGGGAACAATCAAGGAATGGAATGTTTGAGATTACTGAATGAAATTATTGCCGATTTTGATGAGGTCAATATTGCGTATTTATCATATTTAATTTTAATAAGAATAACATTTTTTTAAATCAATTGTTTTTAATTTTAGTTATTGGGAGAAGAGCGTTTCACGGCAATCGATAAAATTAAAACTGTAGGATCTACTTATATGGCAGCTGTAGGTTTAATGCCTGCAAAGCGTATGACTGATGAGGCTACTTCAAAAAAATACTTGGCAACTTTAGTAGATTTTGTCTTTGCTATGCGGGATAAATTGAAGGATATCAATGAAAATTCTTATAATAATTTTATGTTAAGAGTTGGTAAGTTCTAAACATTTTGTATTATTTTGAAATATAATGTTAAAAATAATATAAATAAAATGATATTATTTGAAGGCATTAATATCGGTCCTGTTGTGGCTGGAGTAATTGGAGCTCGCAAACCTCAATATGATATTTGGGGTAATACAGTCAACGTTGCTTCACGAATGGATTCTACTGGTCTTCCTAATCACACTCAAGTAACTGAAGAAGTTTACCAAACTCTCAAAGATTTGCCTTATCAGTTTGTGTGCAGAGGAAAGGTTAAGGTAAAAGGAAAAGGAGAAATGACAACCTTTTTCTTAACTGAGAAACTTATGCCAGGTACTGTTGGACAAAGCCCGACTTTACCTCCAGGTGCATCAAATTCATATGGAGGTGTAGCTACACCTTTAGCAATGATTCAAAATCCTGGTAGGCGTGCTGCTCCTCCTCCTCGCATGCCATCATTAAGAGAAACTCCAAATCCGCCAAGTGGAAATACTAATGGCCACGAAGAAAGCGATCCTCTTTTGCCCTCATCTACGAAAATTATTTGTTCTAATAACAACAAAGGAAGTAGAAGCAGAAAAAACAGTGGAAAAAAGAATGTGAATGACGAAGAGCTCCCACCGCCTCCTTTGCCTCCTCATCAAAATGCTTGTTATGCTGGTCCACGGTGGCCACCACCACCTCGAGCTCTTGTTCCACCATGGCCACGACCTCAACCAAGACAGCCTCTTCCTAGAGCACCACCGTCACCTGCTAGGCGTCGGGCCAAACCACGTGCATTAACAAGACATAGATCTTCAGAAAGTCTCCCTGGAGCTTCTTCTAGAAGTCCTAGAATTCATTCATCAGCCGATGAGCTGAGTTCTCTTACACGATCTCCGAGTATAAGCTCTTCTGATGAAAGTTATTCACGAACAACTGATGCCTCGCCTTCTCCACCAAGAGCTTCTCTTGCACCACCACTTCCAGCACCTTGGCTTTTCCCTACTGGAGTATTAGTAGATCCTGCTGGTCCAACACCAAATAGAGGTGATAGCTGTGCAAGCTTCGAATACATTAGTCGCCAAACAAAAGCACCAAATAATATGTTAAGTGATCGTATAAGACATAAGGTTACCAAACTCAAAAGCTCTCCCTGTGAAGATAGATTACACAATGGTGTTATCACTACTTCAAGTAGGGAAGATGATACCTCCTCGAAAGCAACAATTAATCATAGTGAAATTTCCTCTAAACGGGATGGTTGTAGCCAAACAGATAAAAAAGATGTATCTGCAATATTACAGGGTCAAAGACCACAAACTTATTCTAGTTCTGGTAGTATCAACAAGCATTCTCCAATGACTGCAGCCAATGTTAAAATATTAAATAATGAAACGAGAGACACTTATGTCAAGCGCAGCCCTCATGACATAGCTTGTGTACCACCGTTTGAAAGAGAAATACAAAAAATATTAGATGACCAGAATTTACTCAAAAATAACCCACCTAAACCAGAACGGAAAGAGTTACGACTAGATTTGGATCCTTTGAGAAATTGTAATAATAACAGTAGTCCAATGCATGCAGTTGGATTAGCAGCAATAACACAACTAGCAAGGCAACAAGACGAATTGACTAGTCCGCAGAGGAATGGGTGCAATGGTTCATCTGGTCAGATCGTTATGAACGGACCAGTGAGTTCTCCGTTACGACCCAATTCAGAATTTCCTGGAGTTCTTCCAACTGATGTTGTCGTTACTATACCATCACCTGGTAGTACACTAAACAACATGCATAGAAGGTATTCTTATATTCAAAAAATTTATTCCAACTGAACATAAACTAACTTTATTTTGTTTTTTGCAGTTATTCTTGTGAAAAAACTGATAACGAATCATCTAATGAAATTATCGAAGATTGTCATCCCCATATCCACAACAAAAGAAATCAGGTTATTTTTCATTGATTCTGAAGCTGTTTTGATTTTATCATCATTAAAAAATTGGATACAGATGATTATTTAATTATTTTTTTTTACTTTAGGATCATCAAGGAGCAATTACTGAAAGAGGCGTGTTTGGTGAAAGTCAATCAGAATGGAGCTCGTCATGTTCAGAAGGTGAAGCAGATAATGGACCTGCTGAAAGTACTGGTTACATTACTGACGATCCTGCGTTAGAAAATGTTTCTATGTTGAACGAAGCCGGACTTACGGATGCAGAAGGTGCATTGAGTGATGTTAATTCATGTTATTTCGACAGGGAAGATGCTAGTGTATCATCGAGAGCTTCTTCACGTCTTTTAGACTCGGAGGCTCTTGTTTCTTTAGAATCATTAAGTGGTGTATATGATTCAGATGAACCTGCTAATCGTTACCTTGCAAATATTCGTACAATGAGCGAGTCTATCACAAGAAACTTTGGCCAAGCGAATCTTGCAACAACAGATGGAGATAGTGATGCATAATAAACTGTGATAGCAACGTTTTGTTACCTTTGCTTTTTAAATGTTTACTTTAAATTTATTGTAAAATATTACGACTCAATAAAGTCATTAAGAAATTTTCATATAATTTTGTAACTGAAAACTATATTTAAAATGTGAAACCGTTACTCTACTGTTATACAGTCATAGTAAGGTTTGATTTGTAAAATAATAATCATATTTGTTTATAAGTAAGATGGAATATTTCAAATTGATCAATTAACATATATTAAAAGATGTGTTGCAGAAACCTGTTTTGAAAGTAAAACAAATAAGTTCTTTACGTGTTAAATATTCCCGTTTATGAAACATAAATATTTTAGGACTTGACTTCCATCATGTTTTTCTACTAATCCCTCACCATTTAGTATTTCGAAAATCTTGAGAATCATAATCATAGCTGCTTTCTAATTTTTCTGATTTCCGTCACATAGTTTCGAACCCCTTGTTCGAACGTTTGTGATTTCTTATAAATTTTATTTTCGAAACTGTTGGCTTCGGGTAACACATCTCGTACAATGTATTGACAGACTGAGATAATAATTAAGAAAATGGGGATTTAAAAATTAACATGGATCTTGGCCATTCTATACTATGTTGTAATCTCATACGTTGAATCGTCTCGTATAATTTTGAATCTTTCGTTCAAATGTAAAATTTCGAAAACACGCAATATTTTCGCCTTAAACCTAGACTTTTTAGCTTTATGAGTAAAATCCATGACGTCATTAATAATTATTGTATTCATATCTTTTGTATTGTCCGTCTCAACTTTTCCCATCTCCAGAAAGTGGTGAAATTTTTTCAGAAAAATTAGAAAATGTAATGAATTTGATCTAATCATTTCTTTCAAAAAAAAAAATTAAATCGAATACAAAACTGTACTTAATTTATTGAAATAATGAATAAATTTAAGAAGCTATGTACTTTATAATTAAATGTTTATATTGTATTTATTTCTATTATCTATATTTTGTAAAAAAAATGTAATTCTCTTTGATTGAATTTAAAAAATGAAACAATTCGGTGACAAAACCTGTAAATAAACATGTTATTTAACATACAGTGATCTCTACAATTATAAGGTGCTTTAGAAGTAAGTGCAACCATTATTTACTGTTATTAGTTTCTCCTCAAAGTTATTTATTTCATTTATGTATTAAATTATTTAGATTGGAATATTGATATTATTTATGTTATTTATATTTGTTTATTTTTATTTCAATTTTTTATATGTTCATCATTGAAGAACTTAAGTTTTCTATTTATCATTTGAAGTATGCCTTTTTTACCTGAATAAAAAACACTATTGAACCGTTTTTACTTTTCGTTAAGATTCGTTTAAATTTTTCCGATCGAGAAACATGATCTGAAATGTAGTTACATATTCGATACTCCCGTTTCAGCTAGATATATTAGCAAAATGATAACGATTGTGTAATTTATTTGTTATATTTCACTGTCTGTTGAAATATTGTTGTTTTTAATAAATACATACAATGAATACTACCTGTTTTTTATTCCGAAGCCAAAATCCTAGAAATTCATAAATCTTCTCAAGTTTACTATTTTTTTAGATTATTTAAAATGGCTACAGTAAACTCTCCTATAACGTTAAGATAGATTTTATGTTATAGGGCAGGCCTCGGCAACCTATACTCTGTGGGCCACTAGGTGACCCGTTTGATGATTTCAAGTGACCCATTAGATTGATTACTATTGATTATTAATTATTTTCTCAATAAAATTTGTAATATTATCTACTAAAAATTGTTTTAAAATATACCTATGTACTGACCCAAAAAACTTCTTCCAACACATTTTGGTTGCTTCTGACCCATAACAAAAAAGATTGCCGAGACCTGTTATAGGGGGGTTAAGGTTTTTCAATTTTATTTTTTTTCCTTTGGACATTTTTACGTTTGAACTGGTTGTTTCAAATGCATTTGAAAAAAATTTAAATTTGAATGCATTTTAACGATATACGGGGGGTGTTACTCTACATGGTATTTTATATAATTTTAAACGATTGAAAAATTCGCGATCACAACGAACGCGATTCGCGTTGTCGCAGTGCAGTGTTGTGCTCGCGTCGGTATGGCAACATTGAGCCAACGGTTACGCGTTTCAAAGTTTGTAACGCCGTCTAAAAAAGTGACAATTTCGCAACGTTCCAAACAAACTTCCGATCCACTATACAACGAAAACCGATCACTTGCGATAATAACCGAATAATTATTATTGTTAAAAAATAGAATCGAAGAGTTATTACGTTCGAATTTCGTCATAAAATGTGTACGAAGGAATAAAAACGCGTTTTTGTACGTCGGTGCAACGTTGTCGTCGGCGTTGATTGGTGGCGAGAACCGGTCGGCAGGGGTGGGGGGGTAGGCGGGGCGCGGGTGTCTCTGCTCGAGTTTGAAAGTTGCGTCGGCGGCGGCGGGCCGCGCGCTGCCGCCACTCTCGTGCGCTTCCCAGTACAGTCGCGTCCACAATAACAAAAACACTCCGCCACGACGCGGTGACGTTTACACAAAGTGCACGTGCATCCGACATGAAGGTCACCGTGTGCTTCGGCTCCGTGCGGGTGCTGGTGCCGTGCGGCGGCGGCGAGCTGCTGGTGCGGGAGCTGGTCGCCGAGGCCACCAGGCGGTACCGCAACGCCACCGGCAAGGTCAGCGCAAACTTCTCACCATATCCTGCCTACCCACAGTTTTTTTTTTCGTGTCGCTCCTCCGACCGCATTCCTAGTACCCTCCCCCCCCCCTCCGGTGACAGGTGCGCGGCGACCCCTCC
>JAOXNN020000054.1:441850-457805 GCA_028571205.2 Hydropsyche betteni | reverse complement strand
GCTGAAGTGCGCCCATATGGTTTATGGGCGCACTACAACCCAAAACAATGCGTTCCATCACAAATCGCGCCGCAACCGATCGCCTGTGGGCGCCTGGCCTTAATGTCAAAAGTTAGATGCGAATGTGTACGTGAATGCATGATACCAACTTAAAACTTATAACTGGATTTGTATATGTATGCATTTCATCGCTTGGTACGTTCACGGGCGGTATATAAACTTTAACAAATGTTCTTCGAATTATAGCAATTCATAAAACGATAATTAATTGTTATGTCAAATGCCATGCGAAGAGTGGAGGACCACTCGCTCGAGAACTTCGGACAAGCCCGATTTACAACAAGCCACCGACCATTTTATAAATTAAATTTCAAACTTTCCCATTCACAACATCCGTACCGAACAACGAGTCGCCTCGAACAAAAAAAACACATCACCGCCGAAATCGCGCGCATTTCGGATCCGCGCGAAAGCACCCGTTCGAAATTGGCGCTTGCGTCGTCCGGCGAACGGTTGCTGGTCGTATATCGGCGCGTCGTCGCCGTTCGCCGTTTCAGTCCGCGCGGCCGGTCGATGGGGGCCAAAGGCGCCGCCCGCCGCCGCACTCCGGCTCTGGCCGCCGAACGTGACGCACGTGCGCGTCGCCTCCCCCCCGACACCCGCCGCCCCTCGCCCCGCATCGTAAACACGCGCGCTCCACCAACGATCACAGGTGTTTATAATTTTTTTTTTTATATCTATATACGTTTTTTATGTGTGACCTTGCGGCGCTGTCAGTTCGGCGCGCAATTTTCGCGACGTTCCGGGGGGCGTTTTGAATTTTTGGCGCGCGTCGGCTGATATTTCGGAAGGGTGTCGCCGGAGCGGGGCGCTTACGAAACGCGCATAACCTCAATCGCGTGCACGGCTCCGGTGCGTCGTCGCGCGAGGTTGCCGGCAGTGAGCGCGTTCGTGTGCGCGCGCGCGCGAAAATCGGTTTTCGTATTTTCGTGGGTGGGTTTGTTTGGGGTGTTTCGCGCGCGTGGGGTTCGAGTTGATGTTTTGTCGTGTGGCCGTTCTGAAATTTTGATTGGATACTGTTTAAATGGGCGGAAGTTAAATGCGAATTTGGTCGGAATTTTTATCCCGTTCATATTAATTTATTTGACAATGGTCAGAATTTCAACTCATGTTTTGGTCAGAGTTTTAGTCGAAAAGGTTAGAATGAATATTGATTGGTCAGAATTTTAACTGGGTTTGTCAGAATTTATATTAAACGGTCAGAATAATGTTAAGAACCCTAACCTGACCTATTCTGACCGTTTTGATATTAAATTCTGACCGTTTATTAATTTATTCTGACAATTCATTATTCTTTTCTGACCGTTTTTGATTTTAATTCTGACCAAATCATGATCAAAATTCTAACCATTTAATTTTTTGCCATTTTGATCTTCGTCGTAGTCAGGTTTTCTTTTGGACGGGGCTGAAACAATGAGGTTGCGTTGCTACAGGTTTTTCAACCTAATTTAAATGAGGGGCTCGGCAGTAAATAATGGTAAGGGCCAAAATTATAATATTGAGTTTCTTTTATTTGCTACAAAAATTAGTACATTTACTAGAAAAATTAATAAATAATTCTACATTCTTTGAAAAGATGACAGTACTATGTCAGGTTACTCCCAGTGTTAATTGCATTTAAATGCATGTAAACTGTTTTTCTTAATATCTTCAAAAGTGACAAACGTCGCTTACCATTATTTACTGTCGAGTCCCTCAAATGTTTTTCACTCCAAACCAAATACTTTCTATTTCAAATAAAATATTCTCCATTTTGAATTAAATATTTTTTTATATAATTTACTACATTTTAATTAATTTTTTTGGTCGATTAAATGCAATAGAGCTGTTTGATCTTGATCATTTGTAAACAATTGTAAAATAATTTTTCTTCGCCTGCGTAAACACTTCGGAAACAAGTGTTTGAAATTGGACTTATTTGGACTTATTGAAGTATTTGAAATTGGACTTATCCATTGGTCTATGATTTTCAGATTGATTTATTATGTAGTACATACGCATGTGTCATTGTGAAGAATTAATTTCAGGTATATAAAAATTTACAAAATCATTTAGCAGTACTACAAATACAAACGATAATAGAGAAAAAATATTTGAAAAAATTGTTGGATGGATTTGAATCGACAAAGATTTGAAATGGAAAATATTTGGTTTGATGTGGAAAACATTTTATTTGGAGTGTAAAGCTTGTATGATCCCGCACCATGTCAACACAGCAACGCCTATAAAATATTTTCGATCTGAATGCCCGATTGAATAAGATACGTTCAGTTATAACCCATCAATGCATTAAGTAATAAATATGTTCAGACTTGTTACCGACCGAGACATGCTGCATTAAATAAATGCGTAAATTAAATTTGATCTTTGTCTGACCAACCCCTATGTTCAATTTTTCTATAAGAAAAATAGAAGTGAAACACATTTGAACATCGCTAATATAATTTGGTACAGGTGACGCTAAAGATTACTCAAATTAAGATTTTCAATAATGATTATTTTAAAAAAATTGTGTAATAGATAAGCAGTCTATCTATCACACCATTTTCAAAAGATTGTCATCTTCAAAAACCTTAATTTTTAGGTTTGACTCAGGAATGGTACACCGACGGTATCGTTACCATAGTATGAGTGTAAATTCTAGGCATTCAAAGCATTTATTCGTAATTGCATAATATATTATGAAGTAGAATATGAAATTATTTTCGAAATTTAAGGAGGGGCCGGGCCCCCAGGCCACGTTCGCAATTCTAATTATTCATGTTTCTAATTTGTCTTTTTTGTCATTTAATGAAATATATTTAAAAATTTGCTATAAATGTGAGATGTATTGTAATTTCTCCTGCAGGATTACATGTCTCCTAATATAATTAGAAACTTGAAGATTTTTTTATCTCCAAAAGAGAAAACCTGACTATTATTAGTCTATGGTCAAAGGTGTTCAATGTACCTGCTAAAAATTTCACTTATCACTTAATTTTAGCGATTGGTTGATACATTCAACGAGACTTGATAATTTTCACATTTAGATATAAATTTTTTTTTTCTTCATGCACATTATTTTCTATAATCAATCTATTGTGTGATGTTATTGCGAGTAGGTGATTAGTTCCGATATTCTCAAACATTTTCATCAAATAACAAAAACATTCAGTTCAACAATTGATTTCAAATCAATATTTTGTTAAGTGTGAAAAAACATTCTCAATGTCTCGAATAATTAAATAATATTTGTTTAACCGTTATTTCTCTCTAAGTTGATTTGATAAGAATTAGTTTATAATAACAATACCACTAAAGAAATTTTATAAAAAGATTCCTTAACATAATTTCAGTTATCTTAAATATATATTACTTCATTTTACACTATCTCGTTTCCTTACTTGTTCAAACGAATAACAAACATTGTATTTATTTAGCGTTCGTTATTCAAACAATTATTGTATGTCGATTTTTCGATTGTGTACTCAAACATAGCTGCATCTCTAACGAGTTATTTACATTACAGAAAAGTTAAATGATAGACCTCCTTGAACGCGGCAGGCGTCAAAATGACGACCTCTTCAGAAGACGTGTTGCTGAGCGTAAATCATGTACGTTACAAAAAAGGCGACGGAACTTTGTACGTGATGAACCAGCGGTTAGCGTGGATGGTGGAGCATCGCGACACCGTCGTAGTCTCGCACAAATATGCTGACATTAAGAGTATGCATTGATTTGTTATGTAGTAGGGATCGTTTTGGGTCCAAATGTTGATTGTCGGTTGTGTTTTTGCAGCTCAAAAGATCTCGCCCGCTGGTAAAGCCAAAGTGCAGTTGCAGGTTGTTCTTCACGATGGTACGTGTTCGACGTTTCATTTCGTTAATCCGGCCGGGGCTGAAGCGCAGGCGGCAGATAGGGACCAAGTAAAGAACCAATTACAGAATTTGTTACCCCAATTTAGACGTCAGGTTAATAGAGAATTGGAAGAAAAATCTAGGTATTTGCGTTTGTTATTGTTTTTAAATCAATTTTCGTATAAATCTGCAATTGGTAAATTTTTTTTTTTTCAGATTATTATCACTTCATCCAACTTTGAAACATTTGTATGAAGATTTAGTCATCACTAAAGTATTAAGTAGTGAGGAATATTGGAATACACCGACCATAAAACAGTATACTGAAAGCCAAGCGGAAAAACAAGAAATTGGTTTGAAATTATTAACAATTTTAGTTTTCACAATTACGGTATGATAGTTGAGTAATTTTAAACTATGTCTATACAGGTGTTTCGGGAGCCTTTTTAGCGGACATTAAACCTCAAACTGATGGCTGTAATGGCCTCAAATACAATCTTACTCAAGATATCATCGATGCAGTGTTCAAAACATACCCAGCCGTTTGTAAAAAACATACCGACTACGTACCCAGCAAAATGTCCGAGGCCGAATTCTGGACGAAATTCTTTCAATCTCATTACTTTCATCGGTAAAAAATTTAAAGACATCAAAATGTTCGTTTCGATTAAGCTTTTTGTATAACAGGTTTTTATTTTAAGGGATCGTATTGCGACTGCAGGCAAAGATCTATTCACAGAATGCGGCCGTTTAGACGATTTGCAATTAAACAAGGCTATGATAGGCGAAGCTAACGATCCTCTTTTAGAAATATCAAGATGGGCCGAACCCGATCCGTTAGCAGAAGACGTCGTACCCACACCCTCGGAATCAAATTCTGTACCACGTAGCATGATTAAAAGATTCAATCAGCATTCTATCATGGTTATTTATTGTCTTTTATTTATGTATTCATTTCTTAAAAGAGTTTTTATTAAATCATTTTAATAATTCAGGTTCTTAAAGCCGGAGAAAATAGCGCAAATCCTGTCAGCGACGATAAGTCAGAGAAAAAACAAGAAATAAACGGTGTTGGAATAACGCCGGAAAAGAAAGACTGCGAAAATAAACTAGCCCCACCTACAAAAAAGCAACGTATTTTAGAAAAAATTTCATATTCCGATTTAAAGGGCGAAGAAAACGATGGAGCAATGCCACAATTAGAATTATCAAAAGTAACAATTACTCTAATCGTGTTATTAAATCTGAAACTTTTCGATTTGAACTGACATCTTAATTTTTCGCAGGTGGAACGTTACCTTCACGGTCCGACTAATTCAGACATTTCAGAAGTGAACATCAACACTTCCGGCCAAAGATCGACTGCTCGTGCGGTCAGATCCCTGCTATTATCTTGGGCTGGAGGTGTAGGTGGATCTCGTCCTTTGCAGCCGTCTGCGCCAGCCGCTGTTGGTGCATTAGGTGAATTAAGTCCTGGAGGTGCACTCATGAGACATCATCATACTCATTCTTTAGCTCGTAAGAAATCATATTAAAATTTGAACGTTATAAATTTAATGATGGAAATGAATGTAATATTTTTTTATATAGAATTAGTTCCTCCTGATGTTGAGGCTGAAGCAAGGAGATTATATTTAGGCGGAGGCGAATTATTACGAGTATTTTGGCAATGCTTTCAACCTACGCGTGCAGCGATTCCTGACGCCGAACAAGTTTCACGAGCTCACGAAGCACTACATCGCTTCAGAATGGCAAGACTGAAACCATTTGAAGTAATTTCTTAAATTTATCTAAACACTAGCCTTAGTACCCGGCGTTACTTGGGTTCCTGATACCTGTTCCCAGTTCCCGATTTAAACACGCATTCTGCACACACCTGTGTACCGATTGCATCAAAATTGTTGCATTGTTGTTAAATTGATTTATTTAATTATTTTTTATTTCAAAAACACATTGAAAACAAAATACCCCGATTGCATGCTATCTTCACAACACTACTGCCAGGTGGATTGTGGAGTGTACTGTAATTTTTCATTTTTCGTCATTTTTTGGCTTTTCTTTGGGAATTTCCTTATTATTTTTCTTCATAAACCACCCACAAAAGAAAAAAAAAACAAATCGGTCCAGTAGTTCTTGAGTTTTGTCCAGATCAAATACTTGCCACGATTCATTTTTATATATGTTACAGTTTGAGTGTCCACTTCGTTTGTGCACAAACAAACTAGTCTGTTTATTCACCTTCTAAACACTCTAATCCAATTGTTTGTGTGGTATGACAATTTAAGTTGTTTGCACTCAGATAACGCTCTTATTCTAAATATTGATAAGGAAGAAATTGGTATGCCAACTAATGATCGAGAAATACGCATAGTGTCTACCCGTCGTGTCAGTTTGAACTTTGAGAGTTTGTTTTGAACACGTTTTCACAACTCGAGCTAAAACGCTAACCCAACCTAACCCAAGCATGATACTTATGACGTCTGTTTTTAGTTTAGACGCAATTACATGTAGGTAAAATTCGACAGTTGATATTCAAACTAAAATGTATAGTTTGGGTATACCCAAACTAGTATGGGTATAAATATAACAAAAATGAACACTTGAACTGTGATATGTAGATAGATAGATAGATAGATAGATATGTTTCGCTAATTTGTTTTTATTAATTAATTTCAGGGTTCAGAATCGTGGATTGTAGTGCGAAATTTACGATCAGAAACTGGTGGGATTCTAGACCCAGATGACCAGCTCAAAGATGTAGCGGATGACAGAGAAACTTTAGTTGCGACTCTCGAAGGAAGACATGATCCACATTTGCACCATGGCGGAGATGGTGCAAGCGGTAGTTCTGTCGGAACAGCGAGTCCCGATCTCTTTCGGGTAATCATATTTTTACTGTGGTATGTGAATTATTGATTTTCATATGATTTTGAAGAAATATTTGTATCGTTTCAGGGTGGCAATGGACTCGGAGTGGGTGCTGATGTTTGCGTCGAAGTGGGTGCGAATGGTCCCGGTGATTTGGCTGCGGGAGGTCTTCAGGTGAGACGCGGTAGTGAACCTACTCTCAACCAAGAAAATATTCCACTCAACCAACCTACTGTTCGTATCAGATCATATTTTTATTTCTGAAATGCTTTGCCATTTCCTTTTTTCAGTTTGATAATTATTATTTTAGATGGCAGCTTCAAAAAGATGGTCAGCAGCTGTAGTATTTAGAGATAATAATACACATAGTACTCATTTAACGAATGAAAATATCGATTCTCAAATGAAAGATAAACAAATTCCTATACATAATGAAAATAAATTATTACATCCACATATGGGACAACATTTCCAAAGACAATCAAATAGACTTTCAATGCAATTTTCCGGACCTGGGTTAGTTTTTATCTAGTTAAATAAATATAAATTTATTGTTGAATATATTTTAATTCAATTTATAAATCATTAGGAGTGGGGCGTGGATAGATGCTGCTGAACGAGTTCAAGTCAACAATACAAAAAGTTTACCTAGAGATTCTGCTCGCAAAGAACCTCTCGGTCAAGACACAAGTATTGTTAACAGTCAAAATCATAGGTATTGTGTTTATTATAACGAATAAAATATTATAATTGTATCGAAAAATATGAATTTTCAAACAGTTATTCAAAATCTCTATTTTAGAGTTGAAGATATGTTACGTTGGGTATCAGGTATAAATAACAACTTGCCCCAGTCGCATATGCAAGAACGACCTTTAGATAGATTACCAGAAGTTCCAGTTATTTCAATGAATGCAATAGATAATATTAATGGTAGTATGGAAATTGGAGTAGGAGAGTCGGCCTCTAATCGTGGAGGTCAACTTACTACAGTACCTCTTGTTAAAGGAGAAAGAGGTTTAGGTTTCACAATTACTACACGAGATAACCCTACCGGAGGTGTATGCCCAATATATATCAAAAATATTTTACCAAAGGTTCTTAAATCAATATCAGAAATTTTAATAATTTTATTTTCGGCCAAAAAATTTACCCTGGTGATTTTTTCCAGGGTGCTGCTGTAACAGATGGACGTCTCAGAGCAGGTGATAGACTAGTATCTGTTAATGGAGTATCTGTAGGTGGTTTATCACAACAACAAGTAGTAACATTATTACGAAATACTCCAACTCATTCCACAGTTACTATAGTAGTAGAGAGGCCTCAGTCTGTGATGGTGCAGACTGTAGCTCTTCATAATAGAACTCAGGTACTTATTCAATCATTTAAATTTATCTAAATACATTTCTTTCTTGTTTATTTGAATTTTATTTTCTTTTCAGAGAGTAGAACCTCAACCCAATTATAATAAATCACGTGATTTACATGAAAATTCTCCTAAAAAAATATCTAATAAAGATGACCTCGGAAGAGTTTCTTCAATAGTTAATCAAATTAATCAAACCCATAACAGCTCAATTAGAAATCATATTAAAAAGAGTTCATCAAAAGACGATCTTTTACGCAAAGATCAAATAAATAAATCCGATCAATCATTACAAGATGCATTGAATTCTTCAAATACAGTACGGGGTGTTCGAAACATTTGTCGTATAATATGTATTTTTTCCGCAATAATAACATTCTTAATATTTCAGGTGTTAGGACTACGACATCGCTCTGTGATGCGATTAGATATACCAGTTCATGATTCTGAAAAAGCTGGTTTGGGTATTAGTGTTAAAGGAAAAGTAACTGTAGGTTCGAATCCACAAGATTTAGGTATTTTTATAAAATCTGTTCTTAACGGAGGTGCGGCATCAAGAGATGGAAGGTTTGAAATTTGCATTTGATATTTTAATGTTTTCATTATGCTTTCAATAATATTTAATCATTTATTTTATTTCAGGTTACATACCAATGATCAATTATTAAATATCAATGGTGTTTCCTTAGTAGGACAATCAAATGCCGAAGCAATGGAAACATTGAGAAGGGCACTAGTTCATACAAGAAGCAATATTCAAGGAAATATTTCTTTGACCATTGCAAGACGTACTGGTATTTATTTTAAAATGATTACTATATTTTAAATAATATTTTTTCACAATCCATATTTTTTCTTTTGATTCAATAGATAGTATGGATAGTATAGCTAGATGGAAAGATGACACTCCTCCCAATGTAAATGAATCATCAAATTCAAATGATAATATTTTGTCACATTCAAGATCATTTTCTCCGTCTCAAAATACTGTGATATATAATTCTAATTCTCCTCATAAATCGTTAAATTCAAATTCATCCAGAGAGCATAATAAGTCAGTTGTTATGTTAGATTCTAACTATAACAAAACTGTACAAGTCGATTCTAATTTGAACAAAATAGGAGATTCACAAACCAACAATAGCGTCAATTCAAATAGTTCAAAAAAACATTCATCTATTGTAAATATAAATAATAACAACACTTCGTGGGTAAATGATAAAGTAGATGAAAATAGAAGTTTTCCAGAAAGGGACAAATCAGGTTCAAATGAAAGAGACTTAAAAAGAGATAGTTTTGAATGGAGTAGGTTAGATGGGTGGAATCCTGTGATTGATCGTTTAACTGGTCTTCGAAACGAAAGTTATTGTATAGCTACACAAGGAGATACAACAATTTTGAATGGTGGTCGAGAACACATTTCCAGAGCAATGCATCCTCCAAATTCTTTGAGACACAATATTCGTTCACCACAACCTCAACATAACGTTATCATGGAAGAAGATTATGGATCAAACAAGTAAGTTTTTTTTTCTTTAATTTGTAATTTTTCATACCAGACCACCATAAACTAATAATGATTCTATTATATTAGAAATGGTCCTGGAGGGGTTTGGGAATCAGGTAGTGAAAGTGGGTGTGCAAATGATGGTGTGGGATTTTCTAGAGATGCAGTCGGTCGAAGATCAATGTCTGAAAAGCGACACGCCGCTATGGATGCTAAAAATACAGGAACATACAAAAAATTGAAAGAACAACGAAATGCAAACAATGGTATGTTCTATGTACATTTAAATTATCCCCTATATATGTGCATGTTCGTAACGGTGACAATAACGAATGAATTATTTTGATTTTATTAATTAAATATTAAATATTCAAATCGGGTACGGGCATCGACTTCAAAATAAATACATACACATCCCGATGCTATTAACATCGGGCCTATTTACTAGTTTAATTATATTTTTCAATATTTTTTCACAACCATCTATTCTACATCAATTAGCTGCACCAGTTGGCCCATCATTAGGAATGCGAAAGTCTTCAAGTTTGGAGTCATTACAAACAGCTATTCAAGAAGTTTCTCTTCATGGCCATCATAATTTGAGATCAAATGATCCTTTATATGGAAGGGCACATCAGCGTATGTTACTTTATAATTATGTTTATTTTTAATTATAAATAAAATGTGGATGAATGTTTAAAATAAATTTTTTACAGCACTCAAACATTGGTTGACTGATAATGGTGTTGAAGGTATTGTTAGAGGCACTCCCACTCAATCATCATTGACTCACAAAAAGCCTTCATTGTTCAAATCAATATCGTCTATGTTTGGGTATTTAAAATTTATATATTTATCATTTATATCTTGAATTTTTTTCTAATTATTTATTAATTTTATAGTTTTGGAAAACAGCGTCCGAAAATTCATACTGAGACACAATCTGAAATTTATAGTAGTATGCAAAGTCGTTCTCATCCCATAAGAGCTTCTGAAAAATCCTTGGGCAAAAATGATCACTCTGAAAGATTACAAGGGGAAGCACCATCGAAAAACATTGAAAATACTAATAACGATGTTCACCAACAACGCCGAAACGAATCATCAAATCACAACAGTGCTCATAGTAGACAATCGAGTAGTGATAGATTAGCCGATGGTGAAGAAAGATTAGGAAGTTCAAGAGGACAACAGTGGGCTCCTCCATATAGGCATCCACCTTCTAGAACTAGCCCGAATAATCACACCGTTTCACAAGTGAGTGAATTTAATTTAATTTCTTGCTCATCATGTGTAATTTTGATTTTACTTAACAAACATATTGTTTTGAAAACTTTAGGTGATCGATGGCCCATGGGGCGGAGACCATTATGTGAATTATGATGAAATTCAACAGAATCTCAAGTATATATCATCTCTATATTAAATATTTAAATTTTTTATGATGACTTTATCAATGGTATTGTTGTTTGTTTAGTGCTCGCCGCGAAAGACTGAGTGAAGTTCAAATCGGACAAATGAGAAGACAAGTTCATGCTCAAAGGTTAATAAAAGCGGAAGAAGAAAGGTAACTAATGCAATACAATTTATGTATTTATATAATACATAAAACTCAATGAAACTTTTATAATCATAGGAGAGGTGTTGTTGGAGGATATCATTCACAAAGGGCTCCAAGAGGAGAAAGTCATCGGCCACAATCCAATTTTTACGAATATGAGAGCATTCAGCATGCTCGACCTGTAAATACAAAAGTAGCTCCATTTCATTGATCCTTGTAATATATTTTTTAATATGAAAAGACTTGAAAGATCTCATGAGTAATAAATGTTTACCACTTAAATATTATATTTGAATATATTACTAATGCGCTCATTCCTCATTATCTATGTGCATAAATAGTTTTCTTATTTTCAAATACGAATTAACTTTTTAATATATTTTCAAAAATGTATTGAAAGAAATCCAGTGAACCAACCTCAGCTTAAAAATTTATCCTTAATTATATTTCAATATATTTAGCTTATATATTTTTGTAATTTATAAAAAATTATAGATATTATAGATTACCATCTGTAGTATTACTATTTAAAATATGAAGTTTCATATCTAGTGAGAATATGTATGATATTTTTTAAGGTTGTGCATATTTACATTAACATTAGCATATTTTATATCATAATGAATGAAAAATGACTGTGTTATAATTTTAATATCATTTTAAGTTATTATATTTTTATTTAGATTTATATACAATATTTTTAATATTTGTATACATATTTGACATAACGAAGGTTTAATAATAAGAAAACTTTTTGATTTGGTAATTTTTGTTTGATAATGAAATCTAAACATATATTTGTTTCATAGAAAATGGCGTAAATTTATATATAATTTATTTACTGGAATCCGTCCTCTGACTATATTTTTTGCATAATCCAGCACGTCATGATGAATTACAATCAATTTCTCAACTCTTGTTATTTTGAAATCACGTTCATATTTATGCAAAACACTTCATCATACTGAATAGTTATTCATTTAAGCAATATATTTTTTTTTTTGCTTGTGCCATTTGTAATCATTTTGCCAATCAAAATTGTGTCATTAATTCTATTTATGGATTTATTTTTAAATTATTGTGAAAATCTTTTTTTTTTATAAAAACCTGCATAAAATATAATTTTCATTTAATTTTGTTTACAATATTAAAACAATTTAATTTGTTAAATTTCTATCACAATATGCTATACTTAAAATAAATTGTTTGTGTTAGTTTTATTATGTGCAATGAAGATAATAACATTTGAATGAATTTGTTTTTCATTAAATCATAAAACAAATATGTGAAATTATTTAAGAACACAATCGGGATATATAAGTTTACTAGGAACGGAAAACTCAATAATCAGTGACCATTATTTTATTGTTAAAAATCTGAACTCGGCCCTTTATTCTCTTAAATATATCTCTCGTTAAAATTATCGTTTATTTAAATATAAATAACAATTAGTTTCTTATATCTGATAGGCAGCCTTACGATTCATTTAGCGTACCAAAAGTAAAGGATAAAACCTAATCTAAGCAGTTGATTCCCTCGCTCGGAAAATAATCATAGTACAAATGATCGTGTTATTTGTTAAATATGTCATATAATAACTCCATAATGCATTTTACGTTGATAATAATTTTTTCAATTGCGAGTTTTCATATTTTGTCATGACAAACATGTAAAAAATAACATATTATTTATTTTAATTTTTGTTAGTAATATGTTAGTCCGTTGTACTTAAAAATAAATTGATGATTGAAATAATAAATTAAATCATTCTTATATTTTCTTCCAAAAAATTGGTAGTACATAATAACCAACAATTATACTGTATTTCTCATTCACATTTCTGTATATTAAATTCTCTCAGTGCTTACTTTGAAAATGTTTCTTTTTTATATATCGCATTGTTAAATGGTGCTAATAAATAAAAGTTATGTATATTTTTGACTAAAACAGGTAAATGACACTTGTTAAACTGAACTTTTTTATTTATATGTATAATTTTTTTATTTGGATTATTTTCGAAGTGATGTATTGAGATTTAAATATAAATATGTTTAAGTAAATATAGTTTACCAATTTTACCAATATGATTTTTACATTCGATTAATTAAATAAAAACAAAATTATTAATGCCTTTTATTTGCATTCTTGCCTTATTTTTTATATAACCATTTCATGTAGGCAATCAAATTATTATCATCCTAAAATTTGATTAAAAAAAAGTATTAGGTATATTCAACAAAATAATTTATTTCTTACAGATGTAAATATTTTTTTGTCTTCAGTGAATTGTTAATTTTTAATCAAAAGGATGTTTCCAATGAAGATTTTTCATTAAATCTTTATTAAAAAACCAGGAATAAATTTTGCAATTCAGTTTATTGATTTTTACAACACATCAGAACTTAAAACTAATAATAATGGAATGGTTATTAAATGGAATTAAACTATGGAATGACTAAGAAGAATACTTTATTTCTACAACAGTATAATACCTACATACACTAATTTATTGTTAGAGATTTTTTTTTAATACATTTAATTAGTAAATTTTTTTTTTGTGATATAAAATTAGTGGTTTTTGCACGTACATGTTCCTCCTCTGCAGAAGCCTGTAGAGAATCCTTTAGTTCTGCAGTGGAGAACGCAAGCACCCGGGAAAAATGGGCAGGTGGCTCTTTTGTTTCTAACCAATGCTTCTCCTTTAATTAAAAAATATAAATATACAGATAAATTCTATTCACTTTACTTAAACCAATGTCTTACTATTTCATAAATAAAAATTTGTATAGGAAGATGAAATTTGCTGAAAAATCGTTGGAAAACATTTAAAATATCAATTTTGGCGATTTATAATTGATGATTTAATTTAACGCTAATCGTAATGAAATGGTAACACATCTCGAAAAGGTTTTAAATTTAATCAATTCGGGATTCATTCAAATAAAAACTATCATTAGAAATACGAATCCAACAACCATTTAATTTCATAAAAACAAAATTTTGCTGGTTGATTTTAGCAGATAGTATCTACCGAAACGTTTGGACTGAAGCGTTTACTTTTTATTTTTCAAGACGTTCACTACGCACCAAAGCACATGCTAAGATTTTCAATTTACCTAACTGCTTACAATAAAAATTACGATATATTATACTAGTAAAGACTACGTACCCGTTTCGACTAAACCTCCTTCGCCTCCTTCGATTTGCTTCAAATATTCTTCGTCGAAATTTTCCAATTGTCCATCGTCTATGGGAGAAGCAGAGCAGACAGCGGCCAAAGCCAAAAAGGCAAACAGAAATACAAATTTCATTTTTGAGTTTGAGTTTGGGAGATTTTCAGGTCTTGATTGAAATGTCTTCAGACGACGAATGATGCTGAACCGTTCGTTGCCTCAGTATTTATATTGCTGATAAAACGAATTCAGGGGAAGTCCTTTCTACTTAACACAATGAATGTTTTTCTTATTGTTATCGTTAAGAAAAAGTTAACCCTAGATGTGCTCTAAAATTTTCCATCGTTTATATGAGTTAATTAATTAACTTGAAAATTTGTTTACTTTGTTTCTTTATCGCATAAATATGGGGAATTCGTCATTCGTGTTTCGTCTAATCGTTGTATTATGTTATGATTTATTTTATTAAATTAAGATATCATAACTAAGAAATCATAATACAAAACAAAACACATTTAGATGCGGCACGTGTAAATTTTTGAAACAAAACAAAGAAAAAATCGAGAATAACAAGAATGAGAACGTTCGATGGTAATAATTGCTGGTTGCATTTTTATTTTACTTTTTCGATTTATGTGTCCATCAAGAAATTTTTGTTATCATTAAAAAATATATACTATATTTATAAAGGAGCCCTTTCTCTTAAAAAATTATCAATTATATTTTTCGAATAATTCTTACAAAAATATTTTTTTAAAGTCTGATTTAAATTAGATTCGATAATATTAGGGTTATTCAGGGAAAAAAAATATATTTTTAATAATTACACGATCGTAAAATAAATATAATATTTTCCTGTAGATTATTAAACAAAGGTGTTACCTTATTTCTCATTTCCTCGAATTTCTTTCAAATAATACTAATTTAATATTTGATAATGTATAATACATACGAGATTATTTATGGTACATCTATTATTATAACACTAGGCACTAAAATAGGCCCGATGTTAATAACGGCTGTGGATTTGTAAAGAAACAGAAAACGTGAAAAAAGTGTGAAAACCCAATTGTATGAACCCGAAATGAATACGATTATTTTTTTCCGTCTATAAAATTATTTTTCATGCGTATATGGTCTTTGTGAGTATACCCTTAACGTCTATAATATCATGCTATGAAAGCGTCTTTATTGACTTATGCAATACGTAGATTATTACGCAGTGGAAAAAATATTTGAATCCCCTATGTATATAATCACCGATGACAGATGTCAGTGTCAATAACAAATGAACTTGTTAGGGGACAAAATTACTTACCATCGGTACATCGCTTTACTCGTAACTTTTATACTCGTAAAAATATATTTTTTTACCACTAATGTTTTTTTTCGTAAGTTATCACATGAAAATATTACTCTCTTGTAATCCAATCGTACTTATAAATTTATTTAACGATTAAAAAAATAAATTAAACAATTCATTCGAAAAATTGATGGTACATATTACAGGACATATTTCGTTAAAATTTTCCTCGCCTAGGCATTCCGTATGCCCCCTGGAAAGCAGTCCTTCGCGATTGCTTA
>JAOXNN020000054.1:387712-432586 GCA_028571205.2 Hydropsyche betteni | reverse complement strand
TATTTATATTGAATGTAAATCAATTTCATCATTAAATCTCACAGTCAAATCAATCTTTCAGATCGCAGAGACGCCATCGTCTGCGAGATAATGTTCGAGTAGCGCCGCGACGCCGAACGTCAGTTTTTCACCGGTCCTCTTCGGCGTCGGTCGCTTTTTCACCCTTAAATTTTATTTACTCTCGTTTTCAACATTTTTCACCGAAAAGTGATAAACAATAACGTTCGACACGCTTAATTTTTTCGCGGACATTTTGAAAATTCTTCAATTCATCAAAAACACGAAACAAATCGCGCCGACGAACTCTCATTACAATTATATTATACTAACTTTTTTCAGTCTTGCGTATTCGAACAGCATTGAAAATATACCTAAAAAAAATTCGACGTCACCGTCGACCGGTTCATTAACGCGATCAAAGTCAACGTCTCGCCAATTAAAAACTTTTGTTGTGCTCGATCGACATTTTTCCTTTTGATTTTCGCTCGGCTAACTCTCGGCTTACACAATCGCTTCCACATTCGCAATAATACATTATTAATATTATATTTTGCGAGCTCTATTTTCGGAAAACGTTACGGCTCCGCAGAGTTCGCACGTATTGTCGGATCGTCTATTATTTTCGCGATGTTAATTCGACCTCTCATTGTAGAAAAGCTCGCAGTTCGTAATCTGTATAATAGATTCGTGCGGCTTTCTTCTGCGGAAACATAATAACGTTTCATATAATCATGTATTATATAAAAATAATGATTCGTTGTATCAGTGGTCATCTAAAATTCTATATGCGATATTCCGTATATTTGTTTTCGACCCCATGAGGATTGTGACTCAAGTCGAACCACCCTCGGTCTTTTTAGCAAAGGGTTCTTTGCGGTCTGTAACGTATTGAATTAGGGTTGACGCTGGCTTGTTTTTGACAAATCTGATTTTGAACTCGACAAATGATTGAGTCAGTTTGTTGTGGAAATTACTCGTGATTCACATTCGGTGCGTCATTTCAGCGGACGTCGCTTATCATTTTCGGTCGTGCAGTTTATATTATTTTTATCCTTTCTTGTGGATTATTTTTGAATTTCTTCCGTAGTGCACGGTCGAGTGTAAATGTACATAGTTCGTACAATATACTGCACAGTTAAGCTGACACATGAACTTGTTTGACCCAAATCTGATTTTATATACGTATCGATCGCGGATTTCGGGAAAAGTTAACATGTGAATTTTTTTGAAATATTGAAGATTTTACGTAATGAAAAAATAAATTATTAGTGTGAAATTAAAACAGTGATATATTTTTAAACAAAACCACAATGGCTTTGAGACTAGAAGGCATTTTAACTCCAGAATCAGTTAGGCGGTAAGTATTTTATAATATAAAAAAAATATTGGGGATAAATATATTTGTTAGTATTTATAATTTTCATTGAATTGAAATTGAAAGTTTATCCATGCATGAAGTCGAATATTACGCTCCACTATTCGACATTGGTGGAATACTAATGAATTGATAAAGTCTGAAAATTCGTTCAGTTGAATGGTATTGGTGTTGCGTTATCAGTTTGTCGTTAGCGTCGGTGTTTTGTACGCGTGTCGAAGGAAATTCGGTGAAATAAAAATGTTTCGCAATAACAAACAAATTTCCAATTAATTTTTAATTACTCGTTTTATTATTCACGATTCTATTATGTTTTGTTGTTCTTCTGAATGGTAAGTGCTCTATAAATCTGCCTTGGCCATAGTCGTAATGGAACATTATTATTGCTCATAAATAAGCCCAATTTAGTTCTATCACTATCGTTTCACTACAATATGACGAAATAGGTTTTTGATTTTTTTTATGCATTATTTTCGTTCGATTGTGTGATTTTCGCATACAATTTTTTTTTTTAATATTGATGAGTATATTTTTATTTATATTGATGAACAATCAATTTTACAAAACTTTGTAAAAAAAGTTTCAAGGAAGTCGATTCAGGAGATCGTCAAACTTCCTCTGCTGAAATTAGTCCTTTTCGTTTTATTTTGCGGATTAAACGTTCTCCTTATCCCTTATACATAACTTTCGTACAAACATCGCCCTAAATTTTCTTTTTTAATTGAATCCGTGCCCAAAGCTTTTCCTTATCGCTTAGAAACACATGAATTCAATTTTATTTTTCTCTCAAAATGCTTCATGTAAAATATTGTTTAACCAACTTAATATTATTTGATGTTCGATATTTTTTTCACCGAACCAGCATAATTTTTAAATGACTGAAATTTTAATATTTTATCTCTATAGAAATTATCATTTTCTATAATTTCTATTGTTCGTAGACTATTTTCATGTCAATTTCAGTTTGCAGAAAACAAAATACTCATGTCAGCCAATTATTTGGCCGGGTTTCAAAACGAAACTGGAGCATCTTACGTGAAATGCAATCTTCTACATAAATCGCACCTAAGTACACATGATATAATACATAACTTTTGAACTTCGCACATACAAACGCACACGTTGTTTACAAGTCTATGAATACAAAGTGGGCAATACATAATTGGGAAGGTCATCCCGGTGGGCTTCGCGATCCTTTTCTCAACCCTTATCATAGTTGAATATAAATAGCTCAACGTATGACCGGTGTGACGTGACACTTTGTCAAATCTCGAAGTTGTTTCATGTGTACGTTTTTTTCATTTTGCAGACAAGCTGCTCTTGCAGCCATGATGATGGAGTTGTCGCACTCTTTGACGCTGAACGAAGAAGCCCTCCAGCAGATTCCTCCCGCCAAAAGGCCGCTGTTCATATTCGAATGGCTGCGATTCCTCGACAAGGTGCTGGTGGCCGCTCAGAAGGTGAATATCATATTGAAAATTCGATTCGGAATCAATCATTCCCTGAACGGTCGTTATGCGATGATTCGGCGTTTCGGGTCGTTCTCGAACGTGATGTGTTATCTATTCGGTTTTTCCGTGGAAAATTTCTTCCGCTTCGTGCTGACCATACGAAAAAACTTGTGATCAAATTAAACTCGCTTAATCCAATTTATTTTTCTTGTGTAGACTTGGTTTTTTTCTCCCCCGCGTAGGTTCTATATAATAAATCTACAGCTCGCGGAAACCATCACAAATGCGGGCGTGCGTAGAAACTTTGTCCGCTTTCTTCGCATTTTCGCAAATTTTATCAATTTTCAACATAGCGAAGTGTGTTGATGGTATTTTTTTTTTGCTTCAATTTCAGTTTTTAGAAATATTTTATTTAAAAAATAAACCGTTGAATATATAAATATTTTTCTTGTTACGTAAAGTTCAATGCAACAAATGAAATCGCGATCAAAATTTACCAGGGAAATTCCATTTGCGGTGTTTGCGAAGAAATCGCAATTTAATCCGTCTCCTGTCCTATTGTAACGCGATTAAGGATTATTTGTTTTCTCGATTCGGGCTTTGTTCGGATCCAACAAGGCGTCTTAAAAGGATGATGCTCATTTGTCGGACGAATCCCAATCATCAACATTAGATTTTGTGTGTGTTAACAGTTGTTTGTTTTCGGATAATTACATTTTATGTCCCGTATCCATTTCAACGACAATATGTAATATGTACGAACTTATAGTTATTCTTTCCGATAAATTTTGTTTATTTTATCACGTTATTAGAGTCTGAAGTTTACATTGTGCATTTGGGAAAAATTCTATATATTAATGACATTTGATTTTGTGTTCCGACCTTTATTGGTATATAGGGTTTTGGCATTTATCACTAACCTTTCTGCTTTGTCCGTCGGGCTGCACACGCCTTGACATTATTTTCGCCAAAGAAAAATATCACTTTGATAAAAAAACATGTAAATATAAATTTTGGACGAGCTTTAATTTTAAATTTAAAATTTCAATATAAAAGAAGTTCACGGGTCCGAGATAATTTTCAGACCTTTTCAAAATAAAATTTCATATTTAACATGCACACATTCTTGCAGCTCGGCCGGGTTAGCTGATTATCGTAGAAATTTATGTAAGCTTTTAGCGAAAATCGTTCCAGCCCATTTTATCATAATTCTCTTGTCATCCTTTGTTCAAGCGTGGCGTTACACGTTCATGAATATTTTCATTAGAATTCACCGGAATGTACATACCGTGCTCCATCGGAAAATCGTAACTTCGCGTACGTGTTACGAGAAAGAATTTTTTCGCTTCATGGAAAATTTTCACCATTCGAATTTTCACAGAAATGCATCAAGATCCGTTCCTCAGGAAGTCGACTGGGAGAACGCCTCCCCCCCCCGTCCATTTGTTTCACTTTGTTTATTTTTTCGGCCCTTTCTTTTTATTTTCATGTCCCGCGTTATATTTTTCGTGTTTTTTTTTTTTCGTTCGCTTTTACAGTCTCCGTCCATTGTATCCCGCCTTCGCGACGCTTTTCACTTTTCATACATTGGACGACGTCGTTTGTTCCTCGCCGCCATTGTGCCCCTCAACAACCGGGTCGCTATCAACAGAAAAACGTTATATATAAATCAGCTTAATGTGCGACGTCTCGTTTTGCGCGCGGACACAACGAAATTTGAATCGCGCCCGAAACGAAACGGGCAAAAACCGTTTTCGCGCTCGAAAGTTTCGACGACCCGAATCCGATTTTTTCGCGAATCTATTTCGGCGATGTTTATACGTAGACTTTCCGGCGAAAAAGCCGAAATTGACGCATCGTTTGCTTCGCATCGCGCGACGGCGTCACGGCAATGTTTCGGGAAACTCGCGCTCGGCGCGGCGGTTTTTCCGCCTCGCGACATTCAATTTTCCGATATTGTTCGCGCTTTTCGCCTGCTGCTAATGTGTGTGGGTGTGCGGAGCGATTTCCATTTCGTTTCGCTCCAGACTGCGGCCCCTGAGAGTCGGTCTCGACCCGGTCGTATAGTACTGCAACCTCCCCTTTAAAGCGTTATAAACCACTCACCTACAAACGGCGGCTTTCGCCCAAATTAATTTCATCCGTGGACGACTTCGAAATATATACGAAACGGTTGTAATGTATCGTCGGTCGTTTTGTTTTCGTGTTTAAAATTTATTTTTCGTTCAATTTGTATGTGACTTTATAAATGATTCATTTCGTGAAATCGCTTGTTTGATTTATGATTTGATGTAAAAAAAGGTCCGTTTTAAACACGCGGTTAATCCTTTTAATCTGTGCAATATCAGGAAAGTGGGCAGTTTATTTTGCGGGTTCAGATTTGTCGCTGTGAAAACAAAAGTTTTCATATTAATCAGAATACTAAATGAGGACCGTTAATTTTTATCATGATAAGTATATTTAAGGCATGATAGCGCTCGGATCACAAAAGGGAAAACTTCCCAAACTGCGTTATTATGAAAAGCTTTTAACTTGAGAAGTTTTTCATTTTATTATAATTTATGCACTGCGAATTCTTCCGGAACAACTAAAAAAAAAAAAAAACGTAGCTCGTATATTATTTTTCCGCGATACGCACAAGTTTACAACATCACGTATGCCTTTGTACATTTTCATATTTTTACAGGCCGTGTGTGAAATTCGCGAAGCACGCGGAAAAAAAGGAAAGCGTCCAAAGAGATACGTGCGCGGGAAAAAGTGTCGTCCCCTTATCGAATGCGAATGCGAACATAAAGCAATTTGCTACACACACACACACATCCCTCACTGCGGCCGTAAACATTCCGAAAATTTATTTTCGCCAATCTAGCGCAGGTCGAATTCGTTTAATTTCGCTTAGAGGCCGCCCGCAAACGTTGCTCTTGACACGCGAGACCGAACAAACATTCGCTAATTTATTTGCGCAAACTACCCTTTCTGCGAAATTTTGTGTGTTGCGCCCCGTCGTAACGAGCGGTATGTGTGAATTTTTAAATTATCCAAATTATAAGACCGTCGCTTTTCGCGTTTTCGTGCATAAAACGTATGTGCGGGGTCGACTTTTCTCGGGGTACGTGCAAGATACGTGTACCTGCAGCGGGTAACGAATTTACTGCGGCTGCATCCTTTGCAGTCTCGTGGGGATGCAGTAAGTAAACCCTTGAATTATTTATGGGCTATTGTGGCCGGAAAAATGCGACTCCCGCGCGCAAATTGGCGCATCCGAAAGTGCAGTTGCGGAATTTTTGAATTCTGTTTGTTCGCGCGAATTTTCCGATCCGTTTTCGTTTTATATATTTTCGTTCCGTAATAATGTATGTTTTGGGGCTGTTTGTTTCCGTGTTATATTGAATACGAATAAAGTGATAAAATACGTCCGATAAAAGGGATCAGTGACCGCGTTTGCGGATATATATTATATATATAAATTTCAGATTTCGACGAATTTTTTCCGGAAAATATAAATATATCTTTATTATTTATCAATATAAGAATATTGAAATACTATTTTTTATATTTATTTATTCATTCGAACGTTTTCTCTATGCTATTTTTCACAGTTGTCGTCCAGACATTTAATCGAACCTCCAGGCGTACGTAACCGTTAGTTACTGCAGCATCGAGTTTTCGACCTGGAGATTTGTTCGATTCGCCCTCGCGGATCGTAAACGTTTTGACACGGATCTCGTGTATATTAGAGGGTTTTACGAGTCCCCAACGTGGGTAATTTCCGTTTTCCCTTTGACGTATTGGACTGGAACGCCGTTACGGCCCTTTGCGGGGATATATTTTCGCGACGCACCACGAAAAACATATAAATAACCGAAAGGAAAAGCGTTAAGGCGGCCGAGTTCGGTACATCATTTATTTATTCATTCTGGTTTTCTATTCGTTATGTTTCTGTGTATTATTCGAGTTTATTGCGCGGGTCTCGCAGATTTATCTGCCGTTAAAAACTTGACCCTCGTCTAGGGTATTTAGTTGGGAAAGTTGCGATGAGCGTGTGCAGAATTTTACTCTGAATAGCGACGGGTGGTGTGTTTCGCCACCCCTTTTGATATGAGTGTACCTTCGTAAGTTGACATTGTTTACGGTATTATTGTGTTTTTTCTTCGGCCCCTCCTTTCGAGTGATATATCTGCGGAGGAGGGTTTTCGTCCAAACCCTCGTTTCCCGATAAAGTAAATGATTTAGTATCTGTACTGTATTTTTTTTTTCTATTTCTTATTTATATACGTTTTGCGCTCTGATGCGTTCCACAAATTGAATTCGATTTGGTGTCTCGTATTTTTTTTAGTCGGGATTTTGTAATTAATTTTGCGAAGTTATGTCGTTCGGCTGGTTTTATTAAAAGTTTAATCTTATTATTAAAACTCGTTTTTGTCAGATAAGCCTGTAAATTGACCATTTCGTTTTTTGATAATGAGACCGTTTTTCATTCGTTCCGTTTTAATTAAACAAAGCGTTAATACGATTTTCGTAATTATTACTCAATAATTCTCAGCTCGTGCTGTATACTACGAATATGTTATAGAAGAGAAAATTTATTGATTTTTCTTAGAACTTGTGTTTTTCTCGCGCTTCATTTATTAAATTGTAAAGCTGGAAAAACAAGCGAAAGAGATGTATAAAATTTATACATACGTTAAAGTTAGTTGTGTAAATGTGCGTTCGTATGTCTGACGATCGTTAACGTTACTCATAGAAACTGCAAATCAATATCCAAAATCTATCTGATCTACATAAATATTTCATTTTGAGAATCCCATGAAAATATTGCTACTTCAATTTTTATTCGAGCATTCAAAGATATATTTAGTCTTACGCATTTACATCGCAATTTTTCATTGATTTTCGTGCGAACAAACAGAGTTTCCGTTTATTTTATTTTAAGAACACATCTAACAACGAACATGTAATTTCGCTCGTACATACTCGAACGATACTGTTTATTTTTCATTACGAAACGTGTACACAGAATCGTGCCATATGTCACCCTAATAAAATTTTATATTTACAGTCGGACATAAAAGGCTGCCAACAAAAACTTGTTGCACAACTGACTGGATTGGTGGCTGAAGGGGGTGGTGCTGTATCTGGAGTCGGTCCTCCAACTCGACGTTTATTAGCCAGATGTCTTGCTACGCTTTTTTCTGTTGGAGACACATTTCTGCTTTTCGACACTGTAAACAAATGCAACGACATACTCAAAAATAGAGATGACTCTCCGAGCTATTTACCGACCAGACTGTAAATTATCAAATTTATTTGTATGTATTTAATTTTGATTTATGTTTTTTTAATTATAATTTGTTTTGTTTTCAGTGCTGCTATATGTTGTGTTGGTTGTATGTATGAAAAACTGGGTAGAATGATGGGTCGTTCGTACGAAGAAACCGTTCATATTCTCATAAGATCGTTGAGAAGTGCCGAGTCGCAGACTAGAATTGAAATTATGAATACATTGGAGAAGGTTTGCTGTGGGATGGGAACAGCTATATCTAATGTCCACAAAGACATTTATAAAGCGGCCAAGCAATGTTTGATTGATCGTTCGATGCCAGTTCGCTGTGCTGCTGCCGGATGTCTTTTGTCTATGATTCAATATGCTCCGTTTTTATATACTACCGAATTGGAAAATATGACTGCATCGTGTTTTCGAGCATTTGATGGAAGCACATATGAAGTCAGGTTAGTGGTTGTTTATATATTCAGTAAACTTTCGCTGATATAATATTAAATAAATAAATGACTTTTTTTTTGTCTTAATAAAATGTCACAGATGTTCTGTTGCGGAGTTACTGGGTTCGCTTATAGCTGCTACACAAGTTTCTGAAGTTACTGGGCCACCTTCAAAAGCTTCTGGAAATCAAAGTAATTTATCAGTTGAACTTGAATATTATATCTTTACTAATGTATCCTGTATCAAATGTGAATTTATTTTCTGTAGATCAACAAAACAAAGTAAACAAGGGAGGATTATCATTGGAAGAAGCTTTGAACATCTTGATGGGTGGATTTTTGAGAGGCGGAAGCTCATTTTTGAAAGGCGAAATTATTAAGGCTGGTTCTGGTGTAAATAGAGAAGTTCGTGTTGGGGTGACACATGTAAGTGATTTTAATTTATTTTTAAACTGTATTCAATATGAAAAAAATATTTTTATTTTAATAATAATTTCAGGCTTATGTTGTATTTGTGAAAACTATGGGTGGACTTTGGTTGGAACGTAATTTGACAACTTTCTTGATGCATGTTTTGGATTTAGTAGCTAATCCGAAAGCTGCTAGCTCTCATGTGGATGCTGTTTATTCTAGAAAATGTATTAATTTCATTTTAAGAAGTGTTTTGGGGAAAATGTTGGGTGAAAAAGCTCAAGCGTCCGCTTGTAAAGAGATTGTTCATATAATTGTAAAGCAAATGAATAGTATTGATTTTAATCCTGAAAATGCAAAAGATTGTAATCAAGAAACGTTGTTCAGTCAACATTTACTCGTATGTGGCCTTATGGAAATTGGAAACTTGATGGTTGGCCTTGGAACTGCTGCACAAAATCTATTAACTGATCAAACGCTGAATATTATAGATGCAATTAGTGCTGTGAGTTTTTTTTATTTTTAAGCATTTTGTATTTTATATAACAAAAATAATCATCTTGATAATGATACAGGTATTGATTCATCCGTGTCATGCTGCGAGACTTGGAGCTGCATGGTGTCTTAGGTGCATTTGTGTTGCTGTGCCTACACAAATTACTCCATTGATTGACCGCTGTGTTGATGCTATTGAAAATATGCGAACAAGCCCAGAGGCTATTTCTGGTGAATTTCATATTTGATCAAACATCATTCATATTAATTCATTGAAGCGATAATAATTTTATAATTTTTTTATAGGCTACAGTGCAGCTTTAGCTGCTGTTTTGGGTGCTGTAAGACTTTCTCCGTTGGGTGTTCCTCATAATAGAGGCAAAGTGATTTTCAACACAGCTGAAGAATTATTGAGATCAGCTAGCCAAAACAGTCGTTTATCGTTGAACAGAACCCATGCAGGATGGTTATTGATTGGTGCTATTATGACTTTAGGTAAAATTTTAATATTCAATAAAATGAATTTTGAACTAGACAATTTTCAAATATTCATATTAATTTTTTAGGTGTGCCTGTGGTACGGGGTTTGCTTCCAAGAATGCTTCTTCTTTGGAGAAACAGTTTCCCTCGTTCCAATAAAGAACTTGAATCCGAAAAAGCTAGAGGGGATGCATTTACTTGGCAGGTAAATTTTATCAATATTCAATACGAAAATAAAAATTTTCAGTGCTGTCTATCTGCAATCTATTTTAAACTTTAGGTTACATTAGAGGGTCGTGCTGGTGCTTTATCAGCTTTAAATAGCTTACTTCTCCACTGTCCTTCATTGGCTACTGATGATATAACTCGTCGTCTGACACAACCTGTTGAAAGTGCTTTAGCAATGCTCACAAAGTAAATTTATTTGCTTATTTTTAATTATCAATATATTAAAAAAATTAGTAATTGAATAATGTATTATTTAGTATTCAATCTGTGTTACGTCAACATGGCCAACGATTAAAAGCAGCAGCTGCTCTGGTTCGATTACGTTTATACTCATGTCTAGCTATGTTGCCTCCTGCACCAGAGCCATGTCATGCTCCACTTTTAAGAGCTCTTGTAGCAGATTTAGCTCTTTCTGATAGTGCAGCTAACACAGCGACAAATAAATTAGGAAGAGGTGGAAGAACTGATGATTTGACGGCTCTTGGTATAGAAAGAGTAGCAGATACAGATCACGCAGAAGTGGAAGATCAAGTTATTAACATTAAAATTATTTTCATTCAATTTTCATGCGTGCGCAATATCATTGATAACTTTTGTTTTTCAGTTACTTTCTTCACTATCAGCAAGTGGGTCTGGTGCTTTGGAACATGACCCTTGTTGTTTGTATCAAGTTTTACCACCTGACCAAACATGTCCTGGACCTTTGCCATTGGGAGTTGCTGTCATCGATATGTCTGTTGTACTATTTGGATTAATATTTCCAAGAGTTGCTAATAAGCATAGGTATTTTTAGTTTAATTTTTTTTATTTAATTAAAAAAGGTATTTACTTGTATTTTTTTTTTATCAGACTTCAAATGTTGGATCACTTTTCTGAGTGCATACGTCTGGCTAAATCTACACGTCAAGAAGCAATTCAGACAAATGTGTTTGCTGCCTTGTTGGGTGGATTGAGAGGATTAGCTGAAGCTAAAGGACCTTTGGGTGGTGATGACGTTCGAAAAAGTGCTAGCTCTCTTATTATAGTAATTATTTTTTACATTTTTTATAATGTAATAATAATAAAAAAATCATTATAATGTTTTCATTTTCATTTAGAATGGATTATCAAGCTCAAGTCCTGCTGTGCGTTGTTTAGCAGGTCAATGTGCTGGCCGTTTAGCTCAAACCCTTTCAAGCACACCCAATAGTGGTGCAGAAAGTGCTGTTACTGCTCTTGCTGATTCTTTCAGTCGTCAGTTACAGGCTGGACGCGGTGTAAGTCAAAGAACTGGATTATGTATGGCTTTAGGTGCTCTTTACAGAGCTCGAGGTGGTATCATGGGAGGTGCAGGAAATTATGGTAGTGTACTGCCAGTGTTGTTGGCTCTTGCTCAAGATCAAGCTAGTAGTGATGTTCAGGTAGATTTTCCTCATACTTTTCCCTAAAATGATTTTTTTGAGAGAATGATTTTGAATAAAATATATTTTTTTAGATTTGGTCTCTTCATGCACTTTCTTTGATTGCTGATGCTGGTGGTCCTATGTTTAGAGGTTTTGTCGAACCAACTTTAAACATGGCTTTGAATTTATTATTACAAGTCCCTCCGTCTCTTGAAGATGTCCATAGATGTATAGGAAAACTACTTTCTGCTTTGATAACAACAATTGGTCCAGAATTACAAGGTACTATATACAAACACAAGGTATTATAATACATATTCAATTGAAAAATCAAATTCTTACAAAAATTCATTTTTGATTACAGGAAATACTACGTCCATTTGTACTGCTAGATCAATGTTTTTGTGTGCATGTGCTATTATGCAGGAAGTTGGTGCTCCTTCTGTGCAAGCTGAAGCTATTGGATGTTTACAACAACTTCATCTATTTGCACCAAGGCATTTGAATTTAACTACACTCGTACCAACTTTATGCAGGAACTTGTCGAGCAAACATTTGGTATTGAGACGTGCTGCAATATCTTGTTTACGTCAATTATCTCAAAAAGAAGCTAAAGAAGTTTGCCAGCATGCATTAAGTTTAATAGGAGAGCAAAATTCTTTGAATAGTTAGTATTGAAAATATCTGATGTATCCTGATTCACTAAAAAGTGAATAATTATTTGATATTTTTCTTTTAGACATAAACATATCTGAAACTGGATTACCAGGAGCTTTATTTGCTATGCTGGATACGGAGACTGATAGAACTGTTGTTCAATACACTCACGATACTTTAACATCCATGGTACAAGTTCTTTCAGCAGGTCAACTTTCTCAATGGCTTTCATTATGTAAAGCTGTATTAACTGTTCAGCAAGGTTATTTTTTTTCTTCTTTTAATAATAGAAATTTTGAATTGTTTTTTGAAAATTATTTTTTTAAATTTTAGAATCAAATGATGAAAGTCCATTGGGAGATCCAGATGGTGATGGAGAAGGTGATGATGACCAAGCAGAATTTCATGCTGGTCAAGAATCAACTACTCACCCTCCTATACAACCTCGTTGGCCTACTCGAGTATGTATTACATATATTTTAAACATTAATGTAATATTATATAAGTACATGTACAATTAATATAAGATTTTTTAAATTTTATATGTTTGTAGGTTTTTGCAATGGAATGCATACAAAGAATAATGATAGCATGTGAAACGGCAGGAGAAGCTCATTTTGACTTGATGCTAGCAAAAGAACAGCAGTTGACCCGAAACAATGGTTTTTATTTCATTGAAAATCTTAAAATTGAGTGTTCAAAATATAATAATAATTAAAAAAAATTTTGCAGTTGATTATTTGGTTTTACATTTGGCTGATTTGATACGTATGGCATTTATGGCTGCAACAAGCGAATCGGATCCACTACGTTTGGAAGGCTTGCGCTCACTTCGTACAATAATTACCAGATATTGTAAAGTACCTGAACCAGAATTTCCTGGCCACTTACTTCTGGAACAGTTTCAAGCACAGGTATTTTTATTGTTTTTATATTGAAATTGTTTACGAATTGTTTATTGATTTTTCGTGTTAGGTTGGTGCTGCTTTGCGACCAGCGTTTTCACCAGATACTCCATCTCATGTAACTTCAGCAGCTTGTGAAGTATGTTCCACTTGGATAGGCTCAGGAGTCGCTAGAGATTTAAATGACTTAAGAAGGTATTATTTACCAATCCATTGATTTTTTGATCCTTATTTCAATTTAAAAACTGTTTTGTCTTTTTCAGAGTTCATCAGCTATTAGTTTCTAGTCTTCATAAGCTGAATACCAAATTAAACAATACATCTCATTTATATAACGAAAGCCTTGCAACATTGGAAAAATTAGCTATTTTAAAAGCTTGGGCTGAGGTGTGATTTTTGCTTTTTGCTGAAGTTGCTTACTTAAAAACATTGTAATATTAATTATACGTTTTATTTTTTATTTATTGTAGGTTTATATAGTTGCTATGATAAGCAATGGAAGTGCACCAGGTAGTGCTATCAAACAGTTGGAAGATTTACCATCGGTGGATAATCAAAAAGAACTTAACAAATTAAACAGCAATTTAGACTCGCCTGTATCCAAAGAAAATTCTACAGAAAAGAATGATGATGATTTCGGAAACTTTGAGTTTAAAGGTGAAAGTTTGCTAAAACTTGTACAACCCGAATTGGAAAACTTAGCCGAGAATTGGTATGCAGCTTTAAGAGACCATGCTTTGTTAAGTTTACCACCAGGTATGCATGTCCCCATGTTTATTTTTATTCATTCAATTATATTCTTGCATTTTGCATTATCTTATAATTATATTTTAGAATATAATTCTCAATTGCCTCACGATGGTGGTGCATTTTATACTGCTGACACAGTTGAAGGAGCTAGAGGGCACTATCATGAAGTGTGGCCGGCACTTTTACATGCTATGGCATTGCATTTTAATAATTATACAAAACTTAATTTAAATAATGGTAAATATTAAAAAATTTCAAATCATTATTTTTTCACATGATAAAAATCTTACTAAACATTTTTTTAGAACAAAATAAAAAGAAACAGGCAATGGACGTTGAAAAAGTCACTGAAATGAAAGCGGAAAATAATAACTCTGAGTCGCTAGACCCAAACGAAGAAAAGTTTTGTTTACTCTTTGGTGAATACCTTTAAATATTTATTAATAGTGAATTCAATGAAGGAAAATTAAGTGACGAAAAATATTTATAAATTATAGGCATATGCATGGAAGCTTTATGTACATCTAGGGACACATCGCAACAAAGCACTATTACTTGTTTATTGGCATTAACTACTTTATTTGATACATCTGCCAATAGAGTGCAATTGTTGAGAGATAGGTATGTAAAAACTTAATTTATCAGTTAATTTTGCCGTTAATTAGCACCTAATTCAGTATTTTTTAAAATATTAGATGCTTAGCTATTGAACTTTGTCATGTACTTCATCGAACGGGACTCACACAAGAGAGCGCTCAACCTCTATTATTAACTGCGGAAGTTTTACATTTGACTATATTGGCTGCCAGAGAAGACTTGGAGAAGAAAAAGCAAGACAAAATCAAAGGTAATTTTGTGTTTAATTTTTGAAATAAAAATCTGTGTGATTACATGTTTTTCTTTTTCAAATCAAGATTTATCATCTGGTGACAGTAACGTAGAAGCTGAACCTTCACAGTCTATTATAGAAATTGTTCAACTATTAGGAGAGGGTGGTCCCACAGGTGACTTACCACCAGGAAAATCTCTATTATTTTCTTGTCTTGAAGTTTGTCTTTGTCTATTGGTGAGACAACTTCCGACCCTCAGTCCAAATAAAATAACCAGCATTAGTATTGTGCCGAAAAGAATAAGTCAATACGGGGATAGGTTGTTGATTAAAGTGCTTGGTTGTATGTCAAACTTAACCTTACTTGCTAGTCCTCATGGTTAGTAACTTTTTTTGTCTTCTATTTAACTTTTTTTTAAATTTTTAATAATTTTCTTTTTTTGATAGGTGCAATAAGTATACTCCCTACAATATTGTATTTGACGACAGGAGTAATAAAAGAAACTGGACAGCAAGATAATGTGCATCGTGGTGTTATAAATGCAGCTGTTGAACTTTTGGAATCAATGGCGAAAGATAAGCATTCTCAGCATCCCGATACTAAAGAGCAATGGAGTGCATTGATGCTTAGCGTTTTAAGAAAAATAATAGATTTATCTAAAAATGGTGAGTTTCAAGACAATACAAAATGACAAAGCATGAAATTTGTGATATATTTCATATGATTAAAAACTTTCAGACGAAGAAGATATTAAAATGGATGCAGTTGTTACCCTGCAAGCTATGAGTGCAATTTTGCCGTATGCACCTCCAACACAAATGTTACATTTTCCATGTATTAACCACTTTCATCTTTGCTTACAAAATCCTGATCCGAAGGTCAGGACTTTTTTTTTTAGTAAAAATAATGTAGTATTGTAAAATGACACGATAGATAATAATATTAAAATTTTAGGTTGTCACTAAATGTGCACAGCTGTTAAAGGGATTATGGGCATTGGGTGGAAGTTGGGCACGTGATTTAGCGCCTCCTCTTTTAAGGGGTTTGAAAGTATCCAGAAATCCAGATTCACAACTTCAGCTCAAAGCGATTATTGCCCAAATTGGAGCTGCCGAAGCATTACTACCATTCACTCCGGAAGCTAATCGTAAGTACAATATTTAAATTTATTTTTTACTGTTTTCAATTTTATATAAATTGGTTTAGTTAATTGTATATTTTCTGAATTTTCCAAAGTGTTATTTATAACTTGTCAGTCATTGAAATATTACTTAAGTAATTTTTTTTTTGCTTTTATTATACAATTTTTTTTTGCTTCACTTTGTTACTATTAATTTTCGTTTTGCAACAGTCATTTTTCATTATTCAAATACCTGTATTATTAGATATATAGACTTAAGTAGTTATCAAATAGTATATTAATTAAATTTTTGAAATATAATTACATATTTAGTAAAATTCATAAATAATTATCATCTGTTTTCTTTCACTTTTTAAATACATTTTCATTAGAATATTTTTTTGTTCCGCTTTTCCAAGGAGATTCAATGAAAGGTAGGTAACATATAATTATTTTTCACTAGACTCATCTAGAAAAAAAAAGTTGAATATATTTAATACTTACAAGATTTAAATTTCTCTTTTTTACTTTATTTGATTTCTTATTACAGGTGTTCAAATGCTTTGTCTGCTTGTGCCAATTATCATTGCATATTTACGTGATGTAGAAGAGTTGAGAAATTGTAACACGTATTCCAAAGCCCTACACGATTTCAGTTTACAATGGCTAATGAAAATTGGCCCTAAATATCAACAGGTATGTTATTTTTGTGTACATAATTGATAAATGGTTTCATAATATTTATAATTAAATATGAATATTTTTAGGAATTCAAAACTATCATGTCTCAGTCTAGTGAGCTTCGAATGAAATTAGAAAATGCTGTCAAGGCAAATCAGCAAATTTCAAATACAAATCAAATTAATAGGAATAATAGGATTGCTCTTGGTGGACAAAATAAGCCTGCTAAACCAACCATTCAATTGAAAACTGACTTTAGTAATTTTAATTAAATAGATATAATTTGGATTCTTTTCCCATCTGAAATGTGACTCATGTATTTTACACATTGAGGTGCTCTGATATTTGACTTGTGTCTACTTTAAAATTAGATGTACTAATATTTGACGTAAATATTTCATATTTGAATTATCTTTTAAATTTTGTAATGAATTTTTTAGAAATGTTTTATGAAAATTCCTTAGTTTGAATGAATTGTGTGATTTAATATACTATCAAAATATTATATTTAGATGATCATAGATTATAAATGAAGTAGCTGAATCTTCATATGATAAATCTTAGAACACGTACTAGATGAATATATATTTTATAAGTGAATATTGTAAATTATTATAATCACAGATCTTTCATTTATTTTATTTACACAAATGTTTATTATATGTATTTGGAATGTTTCGACTGTTTACAAGAGAATGCACATTAAAATAGTTTCTTCCTTTCTCATTGTCTTCCATATAAGTCTTATTATATTTTTATTATGATTACTTATGTCTCTGTATATATTTGTCATCGATAACGTAGAAATACGCTTTTCGAAATAATTTATTGTGTGATATTTATGTTTCGTTTAAACAAATAGAAAAAAATATATAGAAATACTAAACAAAATTATTTGATCGACACTAATGTAGTTTATCTTTGGTACACAGTGTATTGAAACAAAGTTTGAAACAGGGTGCTCGCTGGAAAATGAAAGATGTTTAAAAATTATTTAACAGAAAATATATTAAACTAGCTATAGTATTGACTTCTTACTAGTATGTTGGATTAATAAAATCATAACAATTTAAAGTATAGTATGTAAACTTAGTATTATATTTTAAAAAATAAATGTGAAATTTCTCATTAATTGCATATTATATACAATACTTAAACAGACATTCCGCAATACAAAACTCATATTTTAATGATTTTTTTCCATATTCAAAGCAATAATTTTCTACAATTAAAAATTTTAATTCACAATTATCTCGTGAATTTGTTTTATGTATTTTGTATTATGAAAACGTGAACATATAAATATGATTTTTCACATGAAATGATAAAAATTAATCAATTTATTTTAATGTATACTATATTTTATCTTTATTTATTCATGCTTCGTAAACGATATTTATTGCATTTTTATTATATTAATGTCCAAATAAAAAGATAATATAAAAATAGTGTTTTATTAAAAAAATTTGAATAAACAACGTCAAATGCAAAAAATTAAACCTGATCAGCTGTCACTCCGATGGAATCTGAAACGAATACATTTAAAATACATATTGCAATTTAGTTTAATACAATTCTTCGAAGTATTCCGATACCTGAATCTGTAACATCCATGACATTTTGCGATTCTTCCATCACATTTCTAGCCCATGTCGGTGGCCACGTTGCAAAAGTCAAATACCCCGTGTGACCCGGCATGGACAATGGCGCCGAAGCCGTTGTATACTGCACATCAGAACTCGGTTTGTCATTGCTCTCTTCAGATTTCTGAAACGACCAAATAAATCATAGAGATAATCATTATCGAAACTCATCGACCGAATGACGCAATTGAGGACACTTATGTTTTTACGTACACGAGAATCGACCGCGTGACATTTGGAATAAACCGGAAATTCCTACAAATGTCGCAGCTTAAAAGGTTCCCATTAAAAGCTTCGATCGGACGAGGAAAAAAACACTCCTCCCTCCTCGCCGATAAGAAAAGATTAGTTTTGATTGACATATTCGTCACATGGCACCGAAAGGTCAAAATTTTTAATGAGTGCCGCAATACGCGTAAGCAATGGCGTCCGTTGAAATTCGTTACGCGAGGTCGTCAAAGACGTGCGTCCTATTATATTTATTTATTTATCGTTTAGGATGATGGCGTGTGATTTTTCAGGGTCTAATAAGGATCGACGATCGCTCGTTTGCCGGGCCAAAGATGGACATCGGCCGAGATGCAAATGTATCGATATTATCGATATCACTCACGATGACGAAGGACCGTCTTGTCAACGCAGAGTACGTATCATAAATCAGCAGACGACATCACACACGATTAACGATCGATTGATAATCAATGAAAACAGTACGAAGAGACGTTGTAATACACCGTCCGGAGTATTAAATATATTTGAACTGTCAAAGGGTACTTCATCGACCTCGAAACGCATAAACACATATGAAAACGAGCACTGGTGAATCGTCGAGTTCGGGCGTTCGGGTTAGAACAGTCACGACTTCCCTTGGCCGATGAGGTCACGTCTCATCATCAGAAACGTATTTCGGACGCGCAATAAACAACCACAATGTAAACACGCCTAGAAAGTGCGAATTTACGACGGCCGCCTCTCGACTTCTTGGTTTTTCCGAGAGCGCGCGCTTTAGAGATGCGCGTCCGCGTTGATCGGATAGTTCAAAGTGGCGGGAAAATGCAGTCGTTGGGTTTGTGTGTTCAGCGACGACATCAATCGCGTTTCGCTAATGAGACACAAGTTTCGCCGACTTCAATGGCGGCCGAACGTCCGTCCTGACGGTATCGTCCCATTTTAGGAAAGACGAGACACAATCGGACATGTGTGTCGTCCGAAGGAAGACGGACGACGCCTGTCTGTGGGAAATTAATAATTTATTTGTGTGAGATGTCTAAATGATTGTTTTGACTGATGAATGATTTGTTATGGAAATAATTTTCTCTAAAAGTTTTAGTTTCTGATGATGCATAATATTGTAATTTTATATGACGAAATCATAGGATTATCTTTTTTTGATTGCGTAAAAAAAAAGTTTCATCAAAAAAAAATTGTATCTTTATAAATATAATCTGAAAATTTTCAACAAATTTTCATTTATCTGATATACTTACAAAACTATCGATAAAGTTTGATAATCTCTGAATAATTTCAAAGCATACCCACCGAACGTCATGCGTGCATTTATCACAGATCCAGACAAATGCGAATGTTACACACAGCACGATTGTGATTTTGTTCTGACGTACAATTATAATTTTAGAACATGAAGACTAGCGAGTTGACCCAAAAATGGCGATCGAACACAAAATATAATATGACGCGTCAACGTGCAAACACGACTCGATTTTACGGCACTTTTCGACGACTTTGAAGTTCTTGCGTCTTTCGAATCATCGTCGACGAACCACTTCCGTTTCTTTTTCAATTTGCTCGGCGACTTCCCGACTTTAATGGTCGAGGGCACGGTGCTTTTTAATGGAGTTTCGCAAGACAAAGGGGTTGAGAGACCGGGGCGCCGGCGCTAGATAATGAGTAAGGACTGTCTCCGCATATAAATGGTGGCGACCGCAAAACGTTAATTGCACCACCGGCAGCGGCACAACACCACACGGCACCATATAACAACAACAACCATAACAACAGAGCAACGCAATCGCATCAACAATTTGACGAAAATTATAAGCCGCCGCCGCCGGGGACGGACCGCCATATTGCTAATGGCCGACGACGACGCGAAGGTTCTCAATCTTGGTCACTTTCTACGAATGGTTTACATACTATTCGAGTTAATATTGTATCTATATCTATATGAAATAAAATATGATTTATGAGTTTTTTGAAAATATTTAAGTAAAGATTTTTGACTAAAATTACACCAAAAATGCACCACGAGTGGTAACATTTCATACGGGAAATTGTATAGAAGTAGTGCATTTTCAAACTAATTCAGTCATATTTTGGCTGTCACCGAAAACACTTTCGATACAGAAAGGTTAGAATTTCATAATTTTTAAAATACAATACTATCATGTACAGTATAATTCAAATATTATTTTTTAAATGAAATTTTTAAAAATAATATACAAATCTAAAACACAAAAAAATATGTCGTGTTTCATCTGTTAATTAATAAACGGACTAAAATGGGGCAAATCAAACTTTTTAAATAGTCACCCCGTATGAGTACTACATCGAATTCCAATTTCAGTACTCGGTTGCGATTTATGAGTGCTATATATTCACAAAAAAAAAAACTGAATTGCATTTTAAAATGATGGACGTATATGGCCGAGTGAATATGCCGTTTAACGACTTTACACAAATGGTTCGATGGAGTCGACTTAGAGCAGAAATATCCATATAGGACAATAGACAAGTTTCAGAATTGTGATTAGAAAATGGCGCGAGAAACAAATTAAGAACCAATCGGACAGTGACTAGGGCGTGAACGAGATCCTAATTGGTTAACACCGGGACTATGTCAACTAAACGCAATCGTCAATTAAATTCAAGCAATAAATTGAATTGCAACGCGCTCGATATCGCGATTGAACTTGCTCAAACAAAACGAACCGAACAGATTTCAACACTAAAGCAGGCAACGGCTTCAATCGATGATTGATCGACTGATATGTGACATCTTCGACCATATGTGGTCGTCGAACAGTGTCACGGGCGCCACGAATCGTCCGTAACCCAATCGTGAGGTCATTGTCGACGTGACGAGAGCAAAGAGCGAACCTTCGGAGGACCAGCGAGCGAAGAAAGCTCGAACGGGAGGCGGATACGTGCTTTGAGCGGGGGGCCGTTACGGCGAAGCGAAGATTCGACGACTAGGACGATGATGATCATGATCACGATGATGATGATGAGCTCGCGACAAGTAAAAGTGTGTTGGACGACCTTTTGCACACGCGTGTCGGCACGTGGTTGCACGAACGTCGTGATTATTATTGGCCATTATGGAGGCAGGTGCTTGGATGTTCGTATGACCCCGAGTCTATTTTCCTCGATTTTTCCGATAAAGGAAAACTCATTTTTTTAATTCGATAATTTTATATGAAGCGAACGTATAATCATATCAATTGATGGATGATTTCTCATAAAAAAATTGATATTTTTTATACCTTAATTTATAATTTATTTGCGGAATCACGTTTTAACAATAACAAAGCAACGAATCTAGAATTTCTACCTCAAAAATTAATTTATAATATGAAAAAGTATTCACAATATTTTTTTAAAGAAAAAGGATCGCGGATTATTAATTAGTGCAAGTAAGTGATATGTCCATTGACCGGTATGCGGTAAATTGTCTCGTTTACATTTTGCGTTTCGTTCGGTGAATAATATTATATTTCCGGTACATAATTTAAACAAGGCTAGCTTCATAGAAAACGTTGATAAAGTTAGCACGCCCGTTGCGTTTATTTCAAATTGGATTGCTCACTCGGAAAGTTGTAATTGTCGTTGGAGTTTCGTTTAATCGAACCGACAATACTTTACAACCAGTTTCTGCTAATGTGATTTATGATTTTAGAATTCGATCATTGGCAATAGGTCGCCATTGTTTGATGGCCTTCGTTAGATAATTTGGAAAGCGTTCGATTGATTGTCGATCCTAAATTTTCAGAACGCATACCTATCCGTGTGTCACGAACCCGTCTGAAGGATCGCTCTCTTATTCAGTTAGTACATCTTTATGCTTTGTGCAACGTTATCTATCTAACACTTCGTAGAATTGTTAATAGCCTAGAAAGGGCCAAGTAATATACGTACACACTCGAGCATATTAGACCGGTAAAATGCCGTTTTACAACCCGACGATGGGTGACTAATGCTTAATCACAAAGCGTTTCGGGTTCGACACTTGTTAACCTACAATTCATGGGATAAACAGAGGATCATTACGTGAAAAGCGTAATTGGTCCAACCATTATTACCGTTATATTCAGCCAGATTGTTTACCAATATTTCAACACGACGACTACGTGCCAAGGATTTTATATGATGTTGACGCTCATTATCATGTGCGCTAGGTGGAATTTCATAATTTTAGCATATAAAAATTTATTCGAAATGAAATTATCTATTCGTGATAAACTTAATGTGCAATGAAAGGAATTAAGTCGTTCCGAAAAAGCTATTGTTCACATATAATTTTTTTTAAATATTAACAAATCGTGACAATAAATATTTCATATAAAAATCGAATTTATAGAAGCATCAATACATTTCAAAACAAATCATCGAAATGGAATTCTCGGAGTTCTTATAAAATATCGAAGTAGCGATTGTGATAATCACAACAGTATTATAAGTTAATGGTACAATCACAAACGGTAATGGACTGCGGCGACCGAGTGATTACTCAATGACATCATGCATATTTGATTTGGTGGAATGGAAACTTGGTTCAAATATTAACGTATAGAAAATAAAAAAAATACATGAAAAAAATCAGCAACGTATAAATATTTAAGTGAATCAATTACGTTTTTATTTTTGGTCAGTGCTAATTCGAAATGGCTTTGGTCAATTAGGCTCCGTCGACACACGTTCATATTTGATTAAGAAAAATTATGTATACGAGCGCCTTCAAGGATGACGATAATTACACATGTCCGAGATCATCTTCTCGATCATGGTGTATAATATAGTATGTTGCTGTTCGACTCGGTAAACGATCAATTATCTATGAATAAATGGCGGCAAATAAAAAAAGTATAGGCGATGAAATAATGCCATATTTCAACGCCAGTGACAAGTCGCGTATCCTGGTCGTACACGTAATGTAAAGTTAAGTAATTTTATGATAATAGAATATGTAAAAATATCGAGAATTTGCAAATATGAGATAATTTTATTACTCGAAGTATTTTCAACACGATGAAATTTAATAATAAAAGTTAGGTTATATTTGACTTTATAAATCAACATTGTATGTAATGTCGACTAAACGACATTAATTGTTTGATTAGAAATAGTATTCATAAATTTTTCGTGTGTGACAAGGTTAAACAACTATTTATTTTGCGCTCGAGAATAAATCAACGTACTGACAACAGACAAGCTAAACTCACTGAACGTTCAGTTAAACTTTCATTAACATGAATTAGTCTCCAAGTTCAAACCTTGATAATTTACAGCAAACGTTCAAATGTCGGGACTCTTCTGTGAACACAAACAAAACACCGCACACGAAATTGAAAACGAACATATCAGACATTGTCGACAGCGGTGGCAAAGATGATGATGATGATGATGATGACGACGACGCAGCCGAAGAGGGACGCCCCTCGACCTCCGAAGGTGATCCACCTGTTCGTCTCGTACGTATCATTCACTATCATCGCTAATTATGTGTAATTCTCACCTGTTCTCCCATCGTTCGATTACGAAACGACTATTATTAGCCCCGTTTTGACCCCAAAAGAAAAACCAATAATTTGACGTTTATTATTCACAGGTTTGCGCAAAATACATTTTTCAAACAATATCGATGATTCATTACAAAAACCTAAGTTATATTGTAAACATCATTTTCAAATCCAATGATGATTCAACAACATTTTTTTCACGATTGAAAAATGAAAGGCGATTAGAGACGACGAGATATCAACCACTTCCATGAAATATTTACGAAGACGAACCACCTCGACAAAACAATGAAGAAACGACCGAAATCTTCGAAGGTCATCGATCCATTTTGAAAATCCGAAAGGTGCACACACACACGCGCTTTTGCGAAGGGTCGTCGCACACGTAGGCGTAAAACGAGCGCCGTTGAAAGCATAATGTGCGGTATGGCGGCGATAAATCGGCAAAACAACGCATTATCAATTATGCGATATGAGAAGAAGGGCACATTGTTGCTGCAAATCGAAAGGGTCGACGTCGCAACACGTACACCCGACCCGTGTTAATTTATTGGCGAAAATTGCGGTGCGATCGAAAGGTGAGAATTGCCCGGCCCACCGAATTTTCGCGCCAATTTAAATTTAATCCAAACCATGGCGGAGATTGGGTGCAAAAAAAAAACGTTGAGATCAAACTTTCTTTCGAAGGATTTTCGAAAATTCAGAAATTGTTTATAAGTTGATGTAGTGTTAAATCGATAAAACAGATATTTTCAATGGAATTAATGTTTTCTATAAAATAATTTTATATATTTAAAATAGACACTTAGTTACTGTTATAGCTTTAGAAATTCTATAGAACCAATAGAAAATTTATGGTTATATATTATTAATACTATTTTATCAGATACGTTGTATAAAATAATGTGTCATTATCGATTCAGGATATCAACAGTCTATGATAGTCGATTTAGTGGTATGACGAATCGTTGTGAATCGACATTAATAGGAATAGACAATCGTTTATCGATAAAAAATAGACATATTCTCGTGTAGCAATTCCAAAAACAAAAATTAATAAATACATATGAAATATGAACGTGTGAAAAACGTCGGATCGGAGCGTTTCGATTATAAATCTAATGTGCGCGATCGGTAATTAGCATTTTTAATAATGGACGTAAATTATCAAGACTTCTCGAAGATGATAATCGTCGTTCAGGAATGTTACGGAACGGTCCATAGCAATAATATTAATACGTACGCTGTTGTATTCGCGTCCGAAGCGTACACTTTTCACCTTGGAAACTGTAATTATTCACAACTTTATCTTAGACACGTCAGCCGACAACGTCCTCCCGAAACAAATCTTAATAAATGTTAAAAGGGGGCGGTGTTGGCTACGCTTCTTGTAGGTGATACCAAAAACCGTTTAACATTGCGTACGGAATGAACTTAATGGCCTCCGAGGATCAAAAGAAAATTATAAATTTTCGATACTAAAATAAATATGACGGTTCGAATGAGCAGTTTTACTCGATAAGTGGCGATTTCATATTCGGGAGTGTGTTGGTTTGACATAGGAAAAAATTCAAATCAATCCTGGCGAGCCTCTCAACTCCTTATCAGTCAATCCTCACGAGGATTATTTGTCAATATGTATCTTTCGTCACAATCTTTTTTTTTCGTTCGTTTATAGCACGCGACTCGAAAACATCTAAGTAGTTTCGTTACGTATCTAAAACGAATATGTAATAAATAAAAAAAGATTAGCGTTGTGCTTCATATGACAATATAAAAAGCCATTGACAGTTCATGGTTCAGTTATAAACGATAGGTGGGGGACAATGAGATTTCGATAACAATGAAATGTAAGATGGATAACTATTTCATTGTTGTTTGATTTTTATCGAAAGTTCGAACGGCGACCTTGTCAATCTCTTTAACAATATATAAAGAAAAGTGGTGTCGGAGAATAAAAATGAAATAATGCAAGCGTACAAATATTGAAAAGGATCTACGATCCGCGCCGCGAATTGAGGTAGAGAACGAGGTTAGTGGTTTTTTGAGAGCCTCTCTCGAGGGTTAAGTGGTTTTTAAAACGTTCGGGGTCCTCGCATTGGGGTCCTATCGGATGATTTTTATGTTTTTAACATGTTATTTCATGTCGCTTGTATAACTCATTCGAATCCGCTCCCGTTGAGTGGACGCTAATCTCGGCGCCACGCGATGGTAAATCACAATGTTGGGGAAAACTTGCATATAAATAACTACCCATCGAAAAGAATAAAATAAAACGAACGTAGAATAAATAAGACAAATGCGTAAGGGAGGTTTTCAACGAGAGGCACTCGATATGACGAAGCTTTTTGTTGAAGACGTTTATATAAAATAAAGGCTTCGATCGAACGAGCTGCCAGTAGAGGTTTTCTTTGTCGACAAGTGACAGCAATGACAAGCCCTCCCAGAAGCAACAAAGGATTATCACGAAGGGCGATGAGACCTCTATCAACTCTGGCATTCGAGATATTTCTTAAATAAACAATAAAATTAAATTTTAAAACTGCGAAAAACCACTTTCAAGCACAAATTCACGCGATCATATTTGGTGACGAATTAGAAGTAGCAACGAAAAGCTCGATCTTGAGCGGATTAGTCATACGAGTCAATCATTCCGACGAGGCTCCACTGTTTACAGAGACACGATTCGAAGCGACCGTCTCGCGAAGAATGGACGCACAATTTTACGGAAAAGGGGCTCTAAATTCGTCAAAAGAGAGCCGTCGGACCGACGCAAAAGGAAAAATCACGAGATTGGACGTATTGTGTGACCATGTGAATCCGCGCCGATTCGTGAATGAACCGATTTATTGAATACGAAACGGCCAAAAAAGAGACTCCGAAGACCATGTGAAGCGGCGTCGTACACGACAATGCCGCGGAAAATATGGTGGAAAAAAGCGTACACGACTTCCTCCCGAGTATCGCTTCAGACCTGAAAGGGGCCAGCTCGGTCCGTTGTTGTGTCGGACACACAAAAGGGGGAAATCATGCCGGTGCATGCGCCACGACCACTTATGACGAATCCGGCCGTGATCGGCCCATCATCGGCTGTCCATTGTGACGGATGCCAGCTCGCCGATGTTGTCCACTGGCCGACGGGTCTGTTCACATCGGACGAGATCATGCTTATTGCGGGAAAGCCGACAAAAAATCGATTTGTACAAGTATAATCGAACGGAAATATTGCGAAACGGATTAGGCCACTTTGAAACGGCTCCAAACGCGCCGTGAAGCTGATAGAATAAATGGATGAATAGTCTCTTCAGAAATGTGTATTCAATGTATAAAGATTATTCAATTTCGGAAATTTATAATAAAATATTATATTAAATGCTTTATAGTTCGAGAAGTTTCTTTTTAAAACTTTTTAGAATTTAAATATAAATAAATTATAGATTTTATCTATGGTAATAAATCGAATAAATATAATATTGCAAAAGATTTCAATCGTATGAATATAGTTTGAGATTTTAAATTTTTTTGAAAATAAAATAAGACACATAGTCCAATATAACAAATAGCATCACGTATCGAAGCAACTTGATTTAACGTCACGTGAATAGGTTTTTACATTCGAGCACTTCATTTCAACGAATTCCGTTTTCGTGTGTAACATATTACGTAGCATAGAAGCACTTCCGAGGAGGCATTGTCGAATTGTTCGATATTCCCATAACAAATTGTACATTGGCTTCGCTACGTCTGCATGAAGCTTGACGCATGTACTATGTATGCGAGACGGAAAATGTGGAAAATTTCAAGTATGAAAATTGCTACATTAGCGAATTAAGTATGTGTAAATTTTAAGGCATTTAATGTCGAACCAGCATTATATGTTAGCGAGAAATATCGAGAATATTAAGCAAAGGTCAAGCTTTGTGTGCAAGGAATCAATTGAAAACTAGAAAGTCTCGTGAAATCCAAATGTCACCCTGTACTTCTAATAGTAAACATTGAAAGATATCGTGGCAGTCAACAAATAGACAAAGCCTTATCTGGCCAAATAATAATGAAGAAGTTTATATGTATTTATATACCGTTCCAACTTTTCACCGCAAGACTTCCTATAAATCTTTCGGCGATGAACTATTAGGAATAAAAAAAATTACAGCATACAGCAATTCAACAGATTTTTTAAGTTAATTTAAATGATCGATGACGATCGGATAAATGAAGCATTAATTCGTAGAAAATAAATCAGCCATACGTACACAAATATGTGTTGACAATACATTTCGATAAAGACTAATTTTTCAAAGATAGTTTGCGTTTAAATCATTTAACTATGTATCGGTGTTAGCTGTGAAAGATTTCCTATAAATCGATGACGGCAATAAGATATATTTCTGACACAGAGATGTTTGATGGCCTATGTAAAGTGATTATAAAAGTCGGCAACGAAATGTAAGGGTTAGATTGTGGCACGTAAGCAAATGTCATTACATTCCGTATGGATACTATAAAAGATAAATGACTTACAGAGTGAACACTGAACACAATTCTGAACAAATTTAATTTATGCATCGGTCAAATAAAAACCATAGGTATTTAAAATCTAAATTGAAATAATAAAATCTTTTGTTAGCATGAAAATTAACATAAAAGTAAATATAATATTTAAAGTTGTTTCTAATATAATACATGAAAATGTTTCGATGATACAACAAGTACACAATTAAACTTTGTCAATGACTCAACATGTTTATTATAAATTAACTTAAGTTATGAAATGTCAAAAGCACGATCATAAACAAAATATACCATTTATATATTTCGAAAACCTTATAAAGTGGTAAATAGTAAGATATCAATGAATCGATAACATAATTTAAGAATCCTATCTGTTGGTTTACTTTGGCTACGAATACTTTAAGCCAAATGACGTTCAATAAGTTTAAAGCTTGACCATACACAAAGACTCGTGGATATAAATGGAGAAAACAAAGGATATATAAACAAAGGTGAAGAAACACGTATGGCTTACCTTAAATGTGCATCTATTTTATATGCACTAAAAAGCTGAATAGGCAAGTCGTAAATTCAGCAAAAATTAAATAACGTACACGCACGATGCGATCATGAAGTTGAGTAACAATTTTTCGCGTGATTTACGCCCCGATTATATTATTTTTATATATGGACAGATTTATTGCGGTAGTTTTATAAAATGAGCCTTTTTTATTGGGACCGCTGTTAACTGCTAAATGGGAAGGTGTAAAAATGTTTATTATGGTGTTATAACGGCTGACGTAAATTGCGTTAAAAATCGACGCGGAACGAAAAAATGTAATAACGATACAAAAATTACAAAAGTTAAATACACTTTGAGATTTATAAACGATAATTTTCTTTGAGCTTTGTCAGATCGATTCGCTTCCGACAGCATTACAATAGTTCCCAATGTTAAATTTTAATATGGTTATGATTATTATATAAAAAAATCACTCTTTTGTTCAACGAAAATATATTTAGATATACAGCTTATAAAATATATTTCAACTAACTTCACAATCATCGATTTAACAACACCATCGACACAGACGTTCGAACCCAAACGACAAAACTGCTCAGCGACGTCAACCTCAAAAGGCCAATATCGAAACGGCACCGGTGACAAATCGAAGAATAATTCGTTGCAATTCTTAAACCGAACCGGCGCATAAATCTCAATAATTGATCTAATTAATGCGACGTCATAAACCGGCGGGCGCGTGCGCGGGTGTCAATAGTTCGTATTTGCGCAACCGGCCATATGAACTATCGAGGCTCTTGATATCACTGGAAACCTTACCGGAATATCATAACCCCGGTGGACAACCGGTATCCACGTGATATTATAAATCGGTCGTCCGCAGGCCGCACGCAATTTAGGGTGACACACCACGCGACCACCGCCGCATATTAGTCATACGTGTCGGTACATAATCTATGTCCGGCGAGAAAACGGTAATGCGCAATACCGATACGGGGTACGATTGTGTTGTTATTGTATCGGGTGTGTGTGTTGTATGAATGTGAATTTATTTAAGTCGCCGGCGAAATATATTATGAGCGGAGCCGCGCTCAGATCGAGCGAGATAGTAATGAAACGAGGCTTTGCTAATAATCGCCTGTGAACGACTCATTATCGGTTCGATTTTTAATCGACGCGCTTCGAATAAATTGCGCCTTGAAACGGTTCGAGTTTAATGAATAATTGTTCGTATATTAAAAAAAAATAAACGTAAGTGTATAATTTATCCAATCGTAAGATTATGATTGTTGCAAATTTAATTCGAAATATGATATATTCAGTATAATGTAAAAGCGATAAACTCGAGAATAATTCGTTTAGAACTAATATTGAATACGAGGCATAAGAATGGTTATCAAAGTCGGGGCATTGTCGGGGTCAGAATGTCGAAATCGGAAGCCTTATATGGGATCTAGTTGGTAAAACGCTGCATATAATAATAATACATTTACCGATCACCCAGAGGGTAATATCGAATAACGTTTCTACGTCTCACGGCAATGACAGATGGCTATTGGAAACTGGCCTTTTATGACATACCGAAATGCGAAACAATAACAATAACCGCAATGCTCATCCGATATAAAACGCGGAGTTACGACGGAGCGTAAACGAAAGTTAGACTTTTAGAGGTCCCAAACGCAAATAAAACGAACGAAAACCCAGAAGCGAATCTACGATCTGCATGCTGCGAAAAAAAAGGGTCACTTGTGCCACCCAGTGGATTGAAAAATCAGAGGACCAGATAAGAGCGTTGGAGTCGGGTGTGTGCGCCGGACACATGCCACTAATTAGCCCATAAACATACTGATCGCTGATCACGATTTGCCGATTGCATATTCAGCAGCCGCCCCCGAAACTGAAAACAGGGCAAAAGAAGTCGACTGGGTCTCGAGGGTCTCTCTTCAATTAAAATGAAATACGCTTCGGACCGAACGTATGTGAACCGAGACAATTTCGCAATGTGCGCATACGTGAAATATGGTGTTTGGACGAACCATCGATGTGATCTATTGTTAAAGCTCTTATCTCGGAATCGCTAATACATAATGGTCTACGTCAGTTAGATAGCTATCTGAACTGAGTCGAATAAACTATTTCGGTACGAGCTGTGAACTTAACCCGAGTTTTTGGGTCAAGACGGTAACACCGAACGAGACGTGGAAATGCAAAGTTTGCGAAACATGACAACGGTCGCGCGTAATTATCTCGAGTCGTAGTTAATTATCGGAATTGTTAAGGCGGAGGTGTGATGCAAGATATGAAAGCTGAAAAATGTATAAAGGCGACACAAACTTGTATAAATAACGATCGCCTTTGTTGTGCACGAAGGCTGTTGAAAACATATGATAATTCTTATTACGCGATTGCTTAAAACTTCCCATAAAAAACATGACAATTTAAAAAAAAATTATTTAGTGTTTTTCGAATTGACATGTGCGAACGTTAAACGCTGAAATACACCGATTGTTGTGACAATCAAAAACATCGACAGATGATGTATGATTTGAAGACTTCAAAGTCGAGTGCGCCAAATGTCAGAAGTGAAAACGAATTAAATTACTCGTTAGCATAATAGTTAAGAGTCTCATGAGAAATGTGTGTCCTTTCGAGCGTCTTTTAATGGCACACGTATGAATAAGCGATCGAATGATACGTATGGGTGTATATAGATACATAAAAAAATTAGATCGTCTTTTGTGTTTAATGCAGAGATGGCGGACAATGTGTTGATAAAATTAATAACACCTTTCAAATTGATGCGTCCCCATAGAGTCCGGCACGTGGATCCAAGACGAGGGCCGGTTTGGAGAGCCGATTCCGGGCCGAGATAGTGGTGCTTTAAGTGTGCATTCCAGAGCCGGCGAGGACGTCGAAAAAATTACGTAGAATTTATATATACGAAACCAGTCTGGACCTTGCACAAGATATTGTAAATTCACCGGCAATAATTAACATCATCGACGCGGCTTCGATTCGATCTACGAAATTTTTCCGAGCAAAGAGCGTCCCCCGTTGAATATTTTCGAACGCTTCGGAACTTGAAACAAAACGTCAATTTTACGCGCCATTACAAAGCGTTCAAAAGTTGTCGAGCTTTTGTTCAGTTCGCGGAACGGCGTGGACGCGGATCGAAATTGAAATGTCAAAATTTGTACGTGTAACGATTCGAAAAACAAATTCGAATAAACAATCGATTTGTTCGGTGCCGCTTTTTGTCGGACGTTCGTAAAACGCTTTTTTACCCAGCTAGACGTCGAACACAATTCACTAATAGACTTTTTGATTTCGTACAAAAGTGTCTTACGAATCGTTTAATTTTTTCATCCGAAAACTATCTAGGAGAGCAGGTGGATTCGATGCTGTCGGAAAAAATCCGCATTTTTGCGAACTTTCGATTCACCGAAATGCATTTAATAGACGGTGTCCATAATGGTGCGATGCGAGAGTTTTTGCACAATATGGCCGCGTTCGCATAGTAATTTGCGACGCGCCGGAATGTAATCGCCGTGTAATATTTCACAATGGGATAACCACGTACGTATACGCCGAGTACGTTTTGTAAACAGTCGATCTAGTGAGACGGCTCTTCAAATCGATATGGGCAAAACGCTAAAACCAACATGCAATTTGGTTGTGCTCGAACGTGAAATTAAGGTATAAATCAGGCTGGCCATCGAGCGGGCCTCGATAACGACTGTATCCGATCGAATTACGCGAACCTCACTCGCGCAGGGGTCGCCAAGTTACAGCCTCTCTGTGTGCTTTGACGACCCTCGGACATTGTAGGGAAGAGTGGTCGAAGAGCCGCCAGAGGCCAAGTGTCCGAAGCACTTTCACCAGGAACGCTCGGTTAAGTATGTATCTCTGCTAGATTGTTGGTTCGTTAGCATGCGTTGTGTTCTTGTGACTTACCGGGTGGTATACGGTTGTGCAACGAAATGTGCGTCTGATGGAACTAGATTGCGAGATGTCTTCGAAATAACAATAACGCTCGGGTAGATTTTACGATCGTTCTCGATGGAATTATCTCGTTAAAAGCGATTTCGTGGTCGAATTTACGACTAATATGTCGACGCTTAGAATAGATTCGAGATAAAAGCGAAGCAGTTTTATTGTTTCCAAACATCGTTTCAGTTGCAAATCATTCGAGAGATACGCATATAATAAATAATAAAATCTAACTAAAATACATCAAGTGTGAGAAGAAGAAAAAAAAGTTTTTTATAGCTAATAACATTAGAATGCATTATAAGACGATAAAACGTAAAATGTTCGAAGATGATTTCATATATTAGGATAATTTTAGCTCAAGGCACATTTCTGTGGCAATCGCGCGAACCCGATAGTTCTGTCATGTTAACAAACATTTTGTTATTGATCCCTCGGTGTCTCATTATGGTAATTGAAATTTATTAGAATATTAGGTAACTTCATCTAATAACCGACAAGAAAAACGATTCGTGAAACATACACATTACACATGCGGCGATCTGCTAGATTAGCGTCGTACTATTACAGTTACAAATCAATATCATTTTCATGATTGACGCTCAGGGCGTACAAATAGTGAGTCCGAGAAATTTTCCCGTAACGGACACGTGTATCGGTAGAAAAGCGAAATCTCGTTTCGTATACAGTATCTATATAAAACAATAATAATCCGACGAAAGGTCAACCGTTGCGAAATGCGCCGCTCCAGTATAGTTTATTTTGAACTAACACGGGTTTGCACAATTCGAATCCATTTCCCACGTTTAGAAATGCTCTTGATACATGTAATGTTTGACGTGTTATACAGCTTTCCTTTATTTAATATCTAAGAAGTGCGGTTCGATTTCGAACATATGTACGTATGGCTTTTACCGCACAGAGAGCCGACACAAATAAACATGATACGAATAATATATGAGAATGTATGATAATGTACTATCTATCGCACTAGATGTTATGAAATTCAAGAAACCAGTAAAATGAGTTTTAAACATTTCAGACTATTTTTCTGAAAAAAAAAAGTAAATAATGACTTCTTTTATATAATGCTAAATTATATTAATGAATAGTTTAAATATACAGAGGTACACAATGAAAATTATTTGACTAATTGCTCTTTTAAAATATAAAGCGTTCTTATTCGATAAAGGGGATTTTCCGAACGGGTGGAAAATTGACAGACAAATATGATGGATATCGCCTATTTCTTGTATCAACTTGGACGAATAGTTGTAGTTCCGTGTCGTTTATTAGCAGTGGAGGCTACAGCGCCAGCGGCCGCGGGAAGGTTCGCCGGTTTGATTTATGGCTAAGGGGCCGCGTGATTTATGGTAGGGGATCGATGGCCACGAGATCATCATCATCATTATGCCAACATTTTTAGCCCTCGTTGGGTTGAAAGCACACGCCGGACAACGTGAGCGCAAATTAGTGTCCGCGCGCGAAGCAGGTGAATAATTGTGGAGGGCGCCAATAAATGCTTCAACCCTTTTCTTGCTTTGAAATTACAAATGATAATTATTTAATGAAATCATTAAATTATAATATAATGTAAAAGTGAGAATCATATTTTAAAAGAAAAAATGTATATATCGTCGGATTAAAGAAAAAAATATATTACATGGAAATATTCGGAGACATCAATTGGCAGGTAAGAGCGAAACTTTTGTGGAAGTACTGATGAAATATTTTCCCAATGCTGTGATTAAAAATTTATTGAAGTATCAAAAAAATATTTAATAATGTAAGCGAAATTAGATTTTTATGAGCTTATTCTGATCGAGGAAATAAACGGTCAACTGACGAAGATTTAATGCGATGCTTCTGGGAATTATTATCATCCGTGTAAGTACATTTAACGTTCGACAAGTGATATCTATATAATCGTGGATTGAAATTTTGAATCATTATGGTAGTAAGTAGTCGGAGAGAAGGCAATTGAAAATCAATTAAACGTCGGAAATGAAATGTCAATTTAGATCACTCGTTGCGCGGTCCGATAGAATAAACGATCAAGATTAACGATAGTGTCAGTCGGTACGGTGTAAGCATTAATTATTTAATTAATAATTAATAAAATAAACAGTGATTAAATAGATAAAAATCGCATTGATAATTTAATCTCGATACAATCAAATTGACGAAAATAATTGAATTAAAGCTTACCTACCTTGTGTTTTATGAAATCGAGTTCTCTGACAGTGATTGGTCTACTTGCAACTTTGTATTCAGTTTGAAGGACCTCTAGAGTCTTCAATTCTTGGAATCCAGCTTCACTTAGAGTAGAACAGGTGCGTTGAACTTGTTCTATACAGGGACTGAAACTACAAAATCGTCCACCTGAAAAGTTAAACATAAATGAAATTTTAGTTATTATCATAAATCTAATTTTCTAATAATACACACAAGCAAGGATTATTTATAATATGCGCTTTAATCAAATCCTCGTTTTGACCTTTTGAAGGTAGCTGATTGTGATTTCAGAATTATCTTCTTCAATCGAGTACAAGGTTCAACCGATTATCAGCATTTAAAACAACCACATTCATTGCTTAAATAATCTACGAGCAAACACTCGTAATTCACCGAGATGATTGCGAGAAAAGGAATTTTTGTACAATAGACCGCATTCTTGAATATCAACGTTTCTCAAATGGCAGTGTGCGACAGGAAGAGAAATCGAATTAAATGCCAAACGAATTAATGGGCGAACAAGAAATTGATTTGGAGATAGTGTAGATTTCAATCGAGCTACAAATCAAGAAAACTAATTGGTTTGATTGAGTGATAAAAAATTTGAATTTAAATTCTACACGAGTGTAATGCCCGAGATTTCATCGGGCGAACGTTGTGAAATATGAAAAGCATAAATCTCCAGATTGAAAGCAATTATAAAATTATCTCCGTACAGGTGAGCTTGCTTGTAGTTCCCGCATAAGGCGTCCCACGTTTTCAGCAAAAGTAAACAGTGTAAGCCGAAGAGGTTGATTTATTGTCTATAATCGTTCTTATCGTCGCAACTTGCTAAACTATCGAGATAAATGGTGTTACATTGCAAGCCAGAAACGAAATAGGGAAATGCAAATTGTCACTATTTACCAATATGTCTAATATAATGAGTTCATTCACAAAAAATTAACAATGATATGCTTATAAATTTCTAATAAAATTATACGTTAACAAGGCTTTGATATTTCAAGTTACTATCGTGTTTCAATATTACAAATGAATAATAATGAACAAACATCAATTATATAAAGATATTTAATCGATTCATAAGAGGATAGGGACGATGTCGGAACGTATTAATTAAATGCAATTAATTTACTGATTTAAGAGACACCGGAGAAGTCAAATGACTGAGATATACGACTATTCCGATAAAAAGAAACAAATTTTATTTTGTCAATCATGACTTATGAAAAGACTACATTTATCTTAAAAATCAATGAATCAAGACGTTAATTGACGTTCAAAATTGCATAAATCAATTTGAGTAGAAATAACATTTCCACATAGTCCTCGAGGAAAAGGTACACCATTGCTTTGTCGTATACTCTGTTCATTGAGATATTTAAATCACAGCTCGACATAGCAGATGACTTTAAGACTTTAACGTTTCGTTTCCATGTGATTGCGCGATCCACGAAAGCTCCGCATCGGTCAACAATGATACGAAAGCAATAAATAACGGGCGAGACAAGCGGACCACTTTGAGCCCGGCCTGCAGATGGAAGAATAGAGATATCCGTAGATTTATTTCTGCCAAAGATACAGAGCATAGGCGTGTTTTGATGAATTGTACGCGCGGCACTATCCGCACGCCCTACGATAATAATACATTTGGCATGAGGCATATAACACGCGGACGAACGTTTGTCCGTCACATCTGGTGCACTTTCTCCAAACAGAGTCAAAGAGCCGAGCGGCAAACAATGCAGAGAACAATGACGCCGAATATGATTGTGTGTGGTGTGTGTGTGTATGTGTGTAGAGGAGGGCGGCATTCGGTGCGGGCCTCGAAGAATGCAATGATTGAAAATTATCGGGATGATATAGTTGTAAGCTCGCCGGTGAAGATTTATCGCCGCATTGTTAATTTTCATACCTTCTGGCAAATGAAATCATTAACAGTACATTTCTGCGCGAGTTGCGGGGGCGGTGGGCGGGCTTTTGAAGACCACGGCCGTACATGGCCATCCGAGGAACGCCCTCCCCGCGGAAAAGTTTACCTTTGGCTTTTTCCCCTAGGTGGAAAACTCGCGACGATAGCGGTTTCGTCTCCTCTGTTATTACAAATAACATTAAACGAGGTGTTGCAGTGTCTCGAGCGTCGGAGATTGCTTATTATAATTTACACGCGAATACATTAAAATATTTTAATATGCGCGCTCGCCGTGTACGGTCCGCAAGGTTGTCATTAGCGATAATGTGCAGGAATTTTCGGATGATCGGAGTATGCCTCGGAAAAAAAAGACAATCTAATACGATTTCAACAATGCGATCCTCGAGGGCATTCTGCCGTGTCCACCTTCCTTCTACGTACGGTATGCGTACCTATTGATATCGAAAAGCGTTATCGTTTTGTGTGATCGATCCATTTTTTATACGGATTAAAAAAATGGACTTAAATCATCGCGAAGAATGCGACTGGGAAAACGAGAATTTTACATCTCTCAAGAGCGTGAAACTGCAAATAGAAAGAGTAGAAAATTCACGCCTATCGAGTGAGTATAAAGAGTAAACGTCGTTTTAGCACTGTCTAAAAAAGACAACGTAACTGACACATTTCATTCGTTTTTCTGCAATAAAACAAGAGCGACTTCGGATTTATTACCCCTGCGTTCAGAGGAGATCTTGCGCGTCGCCCGGGGCGCACACCACACGCCCGCCGTCACAATACAATAAGTCTCGAGTGTCGGCTTATTTCTATACAACCGCCGACAAAATATTTCATAAATCCGTAAAAGCTGTTTAATTTCAACGCCATTACTTGAGAAATACCACAAAAGACTCCGAAACGACATTCGCGAATCAACATCTCGATAAATAAAAAAATCAAACGATTCACAATATTATAATACATAATTAATAAGAACCATTGAATACAACGATACGTATCGAGTTTGAAAGATCATCAATCAATTTTTTTTAATGCGATCGCGAATGCACCGGAACTAAGCGAACCGTGCATGTTTGGAATAAATGTGTCCGCAAAGGTCTTTGCCCTTCGGAGGATTTCGAATAACTTTTTTTGTACGTTGAACGTTCGACCGGTTCGGACCGATATAATTATTTATTGACGGCCGGTGATATACCGAAGGATGATTTATAATATGTAAATTGGACGATTTGGAGGGAATGAAAGTGACGTATGAGGTAGAATTGTAGACAGACTGATGTCTACGGCTGTCCGTTCTCCGTTGCGTAAAATCATAATTAAAATTTTTGTTAAATTTATTTTGGATAAGGCCTATATTTAAAGAGGTGTATCAATGAGTAATATCTATATATTATATCGATGTTTGTGGTCGTTTTAAAAGGTGTTGTTACTATTATACGTGTATACTAATATTTCATTCGTACATTTTTTTGTACAAGTCGAGTGAGGTAACGTTAACTGGATTAAGAAAACTGATTTATAGATAATGTATAAATATATAACAGAACCGGAACGTATGTGTATAAAGATACACGTGGTCATGAAAATTACATAGCTTTTTTCGATAGTAAGTGTTACAGCATTTTTAATATAACAAACGAACTTATGAATTTAGAATACTTTTTTCAATAATGTTATTTAGTCTGCTGACGATGTAATGTAAGAGCTTGTACAAAGCGAACATTTACATTATATAAATCATCTTGTGTCGATTATGCTTGACGATAAATAATTCACTAAGGAAGAATACGTTTTAACAGTTATACGTGCTATCGAGGAAAATTATGCGGTGACGACATGATGCATATGGGTGCATTTTTCCCTTTCTCCGAGATTGCAGGAAGCCTCAGGGTGTTGATCATCAACAACCTTCTGATGGATTTGTACGAAGAATATTCATCAGGCACGATAACATCGCAGATTTCGCAAGAGACTCACTCGCGAAATGCAAATATGGACAAAAAAGAAGTTCAGAAGTTATTACACAACATCTCTATTTGTAAAGCACCACGCTTTGAAACTAACAAAAAACGTCACGAAACAAAAAATAGAATATTCAACACATCGCACTTACACCACAATTAAATTCTCATCGGACTCATACCCGATGCCGAATTTCAACAATTTTTTCATCCGAAGTCGCCGCGCTTTTTACACAGATTCCGATCGAAAATATTCGCTCAAAGTGCACAATCATCAGTGGTAAAACCGTCTTTTTGCCGATTCCTCGCACGGCGGCGACAAAGCACACGGCCGATCGAACTTGAGGACCTCTGGCTGCGAGGAAGGGTATATCGAAGCCGAGGATCTGTCGGCGGGTGATCGATAAGCTCGGCCATCCGTAAAGATGTGTCCTGCAGCACCGGGGCCTGGTGGTGTGGTGTGACGGACCTGATGGCCTCACGGATGGCAAATTAAGATATTCTCCACGTAATAATGATGCGTCGCGCTAAAGTACCGACCGTGACGTATGAAGCTCACCACAGAAATCTTCGAACGATCGATACGTCAGTGGTTTGTACATGTAGGCTTTTGCGCCGCGATTATTATCCAATATATCGAGTGTCGATCTAATTTCGATTGAGTTGATTGTTATTTATTGAATACTGAATCGAAAACAGTTTGTATAGTTTGATGAAAAAAATGTATTATTTAGCGTCTTTTCGAAAGCTAATGGGAAAAATAATACGATTGCAATACACGCGCATAAACAGCGCAAAGAGTACACCGAGGAAAATTATTGACTCACGTACACTATTCGAAGGTATTCCAACGCTTGCTTTTCTAAATGGCAATTTTAATTTATCGATTAAAGTGATCTAAGGTGACGGTAGATAGAAATCCGATTTAGCCGGGGTGATGATACGCAGAACTGGAATACTAGATAAAGGGGGGGCTGGCACAGTGTATTTATTAATTTATTACGTACCGGCGAGCTGCGTTAACGGTAAATTATCGCCCATTGTTTTGAACTTATCGATGGAAAATGTGAGTTATTGAATATTACAATGTCTTATGTGCGATGCCTTGCGAAACGCTCGGTTTAAATGTGACGCGCACATTCAGCGGTCCATAGAGGCTTTTAATCGAAATTCGTATGCAATTTGTGTGTGTGTGGAAAAATATGACGAAACGTATCAGCTATCCAATAAAGAATCTCTTAATGGATATGAGCATGATTAACATTTGGGTTAATCGTTCACAATGTAGCGAAGCAATAATTAAATCTCAAACCCATTATACAAGTATCGGGTTTTAATCTAATATTATATATATTGAAAAACATATTGATACGTACGTGGCGTGTTGTGCAATTTTGATTTATTTCAAAACGGGCACAGAATTGTCTGTTGAAAAGATAAATTGCCATCGCGCCGATAAATACAACTTCGGTAATGAATTCTGTACAAGAAATCACCAAATTACTCCTCGATAAATAATAATAAAATTTTGAAAGTCGATTAAATCTTATTACGCGCCAATAGTATCGACAGTCGTATATCACTGCAAGAGTGCCAATAATATCCAATTAATATGTCAACGTTTATTATTGCGTACGGAGTCGGCTTAGTACAAATGAAAAAAAATAAGTATAATTGTTGTTTATGGATTATGTACGAAAAAAATGCCGTTCGATTTAATTCAATAACGGTAACGGATGTTCGATACATATCAAAATATTGAAAATATTCTACAACGATTAACACATTCATGAACACGATACAGAAAACCCAAATTTACAACTAACCGGTTCATTCGAAACTATCGCCGACAAACACGAAAGAGTACGCGCGAATCATCCCAACAAACAACGCACCCGATAACCAACAACTCGAGACTCCCATTCGCAAGTGTCAATTGCGGATAATCCGAGAGCGGCGTCGTCCTCGGACCGCTCGCACAATGGACGGCGGCCATGGACGTCCCGCGGGGTGATTCGGTTTGATTGACAGAGTCGTTCGGACATTTCAATGCGGCCGTCGGACAATGGATATGGGTCCGCATTATGTCGCTGATTGGATCGCGGGCGACGTCCACGCGGACGCACTGTCAGCGGCGCGCGCCGCCAACAAACAATCGATCCGACGCCGACAACAATGCGACTTCTTGCGATATGCTTTGAGAATCTATTCTGTGCTACATTTCGAAGGAATTCGTACAAGATTTCATTTTTGAGACTTGAGTTCGATACGAGTTTCCTTTTCTAATTTTGGATATCGGTAGTGGTTGATTGACTTTTATACGTATACAGGTTGGGTTTCAAACCCGCTCGTTAAAATCACCATGCTGCAGTCGAAAATTTTATCGTTTATTATTGATGTACAAGTAGTTCTCGAGTTATGATGGTTCGTACTTTCGACCAAAAAAAATAATATAATTTTAAAAAAAAATACTAAATCATGAGCTATGGTCAATGTATTTTGGAAAAATATGGATTCGTTCGAATTATTGCTATAACCAATTATCTGCCAGATTCTTTTGGGATACATGTTTTACGTATTGAAAAATAAAGCTGGTAAAATATTTTTTTATATTATTATTATATTAACGATGGAAAGATATGAGATAAAAAAAATGATAGATTTTTTTATACAGATTCAACTGACGACTGAGGTTTAGGAACGTTCATAAGTCAAGAACATCCTGTATAATAGTCAATTTTATAAAATAAAGGAAAAATAGGCGATTTTTGAAAATAAAATTTGCCTTTATGCAAAAAAAGCCTTTATTTCTTCAGAAAGTGATCCCAAGTTCATTATGTCCGTTGGATTGCTATAGAAAAACTATAATAAGTCATCAAAAATACGAGATGTGGAGCTCTTTTCAATCGAGGGCTCCGAGGCGAGAATTTCCATCGTCTATAGGTAAATTCAACACTGGATATCAGACTTTACGTTTGAAAAAAATATATATAGAAAACTTTTTTTTATTTTCAGATGATTTTTCAGCTTTTTATATTATTATTACTGAAAAAAAATGAAGAAAAATATATATATAAAAAATAATCATTATACAAAATAATGTCAATTGAGAACATCTTATTTCAACGAATCGATAAGCGAATCGTGTAGTTTTAATGCATATTTGGATCTTATACATATGTTTTGAATCGAAAGTGAAGAAAAATATCAACACACAAAGGAAATTTACAATTCAGGTGGGTACGTGTGAAGCGCATAGCCCCAGGGCCGAGAGAAACCCGGTGAAGATTGTGGACGCCATTATTCGCGGACGATCTTTTCGCGATACGGTGAAGGTGGGCTGCCCTCAGAGCCACCCACAGCTGACTGATAATTAATAGCCATAGATGAGACCGAGAAGGCTTTTGTCTCCCCGATGCTTTTTTTTTAATCGAAACAAAACCAAAAAAGAGAAACGAGAGTTCGATGGTTCGTGATTTATGCTCGAAGTGCAAATGTTATCAATACATGCAAATATAAAAATACAATAGTTCATTTAGAAATACGAATAAATAAAAAATAATTTAAGTAATTTTAATATAGTGAGTCATATAATTTTTTTATATATTGGTAGAGAGTATGGTATTTTAAATACCCGGATAAAATGGAGATTGGTCGCCTTTATTAGACGAGAAACTGGTGATCGCCAAGACGATAAGTTGAACCTTTTAAATAACGAGAGCAATATGGTCATATATTTTCAGGGGTTATCTTATTTGTAGCACCGGACGATCTTTGTTTATACAGTATTTTTTTAGGCATAATCTTCTACCCTTTAAGGGTTCGCATTCAACAAGCACATTACGAGCTCGCTTAATGAGGTCTTTCTCGAGGTACGAACAAGTATTAAATCGAATTAAGCCGATGTTCGATTTCTAAATCTCCATTGATTGATTGCACACCGTTCTGTGTGAAAATCGAAGTGTCCGCATACTCTTATGTGAACATCGAAAACCAGGCTTACTTATAAAGCAATTAAGCGAACACTAAGTGGACGTTCATCATAAATTTTCTTTGCATCGCATAAAGTGATTGCCGCGTAATTAGCGGTTTTATGAAATGTAGTGATGTTTCCATCACCTCAACCTGTATAAGATAATCGAATTGTATAATTATTTTAAACGAATAAATATCGTTTACGTAAGATTATAAATGAAAAGTTCAACGAAGTCTCAGTTTAATGTCAACGACCAAATTCTCACAAATCGATCGCTTCATATGGGATTCGGTCAAAAAAACCAATAATACAAGATTTAATGTACCATTATACGACTTTTTTATTACCAATTCTAATACCTAAATTAAAGCCTTCATGTATGATTAAGTATTAGAAAGCCGCCATAAAATAACAACGGAAAGGCTACAATCCGATTTTCCACACTCAGAATAGATCAAGACATTGTTGATGATCACGTTTCGGTAAAGCATAAAATTTGCACAAAACGACATGAATCCACTCGAATCAAGCTTCTAGATGAGCGGCCCGGCAAATCGATTCCTCGGGGTCAGGGTGGTTGCTTGCACATTATACAATAATACAATTTGGTACCGGCAACCACTATACATTGAAGCAACGCAGCTGATGGTGTCCGAAGGGGGGGCGTTCCCTTCGAACGGACCCTCACTTAACACTTGTTAGGAGAGCCTCGCGCCGCTGATGAGTTTGCACATTAAGGTGGCCTCGGCTGTGTTTGTAAACGCCTGTTAACCCCGGCAATCATTATTACAATGCGCTTTATTAAATCACACGCATACACCGAAGCTAGGCTAGTTGCGAAGAGTCGGTCTCTCGAAAGGCTCGATGACTCCGAGCGAAATTGATATGATATACGCACGAGGAGCGAGTGACGATCACGACATGTGCGCATTACAGTGCCGTTAGTGAGAGGCGTGATTTATCGACGGTACTGTTCGCATTTGACGGGAAAAACGGCGAAAATCCAATGAAAAGCGAGTGCGAATTCAATTTTGTATCGCTCAGTAACGAGTAGAAATAAATGGTCGGTGTTGTACGGCGTATAAAATAATGTATTCCACTAGGCTTTGGAAATTGCAAAAAAACACGCCTCTTTCTGATTTTGTACGTCGCAAGTGATGAATGTACGGGTAGAATCAAAGAAATATCAATTAATTTCATTGTATCAATATGTATGATCGTAAATGATGGAATGATCGCGGCGGACTCGACGTATCGTGTAAGTTTTTCAAGATTTACGCAAGATTATTTCAACGAGGAAATGAATCACATAAATTTTATTTATTGGAGAATTTTCAAATCAATTTAAATGTTTCAATTAAAATTGTGCGGTCGGGCATATCTGATAAGCAATCTTGGACGACGTCGGTGTCGCAATCGAAGATTTCTGCACGGCGATTAGGCGAAAATCCCAGATACAATCTGAAATTTGCGGCGTACATATGAAATTGCACGCATAAAGAAAACGTATCACGGAAACGTTGATTAACTTTCTATTTCGATATTCGTTCGCCGTTTGAGATTTACATGAAATTTACAAGACGCAATTAAGATAAACATAATAGCTTCGGCCGACGCCGGCGAACAAGTCCAACCATGCTTCAGATAGCGGAACACGGGTGATATAATTCTCCTATCCCCCGTGGACCTTACACAAAGGGGGTGTTAATTATATGAAAGTCGCGAGAAACTCCATTAACCTCCCGACACCGGCAAAGCCAATGAATTTAGCCTTACTTTACTGTAATTATTGTGCAGTTTTTATTCAGTATTGTGGGAGGTTATGCGGTGTAATACGGTGTACACTGTGGTGCACTTATGATTCGACATTGGGTGTATCG
>JAOXNN020000054.1:367742-387435 GCA_028571205.2 Hydropsyche betteni | reverse complement strand
TGCATAATATGTAAGCAAATATTCATTTACAATAAGTACGAACTTTGTTTGGTTAAAATCAAAAATACATTAAATAATTTTAAAAGAAACTTTAAAACGTACATAAAACGCATTTTGAATTGTTTTGTTGTGCGATATGGTTTATAGGTCAAAGAAGTCTTGAATATACACCAGGTGCAAGCGTATGCTCATCGTGCATATAAATTTATAATGACACGTAGATAATTTTATCTAATCTACTATGCAATACCTAATATTTATCTATTTGCGTATCTTTATAGAGAAACGAGTGTTCATTATATCACGTTTATGTACCCACGATCGTAAAATAATCGTTAAATAGAGTTCAGCATCGATACGATAATTTTAGAAAAGGAAACGAATCAAAGTGATGATGATAATGATTCAGATTGTGAATACAAAATTACATTATAGTTATGTATTCTTATTATATAATAAAAAAATAGTGATAAAATTGAAAAAAGGTTTGACTCTTCACCGAGCATTCAACTCTCCTAATATAAAATGGTGACCGTTCAAGAACAGTACTATATTTTTCAAAGTTAAATATTTATTACATGGTTCTCGAAATTCGAAATATCATAAATTAAATTTGTCACTATAAAATAAGTATCATATAACCTCACTTAAATAAGTAAGGATAAACCATTACCATGAATTTTTGTAGCGAAACTTTCGATCAGATTCAAAAAAGCAATACAAGGAAACAAATAGCAGTTTCCTAACGAACGGCTCAAAAAGGCAAAACTCCAAATATGATACGAAATGAATACGCGGAATAAGTGTATGTATATAAAAAGGTAGCCGTCACACGTGCTATGGGACGACGAGAGCCGTTCAGCTCAGAACTCACGAGTATGGACAGTTACCCGGCCGTTATTTATCGCCGCAAACAAGATAAATAGGGAAGATTCACACGCGATAGATCGGGATGAATCACGAGATGCACCTCAGGACACAGCGGTGTACACGAGAAGCACCAGATAACGCCGAGGTGCTAAATTAACAGAGATAAGGTGCTCATGAGCCAACTGCGAATCGCCATCACTACCACCACATCTGGTCGGGTGCGGCGGTCCAGACCGATTAAATGGTAATCCAAAATGTGAGCTTTGACGGTGGGATGTCGTCAGACGCGAATTGAAATTCACGTCGACGAAGCTGAACAAAAAGCGGATCCGCCGACGGTTATTTATGGTCCGACACAACGTTCGCACCTTCAAAGGATTGCGATAAAAAGAAGTCGACAATATGTCGTGTAAGTGGTGGTCTATTGAAAAAAAGTGTTGTCCGCGTTGAAAGCAGAAAATTATCGACTTTGAAGCTATATGAATTATATATCTGAAATTAAGCATCAATTTTCGATCGATAATTTAGGTAATGTGTAATTTATTATTTCAAAATTAATGTGTTGCAGCATCGATATTAATATTGATGCATAAATAAGTAAAAAAAAATACAATGCAAAAATTGGTTTTCTATTAGAACGTTGTCGATTATTCATTTTTTTTTCTTAACGCAGACCAAAGATTGATTACATGCAAAAGCGCCGCGTCGCATAGTCTATTTGTACGAGTCGAAATTTCAACAACAAACGAGACTAAATAGCTGCTTCGGTATCTTTGGACACCCATAGTGAGCTATCCGAACCTTAAACCACCCATGGCGAGACCTCGATAATTCGAATTGGTCCATTGGTTCTATGTCACATCTTGATCCAGTATCACAGCCGCGGGCTCGTTCATAGATTGCCAAAATATTCATCAAATTATTTACAACGATAAAAGCGAAAATATGACGCGTTACTCCAACAATTTCGGCAATAAAAATCACAATTTTTTTTGTTTTATGAACGATGGTTTTTTTTCGCAATTTCGACGTTGAATACGGCAGTAATACAATAAAAAATTAAGAACATTTGAACAACGTTTTTTTTTAATTTTTATTCTCATGGAGATACGATATGCTTTTAAATTCAATAAATTATCAGCTGACATGACCGACATAATTGACATGATATTAATTATATTCATTGATGACAAAAGGGGAAAAAATAACATATGCCAACTACCAAGGAGACACTGCGCTTACATGTGTAGCATATCCGCGTACGAGCTTTGAAAAACAAAGCAATGAAAAATAAAAATGTATATATAATGCTGAGCTCAACTAGGTAACATGTAATGACCACTAAGAATCTAGCGTAACTAACTCGACAATAGTAAAAATGTGCATACTCTGAATTCTTATGGCAAAATGTCACGATTAATTTCAGCTATTATGAGCATACTATATGATAAATGGGCGGAGTTTCGAAACAATTTTTTGTACGCACTCTATTATAAATTATTGAATTTTCGACATAGAAGAAATGATACAATTATTAAAAATACTAAACGAAAAGACGAGTTAATTACAAAGTGGCGGAAGAGCTAGATTGATATGATCCCAGCTAATCGGTATTGATACGGAATCGTCTCTAGATACAGATCGAATACACACTTTATTGGCGTCGTAAAATCTTAATGGAATTAGATACGAGTTCAGTAAGTTATTATACACATCTGGTAAAATTGCTCATCTATATAATAGTAATTTTGCAACGGGGAAGTCTTAATGGGGAAAGACGAGTTGGTCTCACCGCTAGGAAGTAATTGGCGATACGCAGTTTCGTATTGAACGCATTCGTGGAAAAAAAAGAAAATTACAATATTAAAGGCGTAATTAGGACCAGTTATCGGAGAGATCTTCTCCGCGATATTTTTTTGATTCGCGGCAAAGGTCACACTACACGTACTCGAAATGACCATGTTCAACGACTGACTCATTTTACATATAGGCGATATGATTTTTAAAAGGCACCGAACCTTGTCGTTTAGCGTTGTCCGACTTATTGGCCGGCGTTTGACAATGAAATATTTAATACAGTTTTACGCAATAGATACAGCTGGGCACAATGGCCGACAAAGGTCAGATGTTAACAATGCCCGCCGAGAAATTTCGAATTAATAAAGCCTCATTTGTGACGGCTGTCGGTGTTCGCTGACGATCGAAAAACCCAAAGCAAATTCATGAAATGCGTATAACGAACGCTGAACAATCGCGAACCGTGGAATGTGCGTACAAATCGAACACCGCAATATTTTAGAACAGAACAACTGTCTCTCTGTCTAGATTTCTAAATGTGTTCAACAATAGAAAAGCGACAGATATTTTAGAGATTAAAACGAATTCGAATACATTGCTTAACTTTTTTTTAGAGCTTGCGTAGAGATTCATGCAATTTAGTTCCGCACGCACCATAGGCGTGTGCTGCAGTTCAAAAGTGAAGCAAAACGACATGTTTAAACGACACCGGCATACGGGTTTCAGTAAAAACCGGTCAACGTGCGTCATACTGACCAACGATCCAATTAAACTTGAGATTACTCTATTAAAAGCGTACGACCGCCGAACAATGAAGCAACAAAAATCGCCGACGCTTATTGATGACGGAAAGCGCGTGCTCGCGAGCTTTCGAAGGAAACGACCGCTGCAAATAGCGGTTAATAATATTACATTATCGCAATATGCGATAGTGGTTAATACGTAGCAAAATCGGATTAGCGTATCGCTATCTGAGGCTAGGGCACAATCGTGTCTATCGGTGTCGAAGTGACAATTCTGATACGACCGTTGCTTAGATAACGTCGAACTGACGTCGATCATTTAAATGACAAGTAGATACCGAGAAAGAAAAAAAAAACTGTTCGTAAGTATCATATTAATGATACTAATATATTGTATTAAATGTGTCGCAATCGCAGCATTGTGTGTGATTTAAATTTTCACGGTGGCCCGAGGCCTATACGAACACGCGATCGCAAAACGGTCGTATCTTATGTTACACATTAAATGAGACTGAAAGAAATATTAGAGAAAGCCATTTGAATGTCACAGAAACAATAAATATATTATTTTATTATACATCGTAAGTATTTAATTATATTAATGTATATCAGGTGTCCTGACATAGAAAGCGGATAATATTAATTCCGAAGTTGTAATACGCATGTTTATTTATGAAATATTGAATGATATAGATTGAATAAAAAATATGAACTATTTCATTGAATAATTGCATATAATTTTACATCAAGCCGAATGCTAAATATCATAGCATAATTTATTGGAATAATTGAATTAGAAATGCAATTAAATGATACAAATGCGAATGCTGTACCACATTAAACGACGCATAATTAAATGGAGTCAAGCTATAAAGAATTATATAAATCCCATTGTTATAGAATGTTGTAATCTCCAAAGCCATAAGCTCGAGGCGATGAAATTAATTGTTACGGCAACATAATGAGAACTTACGGTTTACTGAAAGACACACGTGTGATGCAAACGTAAATGGAATTTTATTATGATCATCCAACGACGCATATATAAGTATGTAAGTTAAATACCCGCAGCTTTTATATTGAATCTTGTTATTCCAATTAGATTAATCGCAAACGTCCGATCGTATCTTGCTACATTCGAATATATCAGAGCTTTAACTACGTGCGAAGCAAAGCAGAACTTTATTTCAATTTACCAGTTCGATATAAATATGACATAAAGATCTCACCGATAACATTGCGATGCCTCTTAGAAAATATCGTCTGAGGCCGTCCCCGAACTGCGAAAAATTCTCCTTATCAGATCGAAGATGAAGAAACCAACAGGACAATTGCACAGTGCAAAACAAATACAATATTAATTCGTTCATTTGTAAGACTGGCGGGAACCGGTCAATGGGTATAATAACTAAATAATGGTAGCGTTAATTCGAACGTACGATCGTTTTCAGGCTCGGTCTGAAACCCGTTACGATTATGGTGCACGCATTAACTGCCGTATTATTCGACTTTCGTGTCTTGGCTGAAATACGTTTGGTATAACGAAAGGACTTAACAATATTAACGATAATTGTTACCGGTGTTCATTTTGAATGAACTTTCGTAAATCGAAACAAGGTTTGAATGGAAACGTTTCAATGAATGATCGACGAGATTTCGTACACGGAATGTGCAAGTAGTGATATAAATTACTCATTTTTTTTCAATATCGGTTTGATATTTATGTCAGTTCGTAGCAGTGGCATGTACACAATATGAAAAAATTACATCTGGCCAAAGCGCGTTACTAATTCGTGAGCTGATTGAAACATAAGCGAATGTGACAGAAGGCCAACGTTTATTGGCTCAATAAAATAAAATTGATTTTAAAACTACTTTATATATCTATTATTTTTTTATGTAAAAAACAAAATTTTCAATTAATCATTTAAGGATATAATCATTAAATTTGAATCACTACAATAAAAATTCAATAAGTTACGTACATTTTTTTTTCGACGAAACGTAGAAAGAAGCAGATATAACTTCTCCTACGCGGGAAACTCAAAGGTATACAATCGCACAACATTATCATCGATATGAGGCAATAATAATAAACGCGTTCGATTTCGCATTACAATATAAATGGACTAGCGGCGCGAAGTTATCGTTTTGTCGAAACGCGCACGCACATAAATCGAATACGTACGCATTTCGAGCCACAAGTTGGCCGGGGTCAGCACGCCAACAGTAGTTCTGCTTCATGCTGATGTGCCGCCAATAAATCCGAGCAAATGGAATATGCATCGTATCTGGCGCGGGTGTGAACGAATGCGGCATCCGAACCATATATTTTATTGGGCCCGAGTCGCGAGCCATGCGTTTTGACTTACGGCCGTTGCTCGAACGTACCGCTGCGTTGTCGACGATGATGGAGAGTCCAGGGCGATGTGACCCACAATCGGAAGCAGCGGCTCGAATTAGAGGGGTATCCAGTCGGTAGGCAAATTACAAACCGCATATAAGTGCCGGCGATCGAACCGATACGATTATGCAGGGGTATACCCCTACGTATACGTACGTGCGAGTCGGTTTAGATCGCGGAAAAAGGCGCGATTTGCCAATAAAGCCTTCGGACGAGATGACCGCGTCAGATACAGTTCTGCGAGGACGATAGATTTGCGACGGGCCTTGTCTGATGTAGGGTTGAAGCTATCAAAGTTGTGCGCTATTCAGAAGCGAAAGGCGATACTTTGAGCTCGTACGTGATGTTTTTATGGACGCTATGTACTCGAGCACGTCCCGTCCGGGTCGACGTTATTTATTAACGAAGCGTTTGCCGTCCGCATTAACATCAATAATCATGATAACAATAAATATATAGGTACGGGTGTGTAATTATGTAAAATTAGCGCGTGACCGTGCTACGTGAAGGATGAACCCGTTCTTTATAGTATTTTTTTCGTACCGAGAGCCGATATGGGAGAAAATTGAAAGTAACACAATTTTTTTCGGCTGCGTAGGGTTTTGAAACCGTGGAATTAGCGTGAAATTTCAGAACGAGTTTTCGATTTAATACCCGTTCATTAAGACTAGGCGAAACGATTAATGCGGCCACAAATAGTACATACGTGCGTTCGCCAATTTTATACGAGAACAAAGTCGACAACATCGGACCGACAATCCTTCAAATCCGCAAATTTATTACAACCAAACGAGACGCAAAAACAATTAAAATTCACCGATAATATATTGCACACGAGATCGCAGCCGTTTAACATAAACCGAACGACACACCCCGCATTTTTTAATTAATCCAATGCAACGCGATTGATATAATCGCCTCGCGTGGCGGATGTGGAAGTCTCCGGATCGCGATCGTTCAAGGACGACATCGATACTCAACAACGGCACAATTAGCGCAAACAATAGTGAAATATTATCATTTATATTATATAGAGGAAATACGCCATCGAACGGATAATTTACGGCCCTCGTTGGCGGATTTGCGGAACGGCGTGATCCCTTCGAAAATGAACGCGCTCCACTCGACTCCCATCCGTCCATCTACCTATCTATCTATCTATCCGTACGCGGTGTATGTTTGCATTGCCGCTTCGTGTTTATAAATCTGATTTTAATTGGCTCAAAAGCATCTTCGGAAGCCGCTTGCTATGGGCGCGCTTTCATTAAAACGCGCATCCACTTCAGCGTTGACGATAGCACGATTCGAGTTGTGATGTCGCAACTATTGTCAATCGTATTGAGTATGTTTTCGATGAACATGAAATACTATATACAAGGACGTGCACACCCATATTCTTATTGAAGGGTGTAGATTATAAATCTAGAACTATAATGCAGAACAAACGAGACAGTTAATAAATATACTAATTCAATAACATATATCATATAATATTTGATTATGAACTTTTTGTGTTTCAGTATAAAAGTCTATAAAAACGTTACGTGTTATCAATCGAACTTATAGGACCGGTTGCACATTACCACGATTCCTATTTGTTTACGTCATATGAAGGTGCCATAAAATCGTTGTAAATTTTATGAGGTTTACTTTTGGTATGGCTCGTGTTAAATATTCGCTTATCAGTGTTGAACAATCGTAGATGCTTATCGTTGATACGGTATAAGAAGGAAAGCTCGGTCGATTCGTATCGAAAAGTGCAAGACGGTAGAAAACCTCGAGTGTTAATTGCCGCTGAAATATAATACTGTAATAAAGCTTTTAGTTAATTGCTAGAAATTTGCAAGTTTCGCGTCGGTTTGTTTTCAATTATATAAAAGCGGCAGTTGCGGTGTTAGTGGTCGCCCACTATTGACATTAGGGCAATACGGTACAAGGGACTCATACCAGAAGCAATTATAGATGTCCTGTTGGAGATAAGTGGGACGTTTGACATTGGCGTTGCAGAAGTGAGAAATTTGAATTTTAAAACAGATTATTTCTAAGTAGTACACATTCCACAGACGATTGATCTATGTATACTTTGCTTGAAATCAAATGTACAAAGGATTACACAAGAAAAACTAAATTTTATTTATATTTATAATAAAAATAATATTTATGATTTTAATGAAATCGTTTAAGAATAAAAAGTATGATTAATATGTGGATAAAATCGAATAATTGAATTGCAAATGCGCATTGCGCGAATGAAAAATAATATCAAAAAAATGTTGGCGTTCGATAGAGCACGTCACTGCAAAGCCAATATTGAATGGGCGCTGAATAAAAAATAAGAGGGCATTTGCAATTAAATTAGCTGACACACTGACACGTGTGGGAGTCTAACAAGGAAGAAGGAGAAGAGGTTTTAGAAGTTATCGACATTATCGATCAGTCGACTTGAATCGAGAATTCTAAATGTACAACGCGCAAATATAATAATATACTTTAAAAGTCTGCTGATAAATTCAAGCTGCGAAACGAAAAGGCGTTGAATATTGACGCCAACAAAAAACGGCATTTCCAGCGAATCGATTTGTTTTAAAATCCGTCTGCGGTTAATGCGTTTACACGTCTTGGCCGCGCCATTTGATTTGATTAAGTGATGAAAGACGAGCGAGAAAAAAATCAAGTACGTAATATCTTTACAGTTAGTAGATATGTGCTTTTGATTTGAACCAATTTTGATGCTCGCCACAATAAAATTTCCATCCATTAGACAGAACAGTGGTACACACAGGAAAACATAATTAGACGCTAACAAAACGCAAGAATTCTCTTCTATTAGTAGAATTAAGCGACGCTCCATTGTAAAAATAGCATCCGTATAAATTTTTCAAAAGTCATCGGAACGCGCATCGAACAAAAGACCAGATGTCAAATTGACATAAGAATATAAAAAAATAAATATCCATTTAATCTTTCAGACCTTCGTTATATATGTTACAGTTTGAGTGTCCACTTCGTTTGTGCACGAACAAATTAGTCTGTTTATACACCTACAAAACAGCTCTAGTCCAATTGTTAGTGTGGTGCGACAATTTAAATTGCTTGCATTCAGATAATGCTTTTATGCTAAATATTAATAAGGTGGAAATTAGTATTATAAGTCAACTAATGATCGAGAAATACGCATAGTGTCTACCCGCCGTGTCAGTTTGAACTTCGAGAGTTTGTTTTGAACACGTTTTCAAGCTAAAACGCTAATCCAACCTAACCCAAGAATGATACTTGTGACGCCTGTTTTTAGTTTAAACGCAATTATATGTAGGTAAAATTTGACAGTTGAAATTCAAACTAAAATCGATAATTTGGGTATTCCCAAAATAATATGGGTGTAAACAAACAAATGTGAACACTTGAACTGCGACATATATCATACATAAAAAAATTAACCCAACCACAAATCAATCGAAACTATTTCGTTCAACCGTCTTCCCATGATCCGCCAACTCCCACGCACCACTTCGAAAATCCTGGCACAATCTCGACCTAGCAATAGATCCGTCCACCGACCGGAGAAGACGACCGTCGCATAATCCGAGACAATAACCTTTCGCATACAATCGACATAATTAACCTAATAGGCAACGACCGACCGGGGGGGCACCAGTCGGTTTCTTTATTCAAATGAAGGCGGCTCGTTACGCGTCCGAGAGCGACATTGCTCTCATTACTTACGTCCGAGGCACCGGCCGCATTATTTCCATCATTAGGCTGGCATAAATGGCGAAATTGCGAATATCAGTGTCCGAGCACAAAAGGCCCGATTGAAAGACGCGCCGGGTTGACGCGGACGCTTCATTGTGCGTCCGGATTATCCGGCAACAATATAAAGCGGAGGCTGCGGTGGTCGATTTATATGTCGAGGCTCCCGAGGATGATCCTTGAACGGCTGCCGGTTGAGGATGGTCGTGTTCGGAATACGGCGGTGAATGTCGAGTTGTGGGATCCGACGGAGGACGTCCGTTTTGCGGTTCGAGATAATGATTTGGTTTTTAGATATAAATACCTGTGTTTTTTAGCGATTTGATTGCGAAAGGTACTCCTTGCCATGGGAGGGGGAGGTCTAAGAATACTGCGTCTGCTTTGCCGTCGAGGTCGTCGCCGAATCCTGAATTGCATACGTCTCTATGTTGCGCCTGAAAATTTGGAAAATCAATTTATTTACAGAAATATGATTTTATGTGCTCAGAATTCAAGTTTTCTTGTTGTTTGTGATCAATTTTTGCAATCCTGAAAAAATTTGTATTTCAAATCCACAATCTACGTTTTTCCTTTGATAAATTTTTTTTGTGGGTCTCTTCGAAAATGTTAAAACGAATTTTCACTGTATTATCATATAATATGAAGATGTCTCATTGATATATTGCAAGTTTGAAATAAGAAAAAAAATCTTATGGTGTCTTATTGAATATTAAAAAAAACATCTTTTGATAACGATTTTATAAATTAAAATCATTAAACTGAATTATGAATGTAAAAATAAAAATACAATATACTCTCGATTATTCTGGGAGGGTGGGCACGGATAATTCAAAAGATTTTTTTTTTATTTCGTCGAAATTTTAAATTGAGATTACAGAATTCTTAACGCATAAAGAGAAATAAAATTGACTTTTTTGAGTTGTAAATATCGAAACGAAAAGTACAATGGATTATTATTATACATCACGCTGTTTGTTTTCTATGTCGCATCAATAATGTGTTCTCATTCAAAAATACAATAATTTAATTTAATTAAAAAAAAAAATGAATATATTTTAAGAACGGATAACCCGCAGCAGGATAATCGAGAGTATACTGTATATTAAGATGAACTATTTAATTTTTCAATGATACAACTATTATTTCGAATGTTGGGTTGAGATAATAATAAAATATTTTCTTACAGTAACGAAATCTGATAATCCATGCGCGCTGAATTCTTCTTTGGCGCATTCTACTCGTGCATTGTGAAAATCAAAAGTGAACAGGTGACCGGTCGGTTTCACTGCCCTTATAATAGCGTGCGAAAGGGACCCACTTCCAGTGCCTGAAAATCGAATATCGCATGAAAAACAGAAAAGCGGTCGAATATAGTTATTTGAAGTAATCTTACCGGCCTCGATCACTATACTTCCTGGACACAATTCCAGTTGGAACAAGATCATGCTAATGTCAGGAGTGTAAATTATTTGTGTTCTGTGTGGAAGTGTAATGGTCCATAATTCTGGTGTGGGCTGCAGAACGTGAGCCCATCCTTTTGATAGTTGAACCTTTACAAAAATCAAACGTGATTAATGTGTCGAAATAATTAATTTTTCTTTATATTATTATTTATTTATCGTTACTGAATTCGAATGCGAAGTTTCATAAATTAAGTTGAATCTTTTTCAAAAGTGGACTTGGACCACTATCAAAATCAATATGTACATTGAATTGTATCGTAGCGGCGCGAGCCAAGTAAACATGAACATAACCTTAAAATTGAACGTGCGGCTCACCTTATTTCCGTACTTTTGTCCAATCAAGCTTCTTACTTTCAACGCTCCGAATGTGGTTTGGAAAACATTTTCGACTGTCACACCCTTTTTATTTTTTATTTCTGGTTGAACTTCGATCGCATGCATGGTATTGCTCATGTACAAAATAACTACATCACCTTGTTCGATAACGTCTTTATAATCCGCGAAACTCATTTTATTATTTTAAATAGTCTATTCAAAAAAAGATTTAAATCACTCGATAGGGATTTATTTTTATAAACATTAATTTATCACTTTGGCAAAACTCACGTGTACATACTCACAAACTGTTTTGACATTTCGGCTGTCACATAATGACCTATACATTTTCGATATTGATAAAATTTTATTGACAACATTTTTCATTTAACAGGTTATATTTGTTAAAAACAAATATTAATTTTGTACATAAGATCTTAGTGACAATTTATTTTTAAATTGAAAGGAAATGAAAACATAACATTTAAAGATTCGCACAGTTGCATACGCAACATAATACGAAACGTGTATGGCCGTATTATGCGGCGCGTCGACGCACGTGCGCATGCGCGTCTCAGTTTGACGTTTCGAAGTCAGTGTGTGTACGCGTCCTCGTCTATACGCGACGGTGATGTTTTGAAACGAAACTGGACACCGTTATCGACACCATGGACGCTTCGAAGACGACGAGTAAGACAAGCTCCTTAAAAGCTTTGCTCGTGCGTGCGTGGCGGGAACGCTGGACCGACTTGCAATGGGGAATCCACATCAAGAGCGTGGTGCCGCGCGGCGTCAGCGGAGACGTATATAACCTCGCCGATTGTATACTTCAACAGGCGACTTTGGGCGCCGGAGCCGCTCCGGGGGCCCTTTCGTACTTGCGGCATTCGCTCGCTGCTCATCTTGTGTCTTACGCGGCTGTTTTGGAGCGCATCGCCAGGTTGGACGCCCTCAATAAGCCCCATTGCCTTGCCGGTCTTTTGCGATTCGTGCAGGCCGCTTTGCCTCATGCTACCAGTCGAGGCGCTTTAGAAGAAGCACATTTGGCGTTCGCGGTAAGGGCGATCGTTCGCTGGTTGCTCATGACCCTCCACCATGCCATGATCACTCCGAGGCAAGATTTAGAACTTCGAGAAGCACCCGCCCGTATTCTTAACAATCTTCTTCAAACTGATTTTCTAGTCGCTATGTTGTACCTTGCGAGGCAAAACGATCACGAGCAATACAACGATATTATTAAAAAGTGTCAAGAGATTAAGTCTCTTATAGTTGTCAATGCTCAGTGCAAACCTGAAACTCCGATAGAAGACACCCTCCAAAAACTTTGTTTCTTAGAAATAGACAAATTTTGTCCACTCGAAGAAGTAGTCGAACCTGTGACTTATTGTCTTCAAGCGTTATTAGCTATTGAGCTGCTAGCGAATCCTAATTCCGATACGCAAGTGTTGGTTAACGAATTACTGATGATGAAACGTCTCAAAGGATTTTCCACTCCCAGGCTGTATTGTGAACTGATGCGAGCCAGTTTAATCTCTCTCAACGGTGTCAGCGGAAGCCCTTCAAAACAGTCCATCTGGGGTGCTTTTACGTTCCTGAAAATTCCTCAGATACTTCAACAGCTTAACGCAATGCTTACGACTGATGACAAAATGGAAACTAGCGCCGACATAATCGAAGCATTCGAATTATTATTGCAATACACCGCTCTGCTCGATGTTTTAGATTCGAAATGCTCATGTAACTGTGTGCAATCTCTCCTTGAAGGCTTAAGTAAATTATCTCTCGTTACCGAACAACATATCACATATTTCAGTCAAAAACGAGAGGCGACGAATCCTCGACTTTTGGAGTTAACTGGTCTTCAAGGTTCGATTCCAACCTTCATTATGAGAGCTGAGCCAACCTTAGCTGGTATTTTGAAAACGATGAGCGCTGACTTTGTTAAGATTCAAGATGCTTTATATAGTATGTTGTGTCAAAGTGGAAAAAGTCTCGAAGTCATACTTGCCGTTGCTACTGTTGAAGGAAAATTAAAACAATTTGTTTCGAAACTCATTAAATGTAATGAATGTTCACTGCAAATAAGTAGCGATACAGGAAAAGCTTCCCAGTCACGAGCTATGCTATTTGACATATCATTTTTGATTCTTTGTACCATTGTACAACAGTATGGTGCAGAAGCTGTCCTAGATGAAGGAGGTGATTCATTTTTCGAGCAATGGGTCAGAGACTGTATGGTTGAAAAGGGGGTACCTAAATCTCCCGACCAGATGTTGCATAAATGTGATCTCGCTAAAGTTGAACAACTTTTACGTCAACTTAACACTCCTGACTACGATTTTAAAAGTAGCCAAATGAAATGTCATGACCTTTGCATAAATGTATGCGGAGCTATTAAAGAAGTTTTATTTGCATGGGAACAAGGATCTTTGAGTGCTACAGATGTGAAACGTATCCTTGATGCGTTGAGACAGAAAATGACTTCTCTAGCAGTTTGTGCATCTGCTTGGCTATGTTCATACATACATATTGTACACCAAGATGCATTATTGAAACCTATGAATATGGTTCAACAATTTTTAACTCCTTTTAATGATATAGAACTAACTCAAAATGATAACATGAAAGAAAGATCTGTTCTCATGTTCCAAATTATTAGAAAAATGCAATATGATGTTCATCCACCTACTGCTTCAAAAACAAAAGTTTTAACGTTAAGCCATAGCATAATATCCCGTCAACCAATATCAGAGCAGTTGCAAAGTGCATGGCAAGCTGTTAAGGAGAGAGGTTGGCTTCATGTAGAGTCGGCTCAAATCTTTGAAAGTTTGCTTAATACAGGCGGACCAGTTTGGTTCGTCTCAAATGTGGTGAAAGAAATTTTAAAGTTTAGATACCAAGAAGATTTTACAAGATCTGTAGATCTAGCGTTTGCTTTATTCCACTTAAACATTGAACAGTGTACACAAGCTCTACTGTTACAAGTTTTACCTCAGTACTTATATAACAGTCACCAGAGCGAAGAACTAGTAGAGCCTCAAGAATGTGTCTTAGCTAAATTATGCGTCTATTGTATATATTCAGCTCTTGAATATAGTAATTCAAAATCTTTTGCAACAAACTCCAAAAAACGAAGTCGTTATGAAGATGTTGAAGACATTGAGGCACTCTGTCCAACAAACAAAGTAAGAAGACTAAATGATAACACCACCGAAAGCAGTACTCTTTTTGCAAACGCCATACCTTTGCAATCAGGGCAAAAGGCAATAGTTCTCAAAGAACCATTACAATCTGCTCTTCAAGATATGTTCAAGATATTTTCACAACTTGCTGGACGCGATGGTGAAGTGTCACCTCAAACACATTTTATATTTAAGTTTTTAGTATATATTGTGCAATGCGGACATGACAGGGCAAGGATTGTGTTGCAAGGTATGCCCAGTGAACTCGTACCTACTCTAATTAAGTCACTTCCTGAGTCATTTTCCACTGGACTTTTATTGCGTATATATGACCTGGGATCTGTAGCTGGTAGGAAATTAACTGCTCGAGATTTGTGTATATTACGAAATATGCAGCTTAGACCAAGATAATATTAATTATTAAATGAATTATTTGCAAATATTTTCAATAACTTTTAATTGTTTTGGAATGAATTTTTATTTAAATGTAAAAAGACATTAGTTAAAAAAATGTTACTCCTTGTTTTTATAATGTCGTAAATTGTGATTGTATTTAAAAAACTGTTTGCAATTTAATAAATAAATTTTATATTGTAAAATTTTTTGTTTTATTTTTAGTGATTTTCCTATAAAATAAATTGCAACATATGATTAGACAATGAAAAAAAAAATGCTTGAAATATTTGATAATTCCTTTATTGAAAATAAATTTATGAATCAAAAAATTTATAATTTACTTACAATACATAGTAATGAAATTTATAAAATTAATAATATCAACATCTAATAAATGTCAACATCAACATTTTACATAAATTTTGCGATTTTGCTACTACACCTAAAGGAACAATTTTTTTTATTAAGTTTATTGGCACAAAACTTTGCTCTCAGCCGAACAACGTATATAGAAAATATGCGTTTTAAAATAATTTATTTTTTTCATAAAATCTTCCCTTAATCTACTAAATAATTCTTATAAAAATTAAATAATCATTTAATGAAATTACAAATTACATGATTCAACCATTCGACGACGCGAATAATACTGAGAAAGATGTCAATATTACTACTACATTCTCACATGTACTATATAATGAAAAGTATTTTTTCCTTATCACTACAAACAATAAAAAACGTACATAAATATTACTCAAAGTTGATGATGATGGGTTGGAGTTACGAGCGTTCACAATCTCAGGAACATTAAAAAGCCGATGCCTTTTAGTTTTACAAAATATTGGAACGAAATATGCGTAAGTATGAAAATAAATTGCATAGACCCCATAAAAATTCAATATGTACAAGTATTTAAAATTAGATTTAAAATCAATTGCACTAATTGGAAGGCTCTGGTCTTTTTTTTTATTGTTTCAAACAAATGTTCTTAAAAAATATGTTCGTGAGTTAACATTAGATGATACATCCAGATAAATTGGATGTCACCGAAATATTTAAGATATTGCACAAACGATCTGTTCAACGCGTGCTATAATAGTGTAATAATTCATTCATTAATTAAATTATTTAAGACTATAATAAAAAGTATATATATTCACACAACTATGCGTGAACTTCGGTTTTGAACACATTTCTTAAGCACAATCTTAATATTTACATATAAAAATAATGGTATGCTGTCTTCCTTATATAAATATATTAAATAATTCTAATTTTTTAAGTAAATTAATTGATCACAGATTTCGCAAGAGATTCAAAAACAAGTTTAAAGTATGCATCGTTTATAATATGTGGCTACGTAGCTGACGCGTTGGCATCTTCGGTAGCTTTCAACATATCTATTCGGAAACAACATTTGATTAGTTGTCTGCGAACGTTAATTTGTCATTGTTATAAGATTATTCGTTACACTCACCTGACCCTAAGTTGTCGTCCATTCTTTCAGCCACTTGAAGCGAATGGACGAGCCTCGGCGGAGGAGGAGGTTGTAGTGGAAATAGTCTATGTTCGGGCCACGCTGTGTTGGTCGAATGAGTTTCTTCAACCATTCCCGACATATTTGTGTATTGGCCATGAGGGACGTATTGTTCAGGAGACCAATCGAAACTGAACGTCGGATGGGTTTGACCGTTACTGTAAATCCCTGAAGGCGTTCTGCTTGGAGTTGGCGGAGTCGTTGTAACGTACGGACTCAATTCTTGATGCGTCAAATCTGGTACTTTTTGAAGGGTAGTTTCAGACCAAGGGGGACTCGGGTTCCACTGTTCCATGAATTCGGTGGGATCAGCATTAGCTTTTGTCACAGAACGTCTTGAACTCGTCGAGTGCGTCAAAGACATTAAAGTTCCTCCACCTGTGTCTACTATGGCAGGCGAAGGACACGGAGAGTTTGAAGCCAGTTGATGCAACTTATTGTTTGGTGATCTCGCTTTTCTTTTCGGATGATGATGAAGGGGCGACACTCGTACATCTTCAACCGGAAGTTGATATCTGAAAATAAAACTTTATAGCACGATTCTTACAAAAAAAAAATTAAGTTTATAAATACGCACCTTTCATCTACTGTATGTACGGAATAGTCCACGGGTCCTGCTTCCATTCTTTCGTATGGAAACGTCATATGAATCAAGTGAGGAGGTGGTGGCGGTGGAGCCAAATTTGCTCGGTTTCCATTGAGAAATGGCACAGTTCCTGGAGGAGGTGCTGTTAAGATTCCTCCAACCGGTGGAGGTTCAGCAGGAGGTGGTTGTCCGAAGGTTCTCGAAGAAGCTTCGTAGTTGAGGCCGTACTGTAATTTGCTTTGAGCACTATAATAGTGGTACAACCAAGGGTTGGCTCGCATGATGGTCGCTTCTTGATCACTGTCGACAAGCAGAAAAGTTTTGTTTTATTCAACAACTCAAAATTGCATTCATAAGCGATCGATCAATCGATGTTGATGTCGATAATGGATAAATGGTATCGTGACACTTCTCGCTAATAACTTGTTTGGTACGCGACTGAATACAACACCTAAGTCGATATATTTCATGAATTTAATTCAATAAATTCGCAAGGAACGCTAGTAGGGTTTAAATCATTGATGATTAATATCGTAATTAATCTTTGCAAAGACAGCAATATTAGAAAACTCTGCGTATCTAGTTTCTTGTAATGCGGAATTGTAATTACATACTGGCGATAAATTAAAATATCTTTGAAATAATGCCGGTGTTTAATACAAAAGGAGACAGATTCAAATTAGTTGACACACAACTGGAAACAATTTCAAATGTATACGAAATTATTATTATTATTAAGTCAAACTAACATTATCTGATTTGAAAACAAGTAAACTGTTAACCATTAACTGTAATTTGAATCTACTCGTATACTTCTTGCATTCCAGTAACTATTTTCTAAATTAAAAAAAAAAACCGATCAAACGAAAATGATCGACAATTCGACAATTTTCGACATCACCATCTAACCCTCAACCGCCGCGTTTGAGATTCGCGCAAAATTCGAGCGGCGTCCCTCTTCCACGGCAATATTTATTGCGAAATTATGCGATGATTGGTTTATGAGAGTTATTATTGGCGAACGGGCCGCAATGAAGCCGTAGTACGTGTGGTACCAAGTCCGGCTGTCAACGGGGCACCGCGCGTGGGTTGGTCTCCCATCGCTCGTCCTACACCCGAACATCATTATTACGAAATTGTTCCACTGAATTATGATGGTGTGAGGCTGTTGTGATGGTGTGAGGGAGTATGAGGTCTTTGAGGCTTGTGAGAATCGGAAGAACCGGTGGAAGATGGTGCGAGTTTGAAAATTTTTGGGGGTGGTATGATAGAGGAATTAATGTATGGGTGATAGTTTTTCATATCGGTAGAAGTTTTGTTTATTTATTGTGAAATTGAAAAGATTTTGTTGAATGCGAAGAATGATTTTATTAATTCTATCAAGGCTGTTGGTAACTAAAATTAATTTTTCATACAAGTTTTCGAATATCTTAATTGGATTTTAATACAAATATTGATTTGAAAATCGTATGATATATGACATTTTAATTTAAATCGTATATTTTTTTTAATGAAATATTAATGGAAAATAATTAATTTTCTATGAAAATTCAGATGTAAAATTGATCAATGAAAAATTACACCACTTAAATATTGAAACAAAAAATTGTGTTTTGTCGTTATAAATAATTATTGAATGTCACTGGACGAATTTGTCAATGTCGTGAAAAAGCAACCGAGCAAGCGACAAAGGGACAATATTAATGTGCAAGAGAAAAAATGCCGCGATTTGAACTAGTGCTTATTCAACGACCGGTCGCGGATGTAACTTTGCGTTCTCAAAAACCGCTTACGCAATCGCTTACTAATTTCATACTGTGCGATATCAAATTAGTCATAATAATTAATCAATACGCGAGCAATCTATCATTTTTCACATACTCGATCGATTGCGGCCTCCGATACTACATATTAAATTAATACCGATTTTTTTTCCAAAGCGTCGATTTCACGCTCAGAATATTGCCGGCCATAAACACATTTTAATCACTGGATTATATTGTTATTAGTCATTAGATTTTCAGTATCGTCGCATCAAACTTATTTATGGTACACATAAAAAAAAAACACGAATGTTTAGACGCTCATAGAACAGATCGCCAGATAACCCTATGAACCCGCGATATAGGAGAATTCCAGGCTTTCGACCGTTCCGTTCGCAATTTGACGTTATCCACTCAACCTTATTGGATTATAAGTTCGGACAGATCCAGATAAAAACACACATACACACAGGCGTTGATTTATCGCTCAATACACCTCCAATTCACTTTACAATCGAAAAAATTGATCTCGCCTCGCGCGCAACGGCGGCCGCGCAACGGACAATAAATAAAACAACAATACCTACGTACACACACACACAGCGGATAAATAATACACACACAATAAAAAGATCGTGCCCGATTCATGAAACTGATTGTGATGTTTAAACGTCTAATAAAGGTTTAAGGGATATTTAACGTAATTTATGGGCGGCCGATAACGCTCGGATCGGCGTTGTTGCGAGTGTTGCCCGCCGAGCTTAGCAAGCCCAACCTTCGTATTTATCATCGGTTTGCGGAGGCTTCTTCGGCTTGGCATATGCAGACGTTTGCTCTGTTGGAACGTCATCGATTGACATCATTATTAGTCTGATATTCGTTCGAAT
>JAOXNN020000054.1:350088-367642 GCA_028571205.2 Hydropsyche betteni | reverse complement strand
GGCTTGGCATATGCAGACGTTTGCTCTGTTGGAACGTCATCGATTGACATCATTATTAGTCTGATATTCGTTCGAATTGATGGAGAGTTTCAGTTAAGTGTGCGGGGAGAATCGGAGAGTTGTTCTGAATTTGAATGCGTTTCACTTTCATACTGTGTTTCGTTTTTGCCTATGTTTTTATTTGAATTTTAATGGTGTTTCATTTGTTTTTGTGTCAACGTAGAATAATGATAAAAAATTAATGTGGTGAGAGTGAATTCATTATTGTTTTGTGGTAGCATCGTCATTATAAACGTTCAAACGGGAAATGAAATGAATTTTCTTTTGGTGTTAAAATAAAAAGTTTTTACCTCAAAACTTGGTTAGTGCAGACGATCACAGGTTGTTGAGTGTTTTCCATATTGTCTTTTACTTGAAGTACGCTATGTAGATATAACCAATCGCCGTCTTTTCTCTGCAATCTGACTAACATGATGCATGATCTATCTTGTTCTGATTGTGTAACTGCAAAGAATAAAATTTGTTTATTCAAAATGTAAAAAAAACCTAATATAATAATTGTAAATAATGTGAAAGTTCACTAATACAATTTAACAGTTTCGCACCTGATCTTGGCGTTTAATAGACAGTTAGATAAATTGCCGTTTCGAAATAGTTTCAACATTTTTAAAATAAATAAAACTAAACAATTTATGAAAATTGTAGTAAAGTATACATCGATATTTATTGTTATATTTTACGTTAGGCATTCTTTGAGGAAAATCCCATTTGAGCGAACATGCAGGCATAAGCGTTTCCAATTTGTTGAAGCAGGTATGATTGTTGACGATAAATAACAAAAGCAGATTTGCCTTTGATACATCCATAATATTCTATCGCTATTAAACTAATTTGCCTTCGGAAAAGTCAGCCGAGAGTGGATAATTTAGATAAATGTCGGCGTTATTATTTTACACGATAATTTATATGATATTAACGTTGTTTGTACAACGCGCCCCGGCCAGTATGGATTTTACAATTTACAAGAGTGCATTGTTCGAAATTGATGTATACGAGAGGTTGATTGGTTGTTCGAGAAATGCTGTAGGTGTGAACTATCCGTACGTTTTGCACATGATCCGAACAATTTTCCTTTTAAACCGCCCTGTGTATTTTATTTAATAAGAATATTATAGTCATGTGCGCGACGACTTGTCATATTTACGACCACCATAACGGGAGGATCGCTATCGAAATAAAATTATTATAATTTAAGAGCACCATTCAATTTTTCCTTTATTGTTCGTCTCTCTACGAATACCACACTCATCATTTGATTTATACAACATTTTTCTCGCTCAATTTCATTCCAATACGAAGACATTAATCATAAGTTTGTTCTTATCCATAGATGGCACCGTTTATTACACAAGCACACAATTAATATTGAGAATTGATGAATTTGAGATGTCATAAAAGTGTTGCGTGAACCACAAGGGCAAAAGTACATCGAAACGAGTGTTTCTCTTGCGGAAAACTCTTCGGCGGTCCGGCAAGGTATCGTATCGGTCGATTCGATTTGATCAATTGCCGACATTGGCGTCATTCTTGTGCTGGAGAGTCGTAATCAATGAGTCATTAAGCGAGATCGGCGCTTTATCGGCGTCCCCGGTTCCACGGCAATCAAACGTAAATAACCTGGAACTCTATCCGAGGGTCGTTACTCACATACGCGTACGTTTTCGTTTTGTACTTATTTTTTTTGTACGTATATAAAATGTTGCACGGTGTACGTACGTGGTCATACCCGAACGACTGTCTGGCCATTATTCAAAAAACCTCCGCGTCAGTAATTACCCTGGTAAATCACATTGTGCTCTTCTTGTGGCCGACGTGGATAATTTTATATCAACAGTAATAAAGGATTAAGGATACGCCAAAATATTCCGACTGAATGGGCGCTTTTTCTCGACCAACATGTAAGTAATTAGAGATTTTCAATTTATATTTTTAAAAATGGTCGGGTCAACGAAACAATGATCTACTGGAAAAAAAATGTAAATATACAAATTGAATTGTATTATTAATCTAAGAATATTCAAAGGCGCCCAATTTGTTTCATTGCCAAAAACAATCCAACTTATGCAGTGCGCTAAAGGCGCTTTTTAGTGCAGACACAATACTTTTAGCGCCAAAGACGCCACCTGACACAAAATGATGCCAAAGTAAGGAGAATTTGAACTTTTCCGTAATACAATTCTTTTTACTGAAAATTCCAAAATATTTTTTCCATAAAAAGCTCAATTTTTATACCGAAATACAATTTTATTTTTTTTCTTAAGCAAAAATTATTTCAGCATAAGTTCATATCAAAAAAAAAATTAATGAAATAATACGTCACAATACAAGTAAATATTTTTTTAACTGCAGCTAAATTTAAAAATTGTAGTAAAGGAGCAACAGCATATACCACAGTAATGGAATTTTTGTTTACCATAACAAGGGATTTTTGTTTACAAATTTCTCGATTTATGTATAAGTATAGTAAAAAATATATATTTTAAATACCACTTACTTTCATTATATAGATTGACATTTAGTTTCATCAATATATACATAATGATTATATGAAACGTGTATATTTTAAATTTACCAATAAGCCAATATCGAATTCTCTTAACCGGGTCCGAAAAAAATACCAAAAACATAATTGAAATCTTCCCAAAAGCATCCAAATTTACGATCAATTTCAAAATTCAAATAAAAACAAACAGATTCTTACTTAAAAAAAATTGGCAACGACTTGACACCATTACGATCCTCGAACGTATCGAGTTCGAATACGAACAGTCGAGATCCCGGATCGGTATGCCCCGGCGCGGGCAATAAAGATGGTCATTACCCAATTTAAATGATAGCCGGTTAATACCATGTTATTAGGTTTTGAAATTACATTTAATTCGGTGCCGTCGTTGTTGTGCGTCGGGTGTGTGTACGTACGCGAGGCATCGATAATTGCATCGGGAACAAGTTATCGGTAAACACACGCGTACAATACTGTACGTGTATACGCGCCTTAATAAATTACCCTCGCTCTTGGCTGGGTTAGTTAATAGGTTAAATGGTGGGTTCTCTGTCGTTCTCGAGGTTCCTATGGTGGCTTTTGCTTAGGTGGTGGTTGCAGGTGCTTCGGACAATGCGTCCGATCGCCGCTCCATGGGAACGAGATAATCAATCAGCGGGCTTTTGAATCGTCGATGATGAATTTCGATCGAGAGATAAAAAGGTATCGTAATTGAAAAGTGTCCTCTCAATGATGGATATTGATGTCGAGTATGAAAACGGTATGGTAAAATTTCGCGAACGGAAAATATGGGTGTTTTGATAATTAACGATATCTCAATGTAGATCGATCGTAAATTTAATATTACCGGATTTTGATTTGATTTTATTAATTTAATATAAATGATTTTTTGTACGTTTGTTTAGCGTGGGAAAGTGGGTGTTCACAGAAGAACTAATCAATATGGCTGTATGGAAATTGAAAAGTATTTATTATATGAAAAACAACATATAGTATGTATTGAAAAATTACTGAAAAAATCATGAATAAAAAATGTTATCGAATCGATTTCCGGAAACGGTAAATTTATGATTTACCAAACAGACCGAAATTTACTTCATAAATTTAAGTGCTTAAAATTGACCTCGAAAGTAAAATTCATGTGATTTACAAAAATTATAATTGGTCATTTATGATCTTAATTCGATATCGAAAAAACGATCTATAAAACATTAATACGCACACAATAAACCTCATATATTTTCAGTATATCAAGGCCGATCGAAATTACAATTTTTTCTCTCAAATAAATTAAACTTCACGGAAATTTAAGAAAAGCGTAATAAATCACGAATTAGCAAACGGCGACACAGCTAACGTTTAATTAAGATGATAGATGCGTTGCGTACGAGGTTAATAGTGTCGAGACTTAGCCATTTGCGAATCATCAGTTTGTGGTGCAAATGCGCGAAATGATTGATGTCACCAACGATGATGTATAGTTGATATTGCATTGAGACGTACATTAGCGCGATTTAAAAGGCACACGCAGTTTCTTTAATATCTCACATCGCACACGAATAAATTTCGTTGGGATTTCTCCTCTATTATGTGGCCGTTCGTTTTGGGGCGTTTATACCTTATTTTTTTTTCGGAATTTTGAATGATGGACCAGGTCCTCTAGTGATGCGTTTCTCTCACGCGATGGCGCTAACCTCTTTGTTTCAGCTAATGGAGCATTAGTTAATGTTGCGCACCCAAAAATCCTGTTTCGTCTTAATAAGTTTTTTTTTCGATGTGACGTACTATGGCTCCGCCTCGAGTCTATAAATCAATTAATGATACTTCTAACGACCCCGCTGTTTTATTGGGGTCTAGTTTTGTTGCCGTATGAATCTTAATTTTTTTTCGGTTCTTTGAATATGTCTATAAAGGTTTGACCGTGAAATAATGTGTACGTGATCATTTTTACGCTTCCTACCTTATATTAACGTGTGATGGAGTACTCCAAACAAAAAAAAGTTAAGCGCACTCACATATGTTTAAACATGATTCATATGCAATATTAATCGCACGAATTGTAAATAATATTGAAAAAATATTAATACTTACTTAGCCTATGTTTTGACTGTGCTTCCCGCATACTCTCCCAATGCAACAATTGATACCACGAAATACCTTGAAGATCAGACTTTTCCCAACCCAAATGCCACTCTCCGCTGAAACAAAAAAAAATCATAATCAACACATTGGACATCGACAACAAACGAGCGCAACACTTAAAAGTGTCCATTGCTCAACGGCCAATTCTCACAGGCGTGATGATACACTTCTTTACACACTCACACACGGTTTTTGCATACAATGGCGACGTTGTGACACTTTTCACGCGGCTCGTCTCGATTACAAGCACGAAACGTGCAGCCGCGGTGCAATACTCGTGCATCCTTTAATCGTAACGAGTGCGCGCGTACAAGAGCGCTAATTAATATATTGGCTATACATATATGAGGGGGGCTTTCGCGAAACCTGTATCAGGCTTCGCTTTCGGGTTTTTCTAGGCCGTTATTTCGTGTTGTCGGCGATTAATGCGATACGCGAAGTGTTCATAATAGTGCTCGCTTGCCGACCGGAGCGTTGGCGATCGTATCAAGGGTATGGGGAACGGTGCGAAGACACGACGAGAAAGCTTCGATTAATATTCGATATTTCGGTATTAAATGTTCTGATTGAGATAAGTGAAATATATGTGGTGTCGTGGAAATATAAGGATCGCTTAAAATTTATAAATTATATGGAAAATTCGGTTTTGAGATCGTGCGTTCGTTCGATTTATTGACAGTTATGGATACAAAGATCGTATTGTGGTAGAGGTTTTTAATCCAAATTTATTGTATAGAAAATAATTTTTATCTATATTTTCATCGTCGAAAATGCCATATAAACATTAAATCATTGATGAGAATAAAAATCAGTCATATGTTTTTTTTAATGAAATGATCAATATGATTTTATCGAATGGATGAAATTTAAATATCAAAGATCGATATATAAATTGGATATACGTGTAATAATAATCGCGGTTAATGCATCTGACGAAAATTTGTAATCAATCAAAATTAAGTTAATCGTCAAGTATGAAGAGTGTCGAAATAGCGGATCCATTATTATTACGTTGTTGAAACAAGAGCAAAGTTTTTTTAGTTGAAAACAATAATCGGACACCATTTGAGGTGTGAAATTTAACATTTACCACTTAACATTTGAAAGTGTTAAAGAGTCTAGTGCGCTCCAGGGCATCCAGGGTGTGTGGAAAAAATGGACGATGAGTACTTAGCGCGCGGAAAAAAATGACGTAAACGTTCTTTTTTTACATTCTACGCTTTAAAAAAGTATCGGAGTGATATATGGGGAACATTAAAACGTCATTAGTGTTTTGCACGGACACGAAGCGGTCCCGATCATGAGAGATGCATTTCTAACCATCTGTTGCTTTTACGAGACTCGATGCAAAATTGTATTAAGTAATAATCTTAATGAACGAGAAAACGAAGTTCACTAATAAAACATAAATTTCTATACTACTATTTCATCACTGCGCCCGAAGACACGATCCAAAAGTGTGTGGGCCGACGTTTAAAAACGACCCGTATCCGTATTTGTAACACTCGACTTTAAATGTGTTTATTATTGGAACGTTTAGTAAAGCCTGGTATTTTTTCGGCGGAACAAGATTGGTTTGAAAATATTTTTTTTAATTAAGTGTCATATTCTCGTTCAGCAAAAAGGTTACGAACTCTTAACGGCTCAAGGCGACTCAGCAATTATGAGAATCGTTCAAGTATTTTTTGCAAACTGAACGCGGAAGAAGCGAAAGTGAAGAATACTCACTTTTTATCTACGTGCATTATCTTCATGTCCATCGAGTGTATTGTTGTGAAGACGTTCGTAGCACCTTGTACAACACATTCCCTCGTCTCGGGCATGGCTATGGGTGCACAAGCAGCCAAGAACACTGGTTCGTTCCGACTGCATAGTGGCAAAAACGACAAGAAGTGTCCTTTGATGAGGACAACCTGGAAACAAAAAGACGGATGTTACGATTTATCAAATAGAAGACATGACGAGTCGAGAAAATTCGAAACTGGCCGAAGGCGAAGCCACGATTTCTTCGAGATGAATCGCACCAGTGACAGAGTATACGAGAGGTATTGTTGTGAAAGTTTCGTCATCGTGGGCTTAGCTTAGGTTTATTATATTTAAATTCGCGGCGAATTCATATTTATACTATCGATTCTATGAAATCTTGATTTATGGCTCGAGGGGCGCGGATAAATTTTCGTGATCTTCTCGAAATTTGAGAATCTCGTACTTCGGAAAGTGTACTTGTAGTTAGTTTTACTTTAGGTATGATCCAGTTTTGTAAATGAACCGCTACATGTCACCGTTGGGAAATGTATTGCCGACACAGATCGACTGGTGCTAGTAATTGATGACTCTCGCTTTCATGGGAAATAAGAGTGGAACGAAACAATGGACTGGGGTCGTTTTCTAGGGATTCTGAACGTCATCGTGAATGAATTATTGATCGGTACCACTTTTGAGATCCATATGGTTCGCGATTTCATTCCTAAAATCTTATTCTACTACATTTTCTACAAATACTAACAACGTACCTGATAAAATTATGCATACCTACATATAGAAATGCTCTACATTTCTCAAACTGGACATTGCGGAAATAACTCGCATTATAAAACGTCCAACCAAAATCTTAATCATCTATTTAACAGTTCGAAATTCTTCCACGATCGAGGAGATCGACCTTTTCAGTCAAAAGTTCAAAAGGTTGAGATCGGTCATCTTGATCCCGTTTTCATGATTGCTCGTCGAGAAGAAAAAAGGCATCGTATAAAATGTGATACATATCGCTATCTTTAGAAGCATTAATTATTGATCGCCGCATGTTCAGAATAGAATCGTATTTTATAATATTGTATTCATATAAAAATAAACGAGGAAAATTTAATTTATTGATAAGGCTGATTTATTCATCGAATACAATCGTTTCATTATATTATATGAGCCAATCGTTTTAATTCGCAATAAAACGTGGAAAATATTCTTTTCTTTTTTTCATTCAACATATAACCACCCGATTCGATTGAAACGTATGATTTAATTATAGTAAACAGCTCGTACATGCGGTCATAATAAATCTCAATAAAATCGAATTATCCGTTCACTTTGCATAATTATACAGCGCCGTATTTATTCCGCGAGATCGCAAGATAATGAGCAAACGTTACCGCGAATATGCAATCCCCTCGCCTCGCGAAATCGGCACCGATAAACCCGATTATTTATTTATTCATACATTTGTGCACATTCGCAAATTATACGCGCACGACAGTTGAGAACGGCTGCATTCGAATGCATCGCGGACATGTGATACCAATATGTAAATGGTACATCTCAATACACATGTTGCCGTATGCCGAACTGGGCGCATTCGCACCGTGCACTACTACTCTACGTGCAGCATATTTTATATTATGCACCCGGGTGCTTTGCTATTACAATCGGCTCGATTTACATTTCATAAATAAATCGAATGTATAACCCTCGAATCTCACCCGACCGATGGCCATTACGTTGCGTCTGTGCAGGTATTCTCAATGGTTTTCCTATAGATGGGCACCGGAAGTTCGCTCGAGGAATAGTTGAAATAATCAACATTGTAATCACATATAATTTATATTACATTCATTGAAAATTTTGTCTTTTAAAAATCTTGAAACGATTTCTTATAAAAATGATCTTTGGATTTTAATCGTTTGATAAGTCTATTGTTTTTAATGCCGCGAAACATCGGTTGAAGATTTGTGTATTCGAATGTATTCGTATATTCGTACGGTGCAGTTCATTGCTTATTTAGACGCTAGGAATGCACTGGGACGAGTGAAATGCTTTTGTCTCAAAGTCGTGAACTTTCGCCGCGTACTGCATAATTTAATCGCAATATTGAAATTGTCATCACGAGCGAGGTCTTCCATATACTTTTGCGTTTGAAATTAATTTTTTGTATGCAAAATTCAAAATCCAATTCCAGACATGGTCATTCGAAAGGAAAAATAATTTAGTGTTTTGAAAAAAGTCTGAACTATTGTTTTTGTATAATATATAATATGAATTCTATGGTGAGTTAAAAAAAATATTATTGACATTATCAAATGATTGTGCAAATCAATAAATCTTCATGTACCTTACGAGTATGATTTATGCAAATAAATATGTTGAACCCAGCATTCATTGATGAGGAATTATTTTTTTTATTGAAACACACGTTGAATAAGTTTTAATTGGTTTGTTTATATAAATGCAATGAAAACTACCATATAATCTAATGTAAATTTGACATGCCATTAATTAGAATTAGCGGCGCAACCTTCAATCATTTGCGCTTGTTTCGCGATTGGTGCCATTGACACAAAAATTTCAAACGTCGGTAATTTTTGAACATCAAATACGTTTACAAAATTTTTGACCTGAAATAGGCTTTTGCGGAAGTAATACGAGCACATAGTGAGGCGTACAAGTGTCACGGTCGAAACTTATTATACTAGAATCGCATTACACCATTTACGACGCAACGAACCACGTGCGTAGAGACGCACTACATAAAAAAGAAAATACACACACCTCCTGATTCATCCATTCTATTGCCTAATATCTTACGATTTTAAAAAGTATAATAATTAAATGAAAAGTTAAATGAAATTGCCAAGGAACATATAAAAAGTATTTGACTTCCGGAAAATTCTTGAAAAAATGTAATTTTTTTTAGAATATAAATAGGAATTTACTAATTTTTTTTATCTTTATTTTAAATTATGTTTATTTGTTTTCAAAAAATGTGTTTAATTGTGTAGGTCTCTATTGAAATCGATTGAAAAACCATCGGCACAAATCGGAAGATGGGTGTACAGAACCGTGAAAAATGGCGACACCAAATAAGGACGGGAGAGATACTTTGCAAATACTCACATATATATTATATAAAATATAACATATAATACAGAGCCGCATAGCCTTGGTCGGATTCGTAACACAACGTCGTCGGTGAACTATGGGAAAAAATGAGCCTCAACCAGTGAAAGGAAGATCCGGTACGAGCCGGTGAGCTCGTCGAGCTGGACGAAGGCTAGAAGGGACATGCTAGAGGGACATAGTATAATACGATACTATACATATTCAATAGTTGCATATTTTGTAATTTATTTGTTTTTCAACGGTGAGACGTGTCACCGTATAAACATGATCGGAAATTACCGCTACTCCACATAAATGATGCATTGCCGCGGCTGTTAGATTTATCGATGGCTTTTTCTATAATCATATTTCAACGAGAACGTCTGGATCGCGTGCTCTGATTGTAAATTGTTTTTAATATGTTTGTGCACGGGTGTAATGTTTTTTTTTTTTTTTAGATTAGTACTCATAGTAATGCGATTTCGACGACGGATATGTATGCCAATCATGTTGGTAATAAATTGTGCGACTGATAAAAGACACAGATGGAAAATCAATTTGTCATTGTTTTTTTTCGTCGCGATGTTCTATGTTGAATTATTGAGTTTTTTATTGGACGTGATTGTAAAATTATTGGACATAATTCACATGTTGAATTTGAATTCTTATTTTATTTTGAAAATATGAATACAAAACGTTAATATTACAAGATTGTTAAAAAAATCGGCATTTGAATTCATAGAAAAATATTCGAACAAAAAGAAGATAAATATGTGTGAGAAGAAAAACAAAAGAGTATGAGGGAATCATTAATATTTAATCGATTGCAAATGTTGTACGGACTACTACCGTTGGATGATAAATAACGTTTAGTCATCGTGTTAATATTGGCATTGATTATACGACGAAATCGTCGATTTCATTATTTTTAGTATGGAAAACAATGATAAATCATCTAATAAAACACTAGGAAATCCTTTTAGCGCGTAAACACTCGAGATGCATCCAACAAAGGCCAATGATGATCCGTTCGGTAAACTCGGTAAGTGTGCAGCGCAATCCGAAAGCTTAACGATTCTCATATAATAATATTGAAGAATGATCTTGCATAAACAAAAACAAGCAAAAGGATAAAGCTTCTAGAGTTTTGTAGGACTCGGTAAGTATTTCGAGTGCACTCGGGAAGAAGAAAACATCGTCATTAAAATGCAAACATTATTTAAGAGAGCCAAGTGGGTACACTTTCGATTCAAGCCATAGATACGGATGCGAAATTGTCGCTCGAAGATTATCGAAAAATTCTTCGCAATATTTACCGACCTCGCGTTCGGCGCCGAGGAATTTCGAAGCGAGAGTTCTTCTGTTGTTGATGCAAAATTATTCCGCTTTGACAAAATTTATATCTGATAGAGAATAATAGGCGGTGCGTGCGGGGAGGATTCTCGCTAAATAATCGTTGCGAGCCCGTAATATTTTATTGAGAACGTATAGCGCATTGTTTCATTGAATTAATATATCAATATAAAATCGTTATAAAGTTTCACTCACTCCAACACCTAGACATAGTTGCGAAGCTGTGATTTAACATTCGACACGCTTTTCCAATCGCCGCGAATTTCCTAACCAAAAAAGGATGTTTAATTTCGAAATTTAATAATGCATGAATTATACGTTCGATTCGTACAATATATTATTGCATTTGGAACCGTCGTACGAGCTCCCCGTCCTTTACTACACAGTGCCACCTCGGGCGATACGAATAAATTTGCATCGATTTGAAATCACAATATTTTATATTGCATAGATATGCGAACTGCAACCATCTTGCACCGTGTTTATCTCCGTCGGACCCGTATTGTTCTCGGGACGTTTTATCTTATTCTTTTTGATACGTCGTATACCCATACCGGGACCGATAACAAACATGAGATGCCACATAGCGATTTTTTCAGTTTGTTAAATGTAGCGTTTGTTCGTCAAAACTCTCTGGATTTGTTTTATTGACTGCTCGTTATTTACACGGCGGACAATGCGGATTCGTGTTTGTTTTGCCTTATTTTTCTTGGTCCGGTTAAAAATTCGTAAATTGTAATGCATAGCAAACATCGAGTGCGCGGGTTTCGCACCTCGATGTCGCATTTGCATAATTGAAGTCTTCATTCACCGTCGTCGGTTACAATAACGTCGTTTTGCCCATCGACATAAATCACCGACCGTTTCTGTTTGTTGATAAAAAGACGAAGAAACTTCGCGAGCGGTCGCTACCGCATGACATTCCTTGACAATATAAATATAAATAAATTTATTTTTTAATCTTGTCCGAGTCGCGACAAACAGAAGTATACATACTCAACACATGATACAATATGTGTTTGACACTAGTGTAAATTTTCATTCGGACAAAGTCTATGTTTTTATTTTACACACAATCATCTTGACATACATTCTCATTAATATTTAAAGTAACAATTTAATAATTACACGTTAAATAGAAAAATATATTGTATTTCATTTTAATTTTATCCTCAAATGTCAAAAGTTCAAATAAGCTATTACAAAAAAACGTTGAACTTCTCTAGAGCTTTTCGATTATCGTTTATTCGAACAACTTAATTAAAATCCAAGAACAAAGCATCCCTATTCGTATTGGACCACATTCTCACACAGCATTGAACAGACTTGGAAACTTTCGATGAGCACGTACATTTTAGAAACGCAACGCAGCCAGAGTTAATTAAGACCATAATGCTGTCGCAGCAGCAGCACTCGGAGCACCGCTCACCAAGCATCGGTGGTGGAGGAGAGTCAAACGTTGTTCAACAACCACCGTTCGCAGAAATGTTTTATTCTGTCCGGGGCTTATTTATGCGGAGATATGATCTTCGGAGCCGGACACCTTACATGGCTCCGTCCTCGGCGGACCTTCCACGGAGACGACGACAACGGCCGCTGAGAGCCGGTACACCTATCTGAATATTGTTTATTGCTGTGTCGAATCCAGGTTTGTGTGCCGATAGATTAATAGTTTATTATGAATAAGAGATAGCTATGCAGCGTTGGAATTCCAGCTTTGGAGCTTTGACGCGAAAATAAGACTTGATTTGGTTCGAATCCAATTAGAAATTTTCTTTCTAACAAAAATTTTTCTGGATCTTAAAGAAAATTTTCTGATCCAATAATAAATAATTCACAATAAGAAACGCGTATCCTAAATTAAAATATCTACATATTCGTCTCATGTGAGATTGATTAAACATCATGTAATACATTCAATAATTAAATTAAATTATTCCAATCAGATATTACCTTCTGGTCGCCAAATCTCATCTGCCTGCGCGCGTTCCTGGAAACGTTCATCCTGCACAAGAACAGCCTGTCTTCACCATCGGCTGGGGTTCTGCAAAGCTCCGTCTGTACGCCTTGATGGTCTTGTTTGTCTATTATGTCGTAGACGCTATCGCCGTGGATCAGCAGGTCCTCCTGTGTTACACAAAACGGAACAATGTTATCGCGCTTGTACAATTTTCGAATTATATAAACATGGCGATCGTTTGAATAATGTATGCGTGCGATTTGCGATTTCATACCCGTTCTTATGTGAGGAATATATCATCGAGTGTATGCGTTTGTTTTCATATTCATGTGCTTATTGTATAATAAATTAATTTTATAGAAAGTGCAGCGAAGACGGCGTGGTCGTTCATCTTACGAATGCATACTTGACGAGTCATAAATACACTCAATCAGACAAAAGTATAAATATTCGAATTAATTTTAATACCAAATCAAATTAACATAATTTTTATATAATTTACAAATTAATTATCTTCAATTTTTAAAAGAATTTTCGGTATAATAATATGAAAAAATATATATAAGTACACATCAAGAGTATGAGGTTTAATACGACCTTTTCGCGAACCCATCAGTGTTTGTATTAAACGAAACCGACGCACTAACGTGAAGAGTTTATTTTTCTCAGAGATTAACAGAAAATTGCTCAGAGATGATGTTGGATATGTTGTCGAGGTGGTCCATAGACGCAGCAGAGAGAAGCTTTATGAAGAGCTTTCAGCCGCGGCGCAAAGAACAAACATTCGTGAAGTACCCGAGGGGCGCCCGCCGTCCGTCTCTGCCGACGAAATAATTACAGATTATTACGGCATCAGAAGTGAACGTTTTCGCGGAGCTTTTTTGATATCTGCTTTATGTTCGCGGGTGGTTCTCGTCGGCCCTACCGTAATTATGTCTTAAATGCGACCGATAAAACGTACGCCACCGCACCGACAACCACCCCGGAGACGCCAATCATTTACAGTGTACATTTAGATCTTTGCTGTTGTATTTAGAAAACTCGTTTGTCTTAATCGTGTAAATATCCTTTTATCAATATTTGATGTATCATCGGTTTAAATTATTTCAACAATAAAAATCTTTATACAAAAACGTTTATGAAAAATAAAAATATAGGGCATTGTGAAGTTTAATTTAAATTAAAGCAGTGTTTACATTTTCGCAATGTTCTCGAGGGAAAATTAAAACAATGTAAGAGCACTATGCTCGGTTTTATAATTAACATCGCAAAGTGAAAAAAGAAAAGCGAAGTGTATATGAATTTCATCGCGAGAGGATTGTTTTATATCGTCGGTCGAAAAGCGGATCGTTGAAGAAGACACTGTGTTATTATGGGTTGATGTTGTGGGTGGTTGGGAGGAAGGAGGTCAACGGAGGGTGGACAGACCTCCTGCTCGACAGACGTACGGGTAGCTGCCGCGGGTCATCCATGATGCACTCCATCTTAATATACACTTAATATATACAAGAATGTATTTTGATTTAAAATTAAAAGATTTATTTGATGAAGCTTTTGATAGATATGTATTCTAGGATTTAATGGTGCGGTAGTATGCGAAGATTTTATTTGAAATTATAGATAAGTGTTAATGGAGTTTGTATAAAAAAAAACATTGAATTTGATTGAGTGAAATACTTTATATTTGAAGTGCAATATCTCACAAAAAGATTATGACCTCTTTCGAATGGTGTTTGATTTTTATGTTCATCGTACATGGAAGGTTAACCTTTTCCCGGCGCTGTCGATAATTTCAAAACATTTCCCGCATTTATTGCGCCCGATTGGCGAAAATAAAAATATCGCAAGTACTTATAACACGTATTATAAGTGAGCGGCAACAATTGTTAGTGACTATATATTGTAGCTACATACACAGCCACTTTAAAACAATAATGGTTTATTACGAAACGTAACAATTTTGTAATAAAATTTATATATCTTTGCGAAATTGCAGATACTTCGGACGACGATTTCCATATAAAAATCGTATTTACCGAAAGTATAAACTAAAATATTTAATTGCGCAATACGTATGTGAACTTAGACAGATTAAGGTCACGGATACGGTGAATCACATCAATGGGTCTCTTATTAGATGTACACAGTGTGTACGGGCACAAATAGTGTACGGGAAGGGGAAAAAAATGATTAATGGCAATATTGTGGCTAACCTCAGAACTTATTATTCGCATTTGAAAATTTGGCATCGAACATTTATATTGTGGACCGATGAAATACGCCGCTTTTATAAGTGATATATACCGCGTGATTGAATCGGTGGTTTATGACTTTTTTGGGTCGCGACCTCTCTCCTTTGATAAAAGTTCGCTTTGTTGGCGGCTCGAATGCAAATTCGTAAAAATAACACTAAGAGCCGTTTGTTGGTGATAAGTTCGACAACAACAACAAGTATTATCCATATTGCGCATGAGAACATTGTGCTCGTCAGCTTATATAATTTTAGCAGCTATTTTGTGTGCTTACGTTTCTGTTATTTAAGAAAATGAGTCATTACCGTGCGAGATCAGAATGGATTTTTCATTAGACGTTCGGTGGTACATTTTCAGTTCCTTCTATATTATTTTACTTTAGTAGCTGTACTTACGGGGTAGTGATTATATTTAAGTGTGTTTCGGTCCGTAAATGGTTGCTTTTTATAAGTCGGTGCGCAAACGACCTATTTGTATGGTCACTAATTTCTGTGTTCGTCCGAATACAATTACGCAACCAGGATCTAGCCGGGAAAGCTTTTGTCGAAGAAGGCTCTATACTCATACTATTAGGAAAGAATCACTTAAGCAACGACCCCACCAGCTACCGACGTGCAAGTACTGTTCGAGCTCGAAATGATGATTAATGTGTTCTTTGGTGTTAAAAGAACAGAGTCATGTTGTATGGCCGAGCCGTTGACGACCGGGCCTCTTTTCGGTAGCTCTTTTGCTTTGCCTCCGTCCAGCAATCGGTCGTAATTATTTTATTTATTTATTTTATTTTTTTGCCCCGGCGCAGTTCGGTTAATTCATTACCGCATCTAAATGCCTTTCAATGACCCTGTTTTTAGCTTTATGGCTGCTGACAGCAAGCCGCTTTCAATGTTTCGAAGATATCTACATACGCTAAAGCTTCTTACGTTGCCGATGGAATATTGAATATAATATAATATTACACAACGGTTTCATAGAATGGCATATTTATGTTCGTTTTGCTATTGATTACACGTATAGTCAATTTATAATCTTGGTGTGATTGAAAAAAAATTAATTCACGAGTGAGATCCGTGAAAATTCGAAACGAAATAAAATTTCAATTTGTTCAATGATCTAAATTACAGTGCCGTTGTGAATATAAGTTGAAAAAAGTGTTACATTTTTAAAGCATGTATTAGATAGAAATATAGGCGATATTAACGCCAATTATTTCCGTCTGTCGCTCGAGGGCAACTAGAAAATGTTATACAATTATTTTTTACCGACTGTTTACATTCGAAATCCCATGAAACCGAGGCGGGAGTGTGAAACGGTAACCAATCTAAATACAAAAAAATATTGTGTGTTCTGAGCACGAGAGATCAAGTGAAACACCTTTGCCTTTTGAGATTTTACTGACCCAAATTTTAAAACAATTATTATGACACAATAATTAATTCTCAATAATAGTTTTTAGACTATTATTTATGATCTAATATCGAACGGTTACTATATAACACTTCGGTTAATTTTCAACGTAATGAAATTAAAATATTTAAGCAACGCCCATTATTTTTTAATTACCGAATCTTAGGCGAGAACACGTCACGCGCCAAAACACCCCCAAAGAAATCACACATAAAGATTCGACAGTAAATAATAAACCGGATTTCACACATAATCCGTGATCAAATACCGAAATGTATAATTTGCATGATTATTCCAGTAATGATATACGCCCGGAACGAATCAAGTGTTTTACATATCATCGTCCACATCTTTGCGGGACTCGGACGACCACCGACCTTGCCGTGTATGTAATTGATTGATGGCCGACAAAAGCACGAGGAAAGAGACCGAAGACGGGAAAAAATAAAATGGCTAACACGCCTTCTGCACACAATCCGCCAAACAGGTGTTATAATTTAGCGGCGAGCTTAATTAACTTCCTTCTGCGGCCGTTTAATTGTTGCGGACGAAAGTCTAGCATTAGTGCATGGTGTTAGAGGAAAAAAATATCGTTTTTCTATAATTATGATGTGGCATTAAAAACGGATATAAATTCTTAATTGGAATTAGATAGAATTTTAATATTGACAATATGTTTTTACAGGTTGATTCAAATCGTTGAGATCGTTAATTATTCATTCATACTTCCTGCATATAAAAGTTAATTTGAATATTTTTTGTGCGTTGTCGTTAAAATATTATTATGCAAGTATTATTAATTGGATTTGCGTGTGTTTCATCATTGCATTTTAACGTAATTAATCCGTGTAATATGATTATGTCAAGATAATAAATACTCATCATTAAAATATATGGTTATGTTTAATGAGACACAAACGATTACTAATTCGATAATTGCCTCTAACACGTATAAAAAGCGTATGACGAAATTGTTATTAAACACGGCGTTCATTAACCATCACACCGTTA
>JAOXNN020000054.1:297192-349988 GCA_028571205.2 Hydropsyche betteni | reverse complement strand
AATTGCCTCTAACACGTATAAAAAGCGTATGACGAAATTGTTATTAAACACGGCGTTCATTAACCATCACACCGTTAAGTGACATTATAAACGCCGAATCGTCAAATTAGCTTTGTAATGCTTTTTTTCGAATTCGAGACGTAGCAAGGGAAAAAATGCACTTATTTGTACCCGAGGAAAAACTAAGCGATTTTCGTATTCACAAGTGTTGTTCGAGTGTGTCGGCTTGATTCGACGCATTTATTTTACTTAATGTAACGTACTTTTTATTTGGGCACATTTTGACGCAAATAAATAAAAATTCACTTACCATTGAATGTCCAAGGTATTCGGCCGCATTATCCGATATATAAAGAAGTTTCCCATTTTGAGTCATCATCATTAGAAATCCGCTCAAGGCCTGCAAATGACAAAAAAAGGTACGTATGTGAATCATTACTGTGTATACGAGTGAAGTCATTACAGAGACGACAACATTTTCATTGTTGGATTAATCTCGTTTCGGATTACGGCGAAACCGAAACGGGTTGTGTCATATAAGAATCTTATGCAACGTGTAATTTCAGAGACCATCCCTTCAGATCGTTTAATTTACCTATCACGGTAATGATGTGAAATATGTTTTCGAGGGTATATTTAACAGAAAAAACAAGAAAGCGCCGGCTATTCTCACGGAAATGACCCCGAAAACCAGTGTTTTACCAATGCCCCACCTACGAGGGAGTGAAACATCGAAAGGGTACAATTTTCCAGGTCTTTTTATTGCATACGGCTGCTTATTAATAACGTTGGGTGGGGTTTTTCGGGTTGTTTCACCCGAACACTTAATTTCCCACGCCCCGCGACCGTACCTGTTCCGTAAGCTCGTACCGGCTATGTGAAATGTCAGAATGGACACGGACAAAAAAATATATAGACCCATATAATCATCAGGCCGCAAAGTCTAATCCGTATGTTTATATGAGCTATGGGTTTCTATTTATTAATAGAGGATCGACGCATCGGTCGAGGGGAGGGTGAATGAGAAACGGATGATGATGATGATGAGAATCTGTGCGATCGGGATTCTGGGAGGTTTCGGAAACTAATTAAAATCGCGCATTTTATTATTTGTTTATGCTTTGAAAAATTTACGATACGTAATCGAGCGCAATTCATAGAATAATCAATATTAAAAGTCTATAAATTTTAACGATTTTACATCAATTACGATTAATTTACAATCTATCCTGATATAAATTTTATGGTATTATGCAATCAATAATGTTATAGTCGGACGGTAATTAAAATATTAGCTACGCTTTAGGCAAATATCATGGCTAAGATCGAGTTTAATCAGCAGCGAATTCTGTACTAAAAAAAATACAAAGTATATAGTATTTACGAGTGAAGTCATTTGTTATATTTGTTATAAACAGCTCAATATAAATTCAACAAAATAACTCGTTCGACGTTAATTTGATGCCTCATTTGTATACTAAATTAGTATATCCTGGAGGTTCGCGCACGCGCACGCATCGCATCGTCGCAACGTTTGATTTATTGAGATTTATTAACGCAAAATGGAAAGAAATATATAGACACTACTCAGAAAACGTAGAAAAATCAGTATACTGACCATCTGTATAAATCACTCGTTGGATGTCAGTCGCTTGTTAGCGCTCCGTTTCATAAATCAGTCGATTTGACCCGATACATTTTGGCGAGTTTCTCATGTACCGACCCGATGATCTTGGCTATTAATCATTTTAGTTCACAATTAGGGAAAACTAACCGATAATTACGCCGACCTTCGCCCGTACTTCCTACAGTGTGTAACTGGTCGTTAAATAATCGCAATTGTGCGAGCACTCGTCGATTTTTTCATACTCCTAACAAGCCTCCTTAGCGTTATCAATCACGCCGTATTATATCGCGTAAAAAATGTGCGTACTAAAAGCGTAATATCTAGTTTTTTGGTTCGATTTTTAATTATATTAATATCGATAGTCGCGTACTGTAATTGGTGGGATCGCTCTCTAGTATAATCAAGGTGGTGTATACTGTAATAATAAGTGAAAAAAAATAATTAGGGCCATCCCACCGAGGCGCCCAATAAGGTCGAAGCTATAGATCACCTGCTGAGAGATCGCTATCAGCGGCCGAACTTTTTTTCAATATTGATATTAAATTCTGGTATGTGTGTACAATTTGTTTCTAGCACTGTGCATCTTTATATTCAATAAATTACATCAAAGGTGTAGTTTTTTTCGACCGATGACTAATTAATTAAAAATTTCAGCAATAGATTTTAAACAGAAAAAATGATAGATACAGGATAAGAATAAAGTTTAATTAATGTCCGCAAAACATACATATATTATAAGACGTAATATTACGCATTGTGTTTAATTCGAAGTCGCCGAAAAAAACTTCCAATGAAAAGCTTTTATATTTATGAATGTCGTAATGCATTCATTACATATTTATTTATCGCGCGATGAATGCATTTCAAGTTCATAATGTTGAAAAGATTTATTAAGCTGTTGAAAATTATTGTACGCGAGATTCCCTAAGTGGCGTTTATGCATTAGATCGGTTTGGCCATGAGCTTGTATTGTTGAATAAATCAAACTATATCCAATTGTAATTATGAAATAAAAATGTACCCGGTTAATGGTTACACATGTAGCGCGGAACGGGTATTAATTTTGCCAACGAAAATAAACGTAAATCCTGTTTGAACTGAACATGTGTTTCGTTGACAGCCACGTAGCAGGAAAGGTTGTACGCGCGCCATGTGTAAACCGATCCAAATAATAAATTCAAGCGAGAATTATATATTATACGACGATGAATCGGAAACTGGCGGATTAATTAGAAAGTAGTCGAAGATTAGTCCGAACGGAAAAAAATGCTAGGAAAATTCCAGGAAAATAAATCATGGGCGCATACGTATGGTGAGAAGATTGTCAGCTCGTATTTGACTTTGCTGCGATCATTTATCATAACGAATATATTTATTTTTATTCGAAGGTGAAAGCGGTTATCAATCAGAATATGATGGATGTTGATAACATATATCTTCTATGCATTATAAATTCAAAATTATACACGTCCGTCTCTCGGGTTCGAGGAGAGGTCACAAATAGGCCGCGCGCTTCAAGGAAACACGATCGACGAACTTCGACTTCGTAAATATTAGGCGATGTATGAAAACGGATTTGCCGGTTCAATTATCCATTTTAATTATCGAGGCAGTACTATAAATACGTCTTTACAGTCATTGAATATTTCCAGCGCGAAAACGTGCTCATAATAATGCGAAACTCGTTAAAAAGAATCTTCAGCTTTTGACGCATTACGTATTGCGAATAAGCCATATATTTCGTCATAGGTTCTATTATATGGAAAATCAATTAAACAGCCATAAAAAATTAGTCATATAATCAACGAGCGAGGCGTCATTTTATTCGCGCTTTCTTAATACGAAACGGTCTCGTCGCGTAATTATCGGGTGTTGGAAAACTATTTATTTCTAACGCAGCCTCGAAAGACCCTTTATAGTTTTACCGACGATTCGAGATAAGCGGTGTATATTATACATATTATTAATTGATTTTTCAAAGAAACGAGCACGTCATTTTTTTACGTATACGCTCTTACACACTCTTCGCACTGCATCCTAATAGCGCTAACAAGTGCTTAAGTGCTGGTTTTCGAGTGGTCGCTTTTTTTATCTCTTTCAAGTTACAGTATTAAACGATTACAGACAAGATGGGTTTTGCTCTAAAAAAAAGATTAACCGTAATATATACTTATTTTTTTCTTATGAGCGAGAGGTCAAAGAAAGATGATTGTCGGGTTTGGCAACGTGAGATACATTTTTATTGATATTATCGGTGTACGTCGAACGTATTGCATAATAATTTTCATAATGAGTATGGTCCACTCGTTCTTTATTCGTATGTGCAAGAATAGTTTTTAAAATCCCTTGTGTATTGGAACATTACTGTTATTACGGCTGATTTTGCGCCCAATAGAGTGGTTAATATGAATTACGTGCAAACGATATGCGATATTCTGTAAGCCACAAAAACAATTTTATATTTAAATATACAGAAAATTTCAAGGACACTTATGTCTAATTATATTTTCAATGATTTGCACAAAGAAATTGTGAAAGAAAAACTTGATTTTTTTACCGATACCACTTGACTTTTGAAACATTCATATTTAATAATAGTATTCGAACAAGAGAAGACGCAACATGTCGACAATCGCACCGTACAATTAAGAAAATTGATTCAGCATCTAAACACACATTTCGCAATCTCGCTTAATTGACACGGCCCATTCCGCGAAATGAAAACATCTCATTTACAATATGCACACTTTGATTCAGCTGCGACCAATTTTCGCAACTGAATTGCGCAACCGGCAACACTTCGCCGAACCGAACACCATAATATATCCGCGGACTAGACAAGTCCGAGATGGCGACGCGTTATGGATCACGACGTGCGCACATAATTAAGCCAGCCGACATATTTCCCCAGGCAATTAATTCAATATCTCAATCGGCGTGTCTCGTTATCGCCGAAAGTGCAACGAAGCACTGAAGCAAGTGCAGTGGTAAAGGTAAAGTTATTAACGCACCGGCCGCCGCGAATTGGCAACATAATGCGACCGTCGGCCATATTGTCACGGGCGAGGAGGCAGATGCGACTTTGGCCATATTAGAAAACATGGCGGTTTTAACGCGCAATCAATGGAGGTTGCTTGTCAGACGTTGCGGAGCGGTTTGCGTACACGTAAGGTGGGTTCAAACGGAAAAGGTCCGATTAAAATTCAAAGACGAATTTGTTTAAATATTTTGAATGGTTCTGGGATTGAAATATAATATAACATCACTGGACTTTCAATGAAACTTTCAACATTTTTATTCGATTTAAATTCATGAAGCAGTACTTGGGATCAAATTTTAAAATTTCGCGAGCGTTTCCCTCGAAGGTGTTCGTTGTATTTATCATGCAGAGTTCGTGTGTCGAAACAAACACCCGGCCGCCGGTGATTTATGCGTTTGCGACGAGGGCTGCAGTAGAGGCACCAATAAGGCACTGCACTCTATTTAAATTTTAATTGGATTGTATGTTTAACAATTTCACACACCGCTCTTCGGGTCGCGTGTGACTAATATCGGATGAGTCTCAATGAGACACGCGGCCATTACTTACTATGCATTAACGCGAAACAGAGTTCGCACAATGCCACAGAATTAAATTATTATTTTGCCGGAATTCGATCGGTAAAAATGTACGTTGTCGTCGAAGATGCGCATCGTGCTATAATCCAAAATGTAATTGATAGTTCGCTGATGCGGAAAGAGGAATGGTTCAATAGCAATACGCGGGCTTGACGTTTTCTCTTCCGCGTATTTATTAAGCTATTGTATCATTAAAATCACCTTTCATGGCTACGAAATCTAATGATGATCAATGACACTGAAAAACATCAATGGGCGATGACGACTTCCTAAATGATAAATCGACTTGTACGAACTTTCATTGTGGGAAGTTCAACACGTTCATGAATGGCATAGGTGTAAATATAATGTGTAAAAAAAATCATACCTTAGAAAATCCTATATTTGGTGTTGGCGCTTGATGACTGATATCAAATCTCTTGAACACTGAAAAAAAACAAATAAATCATAAAAACTTATCGTGATCAAGAAGGTCATTCATTGATATAAATTGTTTTAAATAGAATCAAATTAATCAGATCAAATTCCGACCATTGTTGCTTAGGCTCATAGATCGATAAGCGTTAATATGCGTCATTGTTAGTTTTAATATTTTATTTATTCGAGCTTTGTGCGAACCGTCATCGGAAAGGGTATGTCTTACCTACCGCAGAGCTCTTGATATTTAAATCAGATTTCAATAATATCATATCTTTGTTCGTCGGGATCGGGATTGTTCCACGAACAATGTTTGTGCCATGGAGTGATACAAAAGGAAATCGTAATAAGTTGTAGCCGGGTTTCGATCAACGATGATTCGACCAGTCAATTTTGTACCGAACTCAGCAACGACGATGATCCTCATCGATCTTTAATAATGGAATATCAAGCATATAAATCACGTAATGACTTTATGCGATTTTTTAAATATAATATTTGAATATCGCATAAAATAAAATTTTATACATTTTCGTGTACTTGAAACTTACGGTTAAGTCCGCACTCGATGTATAAGTAGACATCGTCTATTTTCATACAATATAATTAATATTTTCTACAAGACGATAGAGTAAGGCCACACAACACAATATATAATAACCACTAATAATAGACAATTTTTTATAGCATCGAACATTTTATGTTGTATTGAAATGTTATAAACAAGTTTTTAGTGAGCCACTCCACACAAGAGTATCACTCGATATTCAATTGTTATATTCAACAACGAGAAACACGAGAACGATTCATCGGAAACATTCGGAAAACGCACGTTTGTCTCGCACCGAAAAAAAAACGATCATCGAACGCGTTTTAAGGGGAGTGCGATAAGCCGCAATAAAACATGTAAGGAGGTGAGAGAGAATAATGGTACGTTAGTCAATAAATGTACAGAGGGTCCCATAAAGATATCGACACTTGGCCGGCTAGTCTGCCGGTGTGGCCATCTTCGGCTCTTCTCATACAATGGAAGCCCCCAGGGCTGGCTTTTATTAGTTTTTTCATCGACCCGATACAAAGATATAATGCTTGCATATTGATTATCGCGATTCAGACCCGTTTAAATCCCCCATTATCATAATTTCATTACCAACACACACATTCGTCGAACATCTGTATTATTTGTTTTGATACATTCGAGTCGTAATTCAATTATGTTTCAATCGAAAATATTTTCAACGAAACGTCAAGAAAACATGAATGATGGTCAATTAATAAAATTATTTGTTTTCTCGTCTTTTTTGTGTTCATCAAGCAATCGCGTGGTTTTTCCTCTCTATATTATGTGGCGTGGAGAGTAATGATTTGGGCGATGAAAAAAAGGCTCAAATTGTATAGCTTTCCGTTTTGGCCGGCACGATTGTGTGGTGCACGTTAAACGGTTGATAGCTCAAAGCAAAACAATTTGTGTTAAGTCGGTAGCGCTTAGCAATTGTCGGACTATCTCGGTGGAAATCGCTCGGAATTTTATTCTGGCGATGAGTACCGACATACCAAGGCCAGGCCTGTCCAAATGCGGATCGAAAATTTGCACAATTATTATACGAAAATAAATATTCGGATTTATCACACGAAGGGCATATCTCTCGTCAATCGATGCGCATCTCGTGAAAATCGGGCATCCGAAGAATTCCGGAAACCCGCTGAGCATCCGGCAAACATTCATTCACGCCGACCATTTTACGATTTTTTTCAATCGAAGCATCAAAGACGTGAAGAATCGACGAGTAAATTGGAACGTTTGTGTATCTTTTATTGTCGGAATAAACACAAATAAAATGACGCAACCGAGTGCGGTTCGCCGACATGGCGGCAAACATTTTATTTACTACAGACCTGAAAGTCGTATCCGTTTTTTTTTATCATTCATATGAATTTTCATACGTATAGCTATTATCATTATATGGAGCATATACAAAACCCATTTCATTGAAAAATTTTTCTTATTATTTTAAAAGAAAGTAATTCTTCAGTAATAAAAATTGTCAATTACAAAATTTTATAATTATTAAGTCAAAAATTCACTATCACGAACAATACTGATATTGTCACTTTTGATTAAACTTCACTTTTAGATAACCTTTGTATTAAAGTTAAATTTTTTTTTTCGAATATATTAAATAGATATGAAATTAGATTGGCAGTCCGTCAGTTGGCAACACCAGCGATGGCGATTTTGATCGGCTATCGGCAGCATGGGAACCTGCTACCGGTGTTTTGCGGTAATAAGCAGTTCGGGGCCCCCGGGGGGCGGAGCGCGACGTGGTGAGCCCCCTCGGACGCCGCCACGACGCCCGTCCGTCTAACGCGCGACAACGCTCGGACGATCCTGGTCACGAAACGGCGAAAAACGACGATAAATCCTCTCGAAATTGCTCATACTATAAATAGTGTCAATTTGCGAAAACGTTAGAATGTGAAGTGGGCGAAATTAATGAAATTGTGGGTGATATCGATTTTTATGTGATGTTGAATTGTTTATTATGGTTGTTTAATTCAATTTTTGTTTAATCGATTGAAATTAATTGAAACGTTTGGTTAGAAATTTTTATGTATTTCACCATAGTGTTGTTGTGATCGTGTTATGAACGTTGTGTTGAGCGGCGCGTGCGCAATTGTCATTGTTTTTATTGCCCCGGTCGACACGAATTACAGGACGTGTTAGATATTATACATTGTTATTTCGTGCTAAAGGGTTAAAACGACTGAAAACATATTATAAACTCGAAAAATTATCCACAATATAAACGTTATTGTTACAATGTCACAATCAATGAACTATAATTATATTGCACAATAAATAATAAAAAAAAACAAAACATATTTTTCACGTAAAAAAATTGCAGATTGTGAAACATCACAATTTTCTAATTCTAAAACAAAACTAAACTGAAACTTCTGAATTTTTTTGCGTTAAAAGAATTTCATGATAAACATCAAAGTACATAGTATTTTGTCAGGACCGTAGTATTATTTTTTATTAACCAAATTTTTCGTTAATCGTTTCGTATTAAACGATTTCTACTTTATAACTATTCAACAGAACAAAAAAAAATTGATCTAAACATAATTGCATTTTTGACAGAAAAATTGCAGATTATGTTATTTCATATAATTATTGCATTACGTTGGATCACGTAATCGAACATGCGTACATGTACGCGTTATGTGCGTTTGCAGCACGTGTGTCTCGAGGCCGTCTCCCTATTTGAATAATGAGGTGTGTTTTGCGTGTGCGGAATGCGCAGATTGTTTGGGAACTCCTCAGCCTCCTTGTGGGAGAAAACTCACGCAAGAATGCAGATCGATGATGATGATGATGATGATGTTGGCGGCGGCGGGGTGGTACTCCAGTGTGAACCCGAACGCCATTTCGTTATTTACGGAAAAACACCACGGGGGTAATTCGCAATACTTTTCCCATGGCTACCGATTTGTGCGGATGATTCGCAGAAGACAATTTGTGAGATTGTTAGTTTTAACCATGTGTGATTGATGCTCGATATGATGAATAAATATTGAATATAAATAAGCTCAAATCGTAACCGGAGTGAATGTCTGATGATGGTACTCGAGATATGAAATAGTTATAAGGAATTTGATGGTAGTTACGTTTCGATTATTATGAATCATTTGAGTTATGTTATAAAAATTGTGCAATAAAATACTACTATGTATCGTAAAATCAAGGCGCTTTGTCTAATGTTGAATTATAGCATCTTATAAAACTTCTAGGCAATGTACTTCGTATGGCATTTGCGGCATTTAAACGCGGCGATACAAATGTCACACAGAATGAACGTTTCATTATACGAATAGTACGCTGATGATGATGGCCTTGCCAGTAAAAAGGTTATCATAATCGAAAGATCGGAATACGTTCATAGTCATTCGAGAATAATAAAACATAAACTTTCGGAAACAATGCGCTTTTATTTAGCAATATGGATGCTTGACAAACTTACTTTGTTGAAAGTAGTTAGCTTTCCTTACGTAGACACAAATGAGGGCCATCAACTGCAGTTGCGATAAACGTTGTCTGGTTGACGGTGGCAGAGGCAAAAGGTCCCTCAAGTTGGCGATCTCTGCGTTGATTAAGTCTCTTCTTAGTTTACTGGCACCCTTTGTTGACTTGTTAGTGTCAAATCTGTAAAATATAAAAAAAAAAATAAAAATAAAAATTTACGAAAACAAATCACTTCTAAGAAATCTATTTATTTAAAATTAGCTTCTATAATAAAAAAATTCACCTGAAATAGAATGTTTTCCTTAACGAAACAACGCCTTTTTAGTGATAGAAAAATGTATCGCGTCAACCGTTTTACGATCAGATTTATAACTGTTTATATCGCGATATAGTTTCAGTCGAGGGCATATTACAATAGTTGTATTCCCACAAAAAAGTGTTGACCTATGACCCGGCAGCGGCCGCAGGCTTCCTCTATAAAAGTGAAAATTTACAACGGCTGTCGTTAGCGTATTTACAATGGCCGTCGTGCCATTAAAACTGTACCGGAACATCGTCTGCGATAGCATTCGAACACAGTCGTAGGATTCGATCATTCGGAAGATAAACAAAGCTTTTTTTCTATAAGAGAAATATCATATACGAAACACACACGCGGCAATCCGAGGCAATGTGCGCGTGTGGGCAACGGCCATCTCGAATTGATTTGATAAGAGCGGTAATAGATCATGTAATCTCGAGAGTTTACGGTGCCGTAAATCATTCGCCAGAGACTATGGCCTATTTAGATTACGACATTGAGTGTTGTCCGTAAACGGTACGAGATATTGTTTTTGTTTTATAACCGGATTTTAAGTGTATCGATCGTATACGATTTTCCCTCCTAAGGGCCCAATGTTCACAGTTAATTTTCGACAATGGATAAATTAATATTCGTACACGTGTACGCGATCAATTCACGGGTAAAAGTCGACTGATTGGCGCCGCGAGAAAACGGAACGAATAAATAACAATTTATAAATTACGCGCACACACGCACAACACGTGGTTCCGATTAATAATTATCCGTTAGATAATTGCAATAAATTAACGGCGGTTTTTATTGTTTATAGCGACAACGTTGAAAATATACGCGGACCATATTTAGAACCTTATAAAAGTGTCCGTGTAAATCAGCTTTATTTTATTATAATTTACAACGTTACCGACCGGTCTCAATACTGAAAACAAAACATACGAGGCAACCAAGCACGGAGAAAAATGGTTATTTCTATAACAGTTCTTAACGAATCTGATTTTTGATCACATTTCAATATTTCACAACAAATTCGATAAATTTGCCCTATTGTTGTTACGATTTATAAACCGTCATATACAAAAAATATGAACGCTTTTTAGTGGTCTCGTTATTAAGTCATTTCTCGGTTCGACACGTCGAGCTTTTCCGGACACAGCACCAAGTTTTTTTTCGATTTAACGATCGAAGAAAGGCCGCCGTCGAAGATGAGCCTCGATTAACGTAATGGCGTCTAATGGGAAACCGACGAACAAACATACGTTCGGGTCGTGTCATAAATGTGTTCTTCGAATCGGAGAATCGTTGTGGAAAATACACGAAATCGATTTTTATTGCAGACCGATGGGGGATAACGGTCGGAAGCTTTCACAACACGGCGTTTCGAAGCTCCGATCCATATGTGAGTTTCCGATGTTGTATAAACACACGTTTGTGCAACAATCTTTGTTTGAATTTAGATGGAAAATTTGTTTGTTTTTAAATTACTTAATGATTTTTCCCGTGTTATTTTTTACGTTTGTTGATTAATCATTACGTTATTCATCTAACTTGTTTATTTAATGAACGAAAATATATATCTAGGAATTAAAATTTTGATAAGTATTGAATTTGTTATTTTCGGGAACGTATATTTTTTGGTATTTGGGTTAAAGTACTTTCCATTCCCATGACGCTATATTGAACCATAGTATTCCAACCTCGCTAAACAATAAACGCCGAAACATTTTAATATTGTACTCTAAACAAGAGAAAAACCTCGGCTCCGGGCGAAAGTCTGACTCAAACCGAATCATAACAGCGAAGATTTGGAGGCTGTTTCTGCGGACAAAGCGTTTTACGATTACCTTGTGCGGAGATAGGCAAAAGTGGAGTGTTCCCACGGTCGATTTACGTGTAGCGACCGACTCGACTTAAAACACACATACACACGGATTATCTAAACGTATATACGTATTTATTCGTACGAGTGTGCACAAGTCGGAGATTTGTGAGGAGCCGACCGCGTTGCCGTTGCCGCTCCGTTGTGTTGCTGTTGTGTTGTTGCTGGTTACTTGCCGTTGGTGTTGCTGTTGAGGTTACCGCTTGTTGCTATTTAACTATCGCGTGGATGTGTTCGAATGTTATACTTATACGCCCATTACGTTTGCCATTTGAGGCGAGACGCTGACTAGCCACCGCTGCAAATGCATCCATTACATGCACACACAAACATAAGGGCAAAAAACCGTACTGTAAAGTTACCGGCGGCGTATCCTATGGACTTTTCATCAATTAAAGCTCGCCGGACGCGAAAGAGCTTTTAACCTTTTGAACTTGAGAGTTTTTGCGGTTCGGCCTTACTAATAGATTTATGGTCGTTGCGGTTTTGATATCGGTTCGAATTTGACTAAAAATTATTGAGGAAAATTTTAAATAATTTTTTAAAATGTGTGAATAATATAGTGAATATTTTATTTGTATCAGATTCGAATGTTCCGCTTTCGACATCGCCATGGCAATTAACGTCAATACTTACACGCTCACATAGGCTGGAGTATTCCGGTGTTAGATTGGATTCCGAAGTATGTTTTGTGCATTGACTTTGTCTATGGCTCGTATCCGAGATTCTAACATTGTAACCGAGTTGAGATTGTTTAGCTTCATTGTTGTGCCGTGTCGTTGTTATCCGGAGGCGCGGAACTAATTATGTTTGTAGCCGCGGGTTGACATTTGGGGCACCGGATCGGACGAGGAATTCAATCCGAAAGAGAGGTGTTAATGTTAAATCGGCATTTTATAAGAATGTGGCAACGAGAACGTGTAAAAGAAAAGCTCAGGCCGCCGACGGCGAAGCCGATAAGAGATAACGCGCTCGCTTCGGATTTATTTATTGTGTTCGCGCCGAACGAGATAAATTTATTATTTATCCGTTTCGCCGACTTCAAAACGTATTATGTATTATAAATACCCACTATTCTCGGCGAGGATTCTAAGAGGGAAAAAGAGAGAGTTGAGTTGAGGCTTTCGTGTGCGAATTGAGCTTAAAACCCAACCACACAGTTAAGTATCGGTCCGAGACCAGGACTCGGAAGATCGTTCTCCCGTTCTGCTGATTACAAGAAGTGGGGGATATAAAAGCGAGTCGCAACATTGGATTTCTCGTACAGATTAGCCTCAACTACCGAGAATTTTATATCTTAAAAAGAAACAACAAATTCAACTTGTTTACAGGTGCTCTCTCTCTCACCGCATTATTCTTCTTCTGCAATTCTTTGCGAGTCGCTCTCGATCTCGTTACCTATCGAATTGGTCGTGAGACAATTATCGGCCAATACGTTTACGCTAATAATGCAAGAACCACTGTATAAACAATACTGCCTTTTATCGATTTTGTATATAATTAGCTAGTCTGTGACATTTACAGTATTGTACAACATTGTGGAATCAATGATTTATGACTATGATACTATATACATTAAATTCTCGATCCAAATCATGAACTGCATAGTATAAGTAAAAGTAAAAAAAATATTTTTTCCTGAAGAATTTGATAGAAACCATTCGTATTTACTTTTCTTATACAATAGATCTTTCAATGCGTTTTTCGATACAATAAAAAAATAATTAGATAGCAAACATTATTATTTAAAATCACTATCTTATATTACATGTTTGCAATACAATAATAAATCAATCACTGCATAATATCACCCTTTCAACACAACAATTTAGACAGCACATTGAATTTCGAGCGTCGTAAAAAATGTGTAAATTATATTCAAGCGTCCGATCGTTTATGCGATATGATGCGATACAATCATGAGGAGCGTACATTGTGAGTGCGGTGCGATGAAAAAAAAGCGCGGTAATTGACGATTTATAAATTATGCGATCGGAAGAGGCGTGTCTAAAAGCAAACACACGTGACCAAAACGCGTCAAAATTAACTCGACAAAAGAGGCAATTTCGTTTGACGGCACCTGAGGTGTTGTTTTTTTTTTTCACCATGGCCCGTCTATATATAGTCAGCTCGAGTATGGTTTTTGAGGCAGATCGCTTTTGTGGATCGCACAAAGGCTTTCCAAAAACGTTTTCGTAATCCGATGGGAGCGTCTCTATTTGCGGTGGTAATGCGGTGGATTGTGTATTTTTTAAAATGGCAAAAGCCCTGAGGCACTGTCGATAATTGGTTGAAAACGATCCGTGATATTAAATTTAATTGTTGGTTTATTATAAAAAATGTATTATTATATATTATCGAATGGTCATCGCTTCGATTAACCATAGATATTCGAGAAGGTCAAATAATAAGATGCGCTTTGAAAATATTCAAGTTCTAGTTTGAAAAATATTAATTTTAGCATGAAAACAGTTCAAGGTTTTCGTGTTGATTTGTGAAATATTTCAAATAGCTTCGGATAATTTTCATAAATATGCTTCATGGCATTGATCGCAAAGCATCGACAGGTCAAGGAAGAGGTCAAAATTTGTTTATCCATAAGCAATTCATTAAAAATATGTATTCAAACTTCAATTCTAATTGAAGATTGTGCAACTATTATATTTTGTGAACAAAAAATTCAAAAACTATAATCAGTGCACCTTGATTTTATAATAAATAAAACCAATGTTTCTATATCTATCAATTAAAATCAGAGAACAATTACGTATTTTTTATGAATTATAAGGAAAATCTAAGAAAATATTATTATTATAAATACATTCGAATTATCATGAAAATTAAAGAAATAGATATTAAATAATATTATTTCTATATTGTGTTATATTTGTGAGCATTTTACACCATCAGATAAATCGATATCACGTACAAGATTCAACGTACGTTGCGTATTCGTCATCGCATCACAATATCGTTGGCGGATTAGAGTCAAAAGCACAAGGTCCGCATCGGGATTATCGGACGTGCTGGCCAATCGAAGATGATCCAGCATTTAGAAGCTCTCGATTTGACTCGAAACAGACGTCTGACATTGAAAACGGCTCTCCGTATTTGATTCAATCTCCAATATCCGATGACTTGGCGGTTCGTACGAAGAGGATGGCCGCAGGGCTTGTGTGTTCGTACGAAATTTGAATATGGTACCCGAGTACCATTTATTTGTCCCGATCGCTTGAATATTGTTGTTTTTTTTTATTCTTGCGACGATGGTTTTCACGTTAACAACAGTATTGTTCGATGGCATATACAATATATAATAAATAACGATGGAGTAGAGGAGGTTGGAAAGTTGTACGGTTCATCATTACGAATGACCGCATGTCGGCGGTTTGCTAATGTTGTGTAGATTTTTTTTGGAAAAATTTATATGAATAGGCCTCTTAAGTTTTTAAAATAAAGTCATAAGAATCTCAAGAAAAAAATAATGCATTTAAAGGTATTTAAAATTTACAGTTTATATAAGAAATTTAACAACAATGTTTTGTGAATTTCAATAAACATTAAAGAATATCGTTGAGTTCATATATAATTGGATTTCTTAGCTGTATTATTAGAATTTTTTTTATTAAAATATCTATCTATTAATTGAATGCAAACTTACTTATTAAACTTAATCGATAAAAAATGTTTGTGCAAGTAATTAAAAATAAATTTGAAACAGATGAAATTATTAGTAGGGTCATTTGTAACAAATCCATTTGCAAAATCAAGGTTTCGGCATGCATAACGATAACACATTTGAAATTAACAATGTGGTTCAATTAATTTTTCAATTAAGCGCATTCAACATCTCGTATGGGTTTTGAAATGAAAAAATTTACGTTTATATTTGGAGAAAGGTTCGCATGTCAAACTTATGATTGATGAAGTTTGGAATTGTTGAACACGTGCTCAAACCGAGTATCGAATATTTGCACGATTACAATATACAGGAATTTGACGTATCATGATTTGAAAACAATTAAAACATCATTACATTATGACCACAATTTTTTAGGATCACTAAGCAGGTGATAATTCTATATGTAAAAATATCGTGAGTGAAATAAAAATTTATTGACAGTTTGATGTTGGATTTACGATCGTGCGACCCACGCTGTGTGCACAGCGAAATCATTCAATTACACATCGATCCGAAGACGGTAATAAAAAAATAATGGTAAAAAGTGAAAATATGAGCTGTTCCCACTCGCCGAAGATGATTGACGCGGTCGTACAACACGCTATGAATAAATTTGTCTTATACTTATTCCTTTATTGGAAGACCGATGAACCGCCGCGTTGAAAGAAATGATTTATGTGCGAACGAACCATAGATTTCGGTCATCCTCGTCTCGAAAAGGCGACGTTTCCGGTCTCGTTTCTTTGGGAAAAATCTCCAGAAAACCACGCGGAAGGCTTCTACGATTCCATATTTTGGCTCTCCGAAACTAAATCTGCGATCACGTATCGGTACGTGTGGATATAGCGGTATAACGACTTGTGAAGTGTGTAGATAAATGCGTTTAAGTATAGCCGGTGTGTGATGGTCGGCATTGACACGCGCCGGCGGATAACATCCGGTTCGGCGGCCAGTTAGTGTTTGATGCACCGCGGAGTGCCTCTGACGATCCAGAGGAGTCCAACTGAGGGTACCCTCTGTTTAAGGCTTGATTTAAGGCTTGATTTTGTATGAGAGACGTGATTGATTGATGATGAATGCTGTGTAATGCACATTCATGAATTTTCAATTCAGATATGCCGCAATTAAAATTATGTTTTTTATGGTAAAATAATTGTTTTGTCGTATTTAAAAAAATCGTTTTGTGTTAATCGAATTGTAAATTGAAATAAAAAAAAATTGTAAAATTACTTAGAAATTTATTACTAATAGATATATTTATACGGAATGATGAAAATCTTATAACGCAATATTATCATAAATTTATTTCGTATTTTTTTACAGTTAATACACAAATATTTATATATTATATATTTTTTATAATGAAATGATATTTATTATTAATAAAAGTTTAACACTCATGATTTCCAATGCTTACAACCGATTTATTTGAACAATGTGAATAAATTTACAACGTTGACATAACAAGATGATACAACCGTTTACAATAAGCATTTATTTACTTTTTCTCGTTTATTTATTTTTATATAAAACAATTCTGTCTCATTTATATGTTTCACGTGTCACCGCATAAAAACCGATTAATTATTTATCTCTCGCATATACTCGCACATACAAACGCAGGAATGAAAAATATTGTCGGAACGCAAACGTGTTTGATGACTCGCTTGATCCAAATGAAATCTCATACTAAATGAAGAAATAAATAACATATCTAATAACTCATTGAGAATTCTCTGATATTAAGCGGCATCAGATTAATAAGTTAATATGAAATACGCGTTGAAAACGGTTCCGTTCCGCTCTTCCTGGTACAGAAGTACGCTAATATGAAACATGACACTGGCTATATAGTAGCCGAAGAGTGACTTTTCCAAGCCGAGCTTCTTGATTAAATTATAGGTGCAATGTTCTTATCTCGCTTCCTGGCCCCTGATTTATGCGCAACGGCTGCGTATTAACATTCATCATGTAATCAAGAAACGGCGAATTGATAGAGCCTCTATATCGGTTGAGAAAAACGGGAGACGAGAACGATAAGGCCTTGTCTGCCAAACACGTTGAAATACATTATTTATGTACAAATACGGATTTTTTTACAGATGAAATTTACGAGAAAACGACTACTCTTGACCATGAATTTAGCTAGAAAAAAAATAAACTTAAGATATCACAAATGAGCTTAAATTCTATAATAGGATGCATTACATACAAATTTGTAAATTAATTCATGAAAAAAAACACATTTATTTAAATTGAGTTTTTTTTTCAAGAAGAAAATTCGGAATATTATTTTGCTTATCAATTGAATATGAATATTTATAAACAATTGACCTTTGAAAATACATTATGTACTTAGAAATATAAAGCTTTGCTTACGTTAACGGTACGTATTTGATTTTTTAAAAACCAGAAGTTATCGAACTTTGAACTTATCACGTTTTGTTTAGAACGGTGGCTTTCGCACGATTAAAACACTAACAATTGTCAAGGCTACACTCAGAACCGAAACTAAAAGGTCTCAGTAATTCTGCATTTAACAAAATTCATATCGTATAAATCTCAATTAAAATATGCCCATACTCGTTTCGCAGCCCATCCGATAAAAAGTTGCCGAAGTCGGTCCGCATGAATATAAAACACGCAAAGTCCGATAACAGCAGCCTCATGTCCGATAAATAAATTAATTGAGTCGACCTGAAACGATATCAGTTTGTTAAGTTTCATTTCGACTAATTTTATTAACGAGCCACGATAAATATGCTATCTAATTGGCGACTATTTTTTCCATGTCCGCATAAACGAGACTCCGGATTAAAAGTTGCACATGAAAAATGTGCGACTTCCAATTATGGGATGAGATTTGAATTAAAATAAATAAATACGTATCTGAGCGTTCATAAAAAAGTAAACGTTCCGTTAGAGGCGTACGAAAATGGCACTTAATAAATCATTTGCCGTTTAAAGCAATCACTGAGGTGTTAGCTTATGCGTTTGGTAATATTTGACGGCGAAGAACGATATGAGGTCTTTGATTAATATGGACATGGACACCCGTGATGAAAAATAAACATCTGCCGTAAATGAACATCGAACGAGTCTCATGCATTTTAAATGTAAGAACGGTAAAAGGCGATTAAATTTAATACGTTTAAAAAAGTCGACTTCTTTGTTATTATAATTAGTTTGATTCAATTTTTAAATCGTATCGATGTATTTAAAAGAGTTGTAAATATTGTGTAATCACACTTTCGATATGAATATAAATTGAACTGTATTTTATATAATGTTGAAGATATGATCGCTAGTTAGAGTAATAGGCAATGTAATGCTACTCTTGTAACTACAATCTAATGAACTGCGCAAGTATCGTTCGAAATTGAAAATATATTCAGAGAATTTCAGTTATTTATGTTAAATCATGTAGAGGTTAGTAATTTCAAAAAAAATCAGACCATCAGTTAGATTGAAATATCATCATTTGATCCGTTGTGTGTCCACTGCAGGACAAGGTCTCCTCATCAAATATTGGGGGACTAGTTTGAAATATATGTAAATAAAATATATGAATTTAAAAATATTTAATTATCATTTAAGGTTTTTGAAGTATACTAGTATTGGATTAAATTTAACATTAAATCAAATAAATTTTAATTGAACTTATAGCCATTTTGATAATTACGATACGGAAAAAGATGACTGAGCATTTGTTATAAAAAAATTGGATGATTTTTCTCACGTGTACATATAACACATGTCATTGAAGATTAAGAAATATTTGATTAGTATGATTTTGTTGTTTTTTCGGTACATAATCTATATAATTAGGAAAATTGTTCTATAATGTTTCAAAATGATCTCATTGCAAATTTATCTGAGATTAATATTATAATTTAATAATACTCATTTAAAATGTATGAGATTTGCAAAAAAAGAACAAATAAAAATCCGACAGTTAGTAGTTTTGTGGGTCTCACGCCTATTTTGGAATGACCTTTACCTTGTCATGGGTGTAAGTGAAAGGTTAGCGAAAGGCATAAATATATAGTAACATCTCATTTTGTGTTTTATGACTGTTATTATCGTATTTTATGTACACATAGACAAAAAATGAGCAGATACGCTCTGTCATAAAAAATCTAAATTGTCCAACGTTAGCTTAAGAAATAATCTAAAATAATATCGGCCGGAGATAAGAAAATTGTTTTGTGAAGGTACAATGTCTATCATTGAGCCCGAGCGATGAGAACAACCATTCGAACAGAATAGTCTTGTATCAGAGTTCATCTGAAAGGCAGTTGTTTTTGTCATTCGCACCTTATTACTACGAATGACGAATGAGAAAAACTGTACAAAATCGCCGGTGTAAGGATCGAATTGTACAATGACGCCATTATAACAAGGATTAAAAGTAGTGTGACCGATGCAAATGATTGCAATTATCGGTTCGTGGGAATTGATATTAAATAATTTTGGAATTAACCGTGACCGTAATTTGTATGTGCTGAAAAAAATGGCAATCGATGCTACTTCTCGGAGAGAAATCAGTTTAATTGGTTTAAGTGAGGGTTTTTACAGTTGGCTAAATGGTTGGCGTTCAAGTCCAGAAGCACTCGGTGCTAGAAATGGTACACGTTTTTCATACATTTCATACACTCAATATAAAAAAATGTATAAGAATATAATCGATTAATAATGATATGTAAGCACAATTTTGTGTATCGAAATTAAAATACACTTATTTGAAGTGAAATAAATCGTTTCTCATACGTCTTTGCGGTTAAACACGTGTACTGCGCCGAGAAGGGGAAAAAACTCCATATGTTTGTATTACAGACTTTTCTTGTTCAATCAAGGGAATAAATAACGCACGCGTTTAAAGAACGATTTATCTTCTTCAAGTGTTGTTCTTTTTTAGCTTTTTACCATATTCGAGCGTAAACGGTTATGGGTCCGATAGCCTTGGCTCTATGAATCAAAAACAAAGACGGAACGTTTCTTGAGTGCTTGACGCATAGCGGGGTGCTGATGGCTGTAACGTATTTATTTTTTGGTATATCTTGTAGGAGTACACGCTTAAAAAACGATTCAAATTATGAAAAAACTCTTGGAATTTTTAATTGTTTTTTTTTTCCATATTACGAAACGGTTAATTCGATTCGAGACAATCGCGCGCCCGTTACATTCGCGTACCGACATTACGGACATTTCGAAGAGTCGAAAAAAGCTGAAAAAAAAACCAAAAGAGTGATCCAGTGAGTAAAAAAAGACAGGCGTGCCTTATGCATGTTGCTCGACCGCGTTGAATCGTCTTGACGCCCATCGCAAGTACCATGGTACCATCAGAGTGCCACAACGTTTGAGACACAAATGAGATGGACGCTACCTCGGAATTGATTTTTTTCTGTTTTGATTCAGCTTTCACGGTAATAATGGCCCCGTTCTAGAGCGCACTGACAGACCGGCTCGCCGAAGAATTAGACAAAAAGAATCGTACAACAGCATCGGAGTGATAGAGTGGCCGTCCAAGAAAGAGACTTCTTTTGCTATTCCTTTTTTTTTTAATTTCGGCAAGACTGACTATCTTCGCGGTGATCTACGTAATAGATCATCCGATCGAACGCAATAGAGCGCGGCTCTCCGCTTGCGTTACCCAATATTTAATAATTACTTAATCATCTTATCGTGGTCCATAAAAATTTATTGAATGATTAATGCGCGATGATACAAATCTGACGGGTAAAGGTCAGACTGCTCTGTACCGGAGCACCGTATGGAACCATTAAAAATGAGTCAAATGCCGTGCCGTCTTAGAATTTTTTTACCTCTTTGTTATATATATTTTTTTCGAATTGTCAAATGTAAAACAAAGAACCGTTACGATTCGATTTTTTTATTTGAATTAGTTGAATCATAAAAGTTTTTTGTTCAGGTCAGAGTGACCACCCAATGACTAGAAATTCTAATGAATTAGTAATTAAATTGTGAAACAGAAATCAATCCAAATAAAAAAGGTGAATTTTTTTTTCGTATATTGATTAGATGTATTTTATTATTAAAAATTAATTTTTTGAAAATATAAATTTAAAATGCTTGAAATATATAAGAAAATTTTAGACTTTTTCGTGCCGTTAGCGGGTGTAAGAATCTTTAATTCAATAGTACTGTATGCATGAAATTGATATGTGAGATTCGGACGCACAGTTTGAACACGTGTCGAAAATTACACGTTCGATTTCTACGCGTCCACAAAGTAGACATATGACGTTGATGGTCCATGTCTTTCGTGCTTTTGAAGCACCAGTGTACACACTTTATATGTACACTAGTCGGTGCAGTGTCCGAATCACGTGCCGAAAACACGTACCGAATGATTGGTAGACTGGCGGTTACACGAGACCAAAATGAAGTGGAGTACGTGTGTGATCGTCTTCCGGATATTTGAATTCCACGTAAAAAAGGCGATAATGAGATGGACATCGGCGTAGTGCTGGTTTTTAGAGTTTCGTTTCGCCAAGATGAAATATGGGAATAAAAGTTAGCGTAGTGACGGCATTTTTACGGAATGGTGTTTTCTTTTGGATTGTAACAACAGTCGAATATTTAAAATAAAAAGAATAATAATTTAATGGAAGAAAAACATTCAAAATAAAATGATTAGTAATGATGATTGTGCGGCGAACCCATTAGTCGGTAAGCGCGGTACCTTCGTTAGTTCTTACGATTTTCCAACACCATTAGCAATTGTATACAATAAAAATAATTTATTACGCATGTTATAAATCTTTCTTTTATTTTTTCATTAAATATTATTTTAGGATTAAAAAAAATATATTTTGCAAAGTCATTTTTGGAATTTTACTGAATTGAATAACTTCACTATTATGAAATTGTGTTTCTATTTCTAACAATAAGACTAACGATTGTAAAGTCGAAAAGTTGAATCGAATTCGAATTGAATCTATGATCTTTCAATAGAAGTGAATGTCTCTTGAAAGTTAAACAAAAATGTAAATCTATTATTTTTTAAAAGAATGAATTTGAATGTATCATAAAAACTTTAATGTCGTGAAAAAATTCTCAATGTTTCATTACATTGTTTCATACTTTTTATAAAAAACGCTTTCACAACTAAAACGGTTTTTTTAAATAATAAATAAAAATCACCCATTAATTCACAGACCCATTTTTTTAATCATTCAATCATATCAATGATTGGCTTTGCAAATAAATACACGGTCCACAAATTTGATTTAATTAATAAATCTCACAACCGCACATTAATCCGAATAGCCACACATTAGTAATTTATTGGAACATGTTAAGGAAAAGATATAAGAATTTCAACCTTGGCCACAATTTAAACCGGAACAACAGCTATTTATATTTGAATGTTCGCTCAAATTTTGAACTGATTCCCGTTCGCTATAAAAATAACACAATGTAAACGCATTCTATATGCTATGAAGGGTATTAAATTAATTAATATGACGGAGGCAGATCTGAGCGTTCCGAATCAAACTAACCGCCTTCGCAATTAATAACTGTCAAAGGTCTCTTTTCATTGAAATCCGGCGCGAGATTATCGTTTTAAACAAATGATTTGGAAGGTTCAATGGCGATGGCGTAGGAAGAAGGCTGCGTTAAATGAATGAATTCGTAGACACCGTTTGACGTTTTCACACGCATATGAATCACTCATTATCACGTAACTTCTATGCATTGTGCTTAAAAGCTACCGATTTTATATTAAATTATGATACCATAATCGTTTGACTTTATGAAGTCAAGATTTGACTTAATGCGATATCGTTTGATTTATGTTGGAAAATCATATTTGATACATCGAGCTGAGATAATGAAAGTACATGTCAAAACGAATAGAAATTATCAAATGTTTATCTATATAGAATTTGGGTTGTATTATTTAAATAAAAAAAACATAAATAATGTGAAATATAAAAAAAACTTATTAAAATTTATATAAAATTGATGGACAGTATAAAAAAATGTTTTGTTAATTTAAAAAATACTCAATTCGAATTGATTTATTTAATATAATTTTTTTCACTATCAATTAACATAATATTCATTTAAATTCCAATAAATCTAAACAATTTAAAAATCAACACATAATTAATATGAAAACTCACCTTGTAAACATTTTGTGCGTCCGATATCCAGAAGTATTCAATGACCCGCGCACAAAACATCCATAATCAGTCCATATCACGACACGACCTCATCCACCGAAACTGCAGACAAACGACAACAATGAGCGACCATTATCAAAGCCCCTACCCTGTGCGCGAGCGGCCGCCATATTCGCGTCCGCCCGGCGAAAAAGCGGCCACATACGACCGGGAAACCGAAACCGAAACCGCCGAACAAAAAAGCAGTGCAAGTACAGCATGTGGGATGGATCGGTGGCGGATGCAGCACGAGGCGAGCGGTCGTGATGAAGGTGGTCGTGAGAGCCACCGAAGCGCCGCGCGGGTGGCCGCACTTCTTCTTCACCACTGGCCATCGCCATTGTTCTTCTTCTGCTCTTCCTCGATAGTGTTGGGATATGGCCTCGGTATCGCCTTACGTACGCCGAGGCGGCTTTGCGGGTTCGGGAAAAGGCGCTGGCACTTTCTAGTGCGAGCTTTCGGTCTACGGCCGTGGGAATGTGCGGTTTGAATGTGTCGATGTTTGGTTTGGGTTAATTGTTTTTTTTTGTTGCAAATTGAATGGGTGTTGCGTCATTATGTTGCGATTACGCATGGCCCTTGTCAAAATACGACAACGTTTTCATTCATCAGTCAAAATGACGGATGAGGTGATGATTTTTACACAGGTGTGCGATTGAAAAAAGCGTTCGCGAACAAAACGATTATGGATATTCGTCGATGCGGATATATTGTAATCTGCGTTATATTCACAAATTGTTAAAAAAATACGACGAACACGATATGGGTTTTAGAATATACCGCTCATTGAAATCTCTTTCTGAAAGATAAAATTTTTTATCACAACTATTTTTATAAATTTATATATATAATTTTTTAAAAACGATGCATATTTAAAATTATTATTTATACAAAAAACTAATATAATGAAAAAATCGGTATATAGGCGATCTTCGTTTTTGTAATAATCATGAAAATATTTATATTTCAATATACTTACATACAAAAACCAAAACAAAACATAACCAACCACACGACATAAATATTAAACATCCGACATGCTGAAAATGCAAACCGCATGAAAAGCCGACGGAAAAGCGGCGCGCCAACCCGACGACCGTCCATCCCCGTTTTCACCCATCCCCAACCATGGGCGACATCCCAAACATTAGCAGGGTCGACAAATTACATACATTCACTGTACATGTCCTGGTCGAGGAGGCGAGCGTGACGCGCGCGCGTGAATGTACGCGGCTGGCTTTTGCCGTGGCGGCGACGGCGTCCGCCTTGCATCACGGACGCAACACAACTGAATGGCCATTTTTATACGGGGCCGTCGACGAGTTTGTGTGTCTCTATGGTGGTGTTATGGTGTATGGCTAATGGAGTTAAGGTGGAGGTTCGAGATTTCAGTATTGTATCGTTGTTAGAGATGGGGTCAGTGAGGGTGTTTGAGAATGAGGGTGTGATGAGAAAAATTCCACATTTTGTTTTCACCTTATTTTTATTTTTTTAGTATTTCATGATGATTACAATAGTATTTTTAGTCGTTTTTTGTTTCATTTGCTTGTTTAAAATCTATTTAAAAATATTGTTAGTATAATTTGTTAAAAATATAGATAAATCAGTTACTGATTACTTTTACGTAAACAGGATCGACGACGCAAAATTTTAAATAAAATTTTACAGTTGCAATAATTTTTCTTTTCAAATTTACGAAATTGCAATTTATATCTGAGTTCAAGGTATAATACAAAATTGAACTGACATTTATATGAAATATTTACGCGAACTTCATCTTTAATATTTATTAAATTCTTGGAGTTCATTCGAAACATAAATTCATGTTGAATATAAATTGAGTACAATAAAATTTGAAATGATAATGTTTTTTCAAGATTTTTTAGTTTCTAAGCCGATTCTAATAATTTAGTTATATACAGATAATTCTGACCTCGGCGAACTGCAGCTGTTGATACGCATACGTCTATAAAATAACGAAATTTATTTAAGTGTTGAAAAATTACCGGATGTTGAATAGGTTGAAATCGTAAAAAGTGCAAGATCATTAATTTTAACAATTCTATGCTTTTATGTTTTTAATACAACTTACTATCAATTGACGAATTTTATAAATTAAATTTTTGATTCTGAAGTCGACACGTGCGATAATTTCATATATGTAATTTCAATGCTGGAGAAATTGAAATGCGCGAGTAAGCGAGAAACCCGCCATGCCGTTCGAGAGAAAAACGTCTCACTTCTGTCTTGAAATGAAACATTGTAGCCCAACCCACTTATTACGCAAGTCCCCACTATATTTGCTCAGTTGACATTTTTACTACACATCGAAATTTCATTATAAATTGTACTTAAAAATACATTTTTTAAATAAATTTTTCCAGCACACATTCGATAATGTGTAACGTATTACTGCAATAAGATAGCACTTCGCTACGTTCACAATCACACTAACCAAATATTGTGGTAATACTAACAATCGACGTGAATATTCCTAGCTCGTAAATTTATATACCGTGTATGGCTACTAGAATGCAATAACTTATTTATTGGCAAGTAACGCCTAACACAATGGGGAACTCGCAGTCGGTGACAATGCGTTAACGCATATTATGTTGCATGTTGCTTGCAAATAACTCAACAGTTCTGACTGCACTTTGCAGCCAACCGAGCGTGATTAGGAGCCTCGTAAATATCATACTCGTTTGCGACACTAATGCAACGCAAGATATACACGACGAATTAGCTGATACCGATACGATCTGAAATAAAGTGTGAAAATAAAACATGCATTTATGAGACGCAGGCATTCCTATTCCTATGTCAGCAAGATTTATTTGTTGGACGTATTTGTTGCTCAATAGGTTGAGAAGGCTGCGTGAAGTTTATTCTCGGATGCCTTTGCAATTTTGCTAATGGCAAAGTTGATATTCGGCAAAAACTTTTGCAGATTTTTTTCACTTATACTTATACGCATGTAGAAAAGAAGAAAAATTCTTCGGAAAAGATTACAAATGCGCATAACATATCAGGCCGGTATCTGATGGTGAGGTTGTGTTGCTCAGTGGCCGTTGGTGGGTACTTTGTCCGCATAATACTGACCCGGTCAGCCTTTTCCTTTTATTTGCTCCTCTGGCTTGTGTCTCCTCCTGTTTTACTTGTGTGCACTCCGGTGAATATATTGGAAATGCATTTTACGTACGCGCGTACTTTATCCACGAAACGGTGTCACATCGAATCGTTCGGATTCACATTTTTGAACTTCATCGTACCATAAATAATATAACAAATATTTTTTCTTTAAAATTTAATTTTTCATCTGTTATAATAAGATTAAATGAAAAATGTACAACATGAGCACATTTTAATCTTTCAAAAATCACATATAAATAAACGTAGGTTACGAAAAGGAGCGACGATATTCTCAAAACTGATAATATAAAATCAGTTATCCCCGATCGGAATGAGTCGTAATGGCTCTTGGTACGCATGCGAGCATTCAAGAGGAACATTTATATATGTATCTTCATGCATCTGTATGCAAATTCGGTGCATATTTTGAATTCGCATGTTACGCTGCGTCTCTCTACAAGAAACGGTTGCATTATGGGGACACAGTCGTCGAAAGGCACACAATGGCGCTTCTCACTTAACACGTCCACACTTAATAAAATATAATAATACGTTTTATGATCGGCTAATAATATACGATAAATTCAATTAAGTCACGGTTGTATATCATATATGAAAAATTTTAAAGGTCTTAAATGTCAGCAGAAAAATAAAGATATGTATTGTCATTTAGCACGCAATCAATATTTCATTTTCAGTTTATTTTTGAAAATAATTAATTATGTATTAACAAATAATTTATGAAAATATTATGAATACTATAAACATTTTAACTTAGTGCACAATGGTATTTAAAATAAATTTCATACGAGCATAAAGCCATTATGATTTCAAAAATATTGTTACACAATCATAACTTTGTAGATTAAAGTATTCAAATGTGTCGATATTATTGTTAAAATGTAGACTTGAATAGCAGTTATCGGTTGTAGAACCATTTTAATAACATTGCGCCTCTTTCGCACACACTTTACGATAGTGCAAATTTTCAGTTAACGCAGTCACGCCTCCGATAAACACACGATGTTAACGCACAAAAAGACCCAGAAATTCGTAATGGATTTATATGCAGTGTACAAAGATCTCCGTCGGACGGAAAACTCTGGTAGCGGTGTATAAACAACCCATGGTTATCCTACGGCCTCCGCTTGGTTTAACCACAGCTCGAGGATTGCTGGAAGAAGGGCAATAGGTCACATAGAAGAGATCTGACCCCAGCCTCGGTACTTGGACCGTTCTCACGCCCACCTATCGGAAAAAGTACATGTTATTATTAGCATATTCACATAGCGCCCACGCCACGAAATAATTCGGACAATCCAGCGTATACGATGCATAAGAAGGATTTTGTAAATAAAAATGATTTTTTATATTTGAAATTTTTGACAATAGTATTATTTTTATATGCAAAATATAGTGAGTGAGTTATTATATTATATTATCACAGTATTTTTTCGTTGTATTTTTTTTTTATAAAAATAAAATTTATGTAATATATTACAATTCCTACGATCGGTATCTTTATACAGTAAACGTGTGTTGACAAGTGTACAATAGATTTTTAGATGCGTGTAGCATTAATTAGCATAATGTAAAAAACGTGTATTCAAGTAGGTGCCGGGACGGCTAAACAATATTATAACACGGATCCAGCGAGATTAAGCAATAAAACGCAGCGCGAACAAAACAATATCGAGCACACGCAGCGTGCTTCAAGATAAATTAAATCGAATAACATTATATGATTTCATTCACACAATTTTTACATTAAATCAAATACCCGTTTTAGTCGACATGCGGACATGGAAAATTGATTTTCATGACGCGAACCGATTTGTGTCGAAAAAAGTGGTATATGACATAGGTGCCTTCGCGTCAAGAGTCGGCAATATGAAACGGGCAGTGGTTGTTGATGATGGCGCTCCTCTGACGCCGGGATGGTCTTCGATACATATTTATGAGACTCGACCATTGTACGGCTGTCAGTCAGCACATCCCCCATAAGGAAGTGTGAAGCATTTTTCTTGTGCCCTCTCTCATCTTTCACACAGACCGCGGCAAAAAAGTAAAACGTACAACGTGTTACAACGAGCATTCTCGCACCATAAGATATACGGCTTAACTGGGTAAACATTTTCTATATATAGAAAACGAGTGATGTAAAAATACACATGTATTACGTTATTTTATAATTTAAACATTATTTTTGTGACGGGTTTTTGTAACGTGTTGTGCTTGGGAAACGATTTTGTAGGGATTTTTTTTTTTTTTTGGAATATTGTATTTTTTTATATTTCGATAAAATTGTACTCGAAAACAATAAGGTGACTTTCTTTTGTAAAATGTTGGACGTAAAATGTAAAGATTGTTTTTTAATATAAGTGTATAGTTACCAAATCATAGTGAAATATCGCTATTTTAAATATTCAATAGGTGTCATCAAACGAACATTTCTGAATCATTTATTTGAGTGTGAAATTATCATATTAGCATCATAATTGTGGAGGTCTGGTATTTAAACCGAATTTTCATAGATCGCGTTTCCGCTTTCTTAGTGGCAATTAACAAGCGTTCACCTTTTCATATTTACCATGTCCAAACGTTTAAAAAATTCAATATGTATCTATTTGTGAGTCCTGAAGTCTACGTTAAAAGCATTGCCTATGCAAACGTCTACTGAGTACGTTATAACGAGAGTGCGATTATTAAAAAAATAAACACATTTAAATTTCTTCGACGTAATTCATCATTAGAATATTGGTCAATGATTGCGTATGTCGATGCGGCGTCATGAGAAAGATCAATAATTTATATCAATTATTGATGATAATTGCCAATACGGTTTGTTTATTCGGCGCCGAGACGTCAAAAGTTCAAATATTCGTTTTATTTTTAATACACACTTAAACGTTGAATATCGATAAATTCTCACAAAGTTTTTCCTCCTCATCATTATTCCAATAAGAGAGATTTTTCTTCCATTTAGAATTATTTGACGGCAAAGACTGTTTTATTAACACAGAATAAATATTGTTTTTAAATTTAGGTAGAACTTTATAGCTTTATACAATAAATACAAGTACATCGCTGAACCGAATCGTTGACCCATCATTTGCCATTGAATACGCAACACAGTTCGTCGGCGTCAATCAAAGAGCTTCGATCGGTTATACTCAGGCGAAAAAAATACATTTTTTTCAATACGGTCTATACAAACACATCTAAGCGTGGTATAACACGAATTCGATGCATCCAAAACGCACAAACCTTAATTTGTAGCTGTCATCTATGCCATTAAAACGTCGTTTAAGACATCCTAAGACATCCCAAATTAGCAACAACCAAGAGATTACGATTGCCGTCTCAACATTAATATTATTTATTCTTGAATGTTTATTAATAAGAAAAGTTTCAAATTTACTGAAGTATAGTATTTTAAGAAATTTAATTCTCGTATAGTTTTAACGATGTCGAAAGCTTCGGTGCCAAAAGTCTCACGCCCAATATAATTCAATTACACGCGAAGATGAAAACGTCGAAATTTTCACGCTCAATATCCTCGAGATCGCTTTAGGTCTTTCACGTTTATTTTCAACATTTCGTACTTCGAAAATTGCCATAAAAGTCGGCTGATCAAAATATCCGGTTGTTGATGAAAATAAACGAGTTGCGTATCCTTTCAACGACCCTTGCAACGATCGATTCGTTGAAGATAATACGGTTTCGAAAACGAATGAAATCGAACATATTACTTTGCGCTTGTTGAAAGTTTGCAGAATGCGAATGAAATTTTCTTCGACAGCAAAGAACGAAAAGACCTTCGATTCCTTGCGCGGCCGTCGACTCGCGTAACAAATTAGAATATGGGCACAAGAAAGTGCGCTTTAATTGTCGGTATTTTTTGTCAAAATGTCCGTGAAAGACTTGCCGCCGTGTTACGCCGAGCAACCATTATCCAACACAATCAAAGATGACAAAAAATGTTAAAGTTATAATCGATGGTGCACAAAAGTATCGTGTCCAGAGGATGCCTTGCAGTTTGCGTGAACATATTTTTTCCCAGTCGGCGGCTCGATAAAAAGCATTGTAATTGATTTATTAGATTCAACCACGATTATTTCACGTTTTCATTGATATAATTGAAAGTTCTTCGGCGTCGGCGTAATGATCGTACGATATGTCGTCGAAATACATTGCATTGACTTTACGGCGGTATTTAAGCAAATGAATTTTCACTTTTGCCACCCTCGTTTTTATTGGTATGCAGAATCGTCAAACGGCCTCGTAAATAAGGAAATCCCCAGTGGACAACTTTACGGCGCGACTTTCAGTGACACTAATCACCAGCAGTCGGAGGCCTAACGAGACGTAGGTGCCATGGACCCTCCAAGACCTGATGCTGGAGCTGCGTTTTGTTTGGAATCGTATTCCATTGAACCTCAAACTTCGGTAAAGGCTCATGTTTGCAAGTCACGCATAATTCAAAACAACTTTTCATGCACTATAACCTTCTTTGCTTTTGTACAAAAGTTTATCCATCATTCAAGTTTATAATATGTCGTTCAGCGAAAAAAAACTTTTAGTAAAAAAAATTTAAAATAACTTTTTCTTATAATCCTATTTGCATATTCGAGCCACCATTTGACAACATCCTGTCCATTCGTAAGCCTTACGTTTTTGGCGTAGGTGGATGAAATTATTGGTAAAAGTAGCCGGCAAACGCATGCTTATTATTCGCATTTTTATCGGCGCCTAAGTGCCGCTCCGATACTAATGATCTCGATCGTGATATAAACATTGTTGAGTTATAAAGAGGTCTGAAACGTTTAAATTCCCCTTCCCCTCGTTTTGCCCTTCTCGCCAATTGTATGGGACGATCGGCAAAATTGTTGCATTTCGACAATAAATTTTATACGTTATAATGTTGGTGGACTCCCGGAGAGTGGTACTTGTTTGTCGAATGTGAGTTGATACGATATAATGTCTTTATTTTGGAGCGTTTTTGTTGCGTGTGTAACGCATCGTTTTACCATATTCAGAATGATTGAAAAAATAATTATGAAAGTTTTTTATGGGATATATTTACATCTAGAATCCATTGGTTTAGTATTTTATTTCGGTTTGATGAAAACTAAATAATTATTAAATCCATAAATGTCAGATTTGTTAAATAATAAATACTGGTTTATTTAAATATTGAATCATCATAGAAACTATATATTTAGATCGGTATATTTATTCAATAAAGTTGTTATTTTATTATAATAATCGAATCAATAAGTAGATATAGAAAGTAAATTTAAATATCAATTCTATAAATTAGGTATCAATGCACTAAGCATTTTCCTACACGAAAGCACGATATTCGAAACTTAAATTTTAAAAACAAATTTGTACAAAGCATGAAAACTTATGGGATTTCTCAAATAATATTTTTTGTTTTAATTTGAACTTATTGTCTTATGAATTTTCTATTTTGAATAATAACTCATAACTATTTGTGTACGTAAATTAATCAACAAGATTTTCATAAATAATTTTGAATTAATTTTATTATTACCAAGTATAATACTTATCAAGATTGAACAAATACACGTCGATAAATCTCAACTTATTTTCGTAAACTTGATATCTAATCTCAATTGCACTGATTTCCTACAATGCATCATAAATTGCATCATTCGAGTGAAATATTATCGAACACGCTATCTATTGATACAGATTTAACACCACCACAAGCAAACGGCATACGCAGATTAAGAACACGGTAATAATTTACATCACATGTGGTGGTACTTCTGTCTCGTAAACTAATCCGATTTCCTTACCCGGATAAACAGGAACAGCATATTTTTCGCGAATGACGACCATCGAGTGCATAATCCGCGCACAATAATTATTCGCGCCGCGATAAATTGAAAACGACCGAAGCAAATATTGAAATGAGCATCGGTGCACCACCGCGAAAGCTTATACTATAACATAATGTGATCTCGCTAGATCTTCGGCCAATAAATAATTTATTGTAATTATGCGAAAACGCAGAGATATGCGCACGCGAGTACTGAGTTCTGGTAGCTCCCGCGGCGTGTATCTCCCGTGTGTGCATTACTGGTAAATCTCTTCTGTCTGTGGTACGAATGGTCGTTGGATGTCTTGAGATCGCATAATGTCAAAGAGCATCTCCATTGGTGGTCACTATAAAAATTGTTGAGGTCTCTTTACACGGGGCATATATCAGGAATCGGTGAAAGCGCGAGCGTATGTAATTTTTTACTTTTCCGCAAAAGGAGGAGGGTCCCATATGATTTTTTTTTTTGCAATATACGATCATGTACGAAATCTTATGTATAATATTAATATATTTTATATTCTTATCCCTGTAGTAAATTTTTATTCATTACTAGACATTTTTTATACGATTCAAGATTCACATCTTACAACATACAATATTTACTCACAAAAAGACAAATATTCAGAAGTGAACTAACAAAGGCAAAGCTACTTATATATATTATTCTTTTATAAAAACACAACAATGATTTTCACAATTAACACTTGATTGGATTATATGGTTGTGCAAACAAAGATGTACTCGAGCCGGGCGATAGAGGCACGTGCCTGGGGGCACGAGTGGGCGTCTAAGCTCTCGTCGATACAGAAACTTCAATTGGTATTTATTGCGAATTTAATTAGTCAATTTATTGATGAACCTTTTCGGTCTGTTTCGCATCGTTTCACAGTTCAGCGGCTGAAGGGTTCGCTCGCTCGCGGAGGCCCTTGTACGTGCGGGGGTTAACCCGGAGAGGTCGCGTATCGAGCCGATCTATGTCCATCGATGATATTGTGGATGTAGTAGCAGTGCGATTTGAAAATAAATAAATTTCAAGCAGGGCCGAGCGTATGGCCGAAGGAGCAAAAAGTCGCGAAGGCATTGTTGTTGTGTTGGCGGAGCGGCGGCATGCGGGAGGGAATCCTCTTTTGTGTTTTGTCCCAACATTTTGTAATGTAATATTTTGTTGACCTGTCGAGACCTGTGCGCATACTTATATTTACCATCGTCATATACGTATAATTTATCGAATTTCGTATATAAAATATTTCGAGGACACTCCGTGCCATATGTATAGTGTGTTCTTGTGGGTCCCTCCGATGCGAGTTCATTTTTCGGTATATGGAAATGTTAATACGTTGTAATAATTTGTTTGATTCTATCGTTCGTGTGATATGAATTAGTTCGTGAAAGAGTATCCTCCCCATGTCTGACTTTTGTTATTGTCGAAGATTCGAAAAAAGGATAGTCCCCTTAAAAGGTGGGCGTTGCACTCTTTCGAGTTTGATTATAGGGTAACCTAATGAGATTCGGAGATAAAGGAGCTAGGTGTCTCAGTTCTCAACAGCCAATAACCTTACGCTTTATCCTGTTATAACTCAGTCATGATAGCTTTTATTATACGCCGTGTCAAAATTTATAAACCTCTTTTAGTCCGATATGGATCGCGTTAAGTCTACACACACATTAACGAATCTAAATCCAATGAATAAATAATGTACGTGAGATTCATGCCAACGATAACATCTTTTATATCATAAAGAAAGTCAATCGGGTGTCGAGTTCGGTGAAAGCTTTTCTAAATTTCTCAACACTAAAAGTTTCTTTGAATTCTGCGAACTTATTTGATTCGAAAAAATCTTATTTCGCACGATCGACTAATTTTGTATCTCGACTATAATCATTATAACATTTAAGCCGACACCATACCAATCAACGGCAACTTTTACTAGTCGTCTCGTCTAAATTCTGCCGACGAACTTTAATGGATCATCATTTACGGCTATGGCTCTTGGTGTTATCTCTGATGTATTTATTGATCTATAACACTTAAGTCATTTACTTGTATTTAATCAATTTTATTGATGTTATATACCACGAATTTTTGTTTTATTTGTTTTAAAATCGATTAGAAAAAAAATCAATGAATTACTTTATAATTTTTTTCATGTAATGTATTCATAACAAGTATCTGTTTTATAAGCGATTAATTATCTGTCAATTTGTAAATGCCATAGTGGCACATTATTTTCCATTTATAAATAAAAATATACTTGAATAAAATATGCATTTATGCGATCATCTCTTTTTTGTTCAATCATAGAATTATAATAGCAAATAAAAAAAAGTTCAGTTGAAATCGAAACCGATGTTTACTTTTAAGCGGTAGAGACGCCACTTGTTCAATACGTCAAGGCAAACACGTCTGTTGCTAAAATACGTGTTCGAAAAACAAAATTATAATACGTATGTACCCGCTTAAGTTAAAATGATGATGTTCGAGTGTATATGCAGTGTTCTTCTCGTTTCAGGAACAGAATTAACATTGAATGCCACGCGAAATAAGGCACGAGGCGCTTAAATTTAACCCTGGAACGAACAGTAACTTTTCACAACCTTTACGTTTACATACATATTTTTTTCATCTAAAAAAACCCCTATAATAAAAAAAAAACAATATTAATTTTCATTATGTCCAAAAAAATCCACATCTGAAACGGCATCATATTATACATATACAAATGTTTATAATGATAATTTTCATACTAACCATCAAATAATCCAACAAAAACTAATACAACAAAATCAACCTCCCATTCAACGGATTTTCGCGCCGATCGCGCAACACTAAAACCCGACAGAAACCCCCGGACCGAGGCCGAATGAATTACCGACACCGAGCAGGGGATTTTCGATAGATAATGTTGGAAAGTCTCCGATTCTGTCGGGCACATAAAGAGGTGAAATTCCGATGTTTATTGCGATGTGATCGGCGTGGGCGTCTTTGCGCCAACCTCCGGCTTGGGCGGCTTTTCGCTAATCCCACACCGATAAGTAAAATGCGGCTAACTATCCGACGAAATAGAAAAACGGCATATCTCCGCCGATGTTCAAGATAAAAGAGAAATTTCCACCGGCAATCCTGTTATCGACACAATGCAATAATAGATATCGAGGAACTGGTATTATTGATATTATCGATACGCTCGAAGGGGATTGTATATTTAAATATTTTATTAAGGCGACGTGCAAATGCTTTCCGCTCGACGTTAGAAGCTAATTTTAGGTGAATGCATTTGCATATTATTGTGTTATCGGTTTGATCTATCATTTACCATTGTGTATTACGATTTATTATGTACTTTTAATTTCTGCATTTGGATTTATTGATTAAATTAAGAAAAGTATAGTGTTCAATACTAAATCGTCAATTTTGGGTGAACGTAATCTTTATAAAATATAGTAAAGGTAGTAAATAACATTTTAATAAATTTGAGCTTCTAAAATTTTTATATTGGGTATCAGATTTCAGTGCTTAGCATAAAAATTCGATTTGAGCGAAGTATATAAGTATAAATTTCGCATACAAAAAACGTGATAGATTTCAGCATACATATTATATTTAAGTTGAGCATGGAAAAAATGTAAATTCAATTTGTAAAGCTTTCACTTTTAGGATAAAAAAATTGCAATACTCCCGCGCTCATCGAAAATTGAAAATGATTGATTGCCGTATCTCTAACGATGCAAAATGTTCGTTCGAGATTTATTGCTCATCTGACGCATGTATACTGAAACTGTCAAATAAGTCCTGCAGATCAATTGCTAGTTGAAAATACGTGTAAATATCAAAGGATCCGTCAATTTTTTCACAGGAGAATCAAAATGCCGTTGTTGCAACTATCATAAAAAGTTGTGATACAAACAAATAATCATAAGGACGAACTGTTTAGCAACTCTGATTCTGCAATGTCGCCAATAAAGTGCATTAACAAGACATTAAATATCGAGGATTTTATTTTGGCGCGCGCGTGTATACGTTTTATGAAATCATAATTCATATTTGAAGTGACTTGCGAGGTCGGAAACAACTCAATAAGTGCCTGTTAATTATTGTAATATCTGAAAATTTATTCCGCATATGAACGAATCGCTTATTTATTATTCGTTTGTGTAAATACAGAATTGACTCATCGCAGCTTCACTCCAGAAGAAGACTTCGCATTGAACCGCCGATCAATCAACGGCAAACGAGCTTCAAGGCTCTTCGGAGAATTTATTCGGTCATTTTTAAAAATTATATCATCGTATTAAAAGCAGCGAGTTCCTATTATTACGAAGCCGACTCCCATTCGATATAACGATCCGTTGAAACACTTGCGGTTGTGTTTCGTGTGTTCTTTTGACACGAACAATGTTATCTCGATTTTTTTTCGTTGAAAAATAATTGTAGAACCAGATTCAAATCGTATATCGATTTTGAACGCGTATTATTGCCGTAAATTGTCATAATCACTCATTTAGTATGTAATTATATTATAATAGATTGGATTCGTGGTTAGGTTTAATTCACTTGATTGTGCTTTCAAGAGCTTAACTATCGAAAATTTCTCAATGTAATTTCTATATTATCACTTGAGATAATGAATTGACTACAATTTAGAAACAAGAAAAATTTAGATCACGATAATATTATAATGCGCTTGCACACGATATCATAAATAATTAATTTTCGTAGATTAAACTCGAAAATTTTAGACTACAAAATGAATAATAATCTTGACCCTCTTTTCAGAGAAAAGTGATGATCGTCTTTTCAATGTTCTCATAACATAATCGCAACAGTTCATGCTTATACAATGAGTGAGATATTGAAGAGTATTTTTTGACATGACATTTGGTTAGTTTTGTGGGAATAGAATCGAGAATATTCAAACACTCGCCAAGCTGTCATCTTCGCGATGGTGAGATTAATAAATGAATATTTCAAAGAAGTGTATAACCTTTTGTATAAAAAATATAAAAAAGCTATCCAATTTACTTTCACCAAGTAAAACGTATTGAAGCTTTTAATCGATCTATCACAGCGCAAGTAAAACATTCGAGTTAATTATGTTGAATCACGTAAATGAATGTCTCGAGGCAATAATATTTTAGAGAATCTCGAGAATTCTTTACGACCATAATTAATTAAAAATATTTTTTTAGAAAATACATCGCTTCAGTATAATTTTTCCATAAATATTATTCAATTCCGTAGTTTTGTGTGATCATTTATTTCATTTTGAATATTCACGATACAATAAATAAATCCGATACATAAATATTTATATTTAAAAACGAATAAAACATTTTTTACAATATTACAACAATGCGTGCGCATATAAAAGGCGGATCTTTGTCTTTTACCAATTCATCATCGAGTGAGTCATTTTCATCTTCTGGGATGTGTGTTTTCTCAGAAAATAAAATTGATCGAATCGTTCGAATGATTCCAATGTTAAGTCATTGATTGGTCATAATCAAAACTAATACTATAATTATTGACACCATTCACACAGGTATTGATTAATAATTTGTTTAACTAACCTAAAACTTTTAATTTATTTTGATTGATAAATCACCGAATGCATCGATGAATACGTGAAAATTTTTCCAAACATCATATTATTTTTTTACGTATACGGAAGATTTTAAAGTACTATTCCTTACAAAAACACATCATTTAACCATCATATTGATATTACCAGTATGATAAAACGAGAACAGACATATAAAGATCAATCCCTTATCGAAATAGCCTAACAATGGTTGCATTTACAGCGTCGTAACACCAACCCAAGTCCCTCAACAAAGTCGTGCCAATTGTCCATCGTCGGTTCTATTACCTTCGAGGATAACGATCGGATCATTTCACACGCGGGCCGCCTTATAATTTCGTCATGATCGAAGTGTTCGTAGTTCTACTTATTGGAGCCGATTTAACCCTGTATTTTGATGTCATTCTGCGGTCAAAAATTCAATTTAGAGGTTAACGCAGATCGCGCGCTATTCAATTAAATGCTGTGGCAGGCTGCGCTCATGTTCTGATGATTTAGTGGTGTGGTAATATCGAGTTTGAACTCTTCGACTTTTGATGAAAGTGTTTATTGGGGTTCTAAATATTTTGTTAAGCAGATAAGTGAAATATACCTGTGGTCATGACCGAGTTAATATTACATAAAAAAAATAATATTTATATGATTTTTATTTCAATTCATATTTTTAACGCGATGTTTGTAAATGATAAATACAATGCTAGTTAGATTCATTCTTCATTGTCATACAAATATTTTTTTCAAAGGATATGCAAATATAATATATATTTTTTGGTTTTCTACATTATCTTCTACGTAATCGGTGATTTCAAACGCAAATGAAGATGAATTTATAATTATTCAAAACAAATCGTTACTAATCGGTCCAATTTATAAAATTAAAATTTGCTGAAATATAAATAATTCGTTGATGTTTATTAAATTTATTATTGTAAAATAAATTGCAAATAGTTTCTCTTCCGACGTGCGCTAATTTTATCGACAGTACCAGATTATTAGATATTTCCCCATTATTTTTAATGTCAAAAGAGTTGAGAAAGGTCATCGGCCACGATATCTAATGTGAAATCGAAAAAAAACAATTCCATTTTATGATTTAGCAGTCGGATATTTGAAAAATGTGCGAAAGTCCGGCGCGGCATATAAACTGATTAACTCGCTGATTAATATGTAACAGATGAAACGCGAGCTTTTTAACGCTGCGGGCTTAGCCGGCCACGAGAGGCTTTTAAGCACATTTTTTACAGCCGCCTTGATTTATGTAAACACGTCCGGTTACAAGAGTATAACGCTGTCCTTATTTATTTCAGAAAAAGGACTCACGCTGGGCGAGGCTCGAATCCTGGATATGGCTCAATGTACGGCCGGAAAAATCGAATTTTTTCGAACGCTCGTTTTTGGCAATTAAAACTGTCACTCTTGATGTACAAAGAGTGAAAAATGTTTTATTTTGATCGTTGAATAATGATTGAAGTGTATCAGACGTTGATGAATTTGTAACGTCTTGAGTTTGATATGAAAAATGCGCCATCTTTCTATGTTGAAAAATTTTCTTGTTATCAATCAGCACTGCCTATTATCATGATTGACGTTAATGACGTGTAATATGTATCGATCGGATCGCTTATTAATATAATCTCAATTAGTCATATTTGCTACTCGTATTCGTAACGGAAGTATTTAGTCAGAAGCATTAGTCATTCTGGTCGATGGAACGAGCGCGCATAAATAAAATAAATACGTGCAAAATATATATTATAATGCGATCGTCACACCAACACCGTCCTCCGAACGGCGAGTGTCAGGTCCGAATTAAGTTATTGAACTGCGATACGTGAAAGGACATAAAAGTTTCGGTCGGAGCCTGCACAAGAACCTCTGCTCGACATAGGAAAGGACTTGTAACGTATTCGCAGCAATTTCATTTTCAAACCGAACGTTGATAATATCTTCGACACAAAAACGGTCACATAAACGTTAAGAGTAAGATGAATAAATGCGATAGGCGACATCGAAGACAGGGCAGACGAGGAAGGTGCACTCGACTAAGTCGGGTCTCGACGACTTGCCAACCAATGGTTAGCTGCTAAAATATCATTAATGAAGTTTCAGTTCGGTTAACTCGATCGTTTCGTGGTTAACTATAATAGACCGGTCCATGCATTAAACGCCGTATGAGGTATCGTGTCTTCGGGCGTACGCGATATTAGCATTCGTATTTCTATTAGATTATTATTATAGTAGTTTCAGCGATTGCGTTTCGCATTTAACAATTATTGTTAGCGAGCTGATTTATATGACCGACCGGTTAAAGGTCGGCGGGGAAATCGGCGTTGCTTCACATTTAAATGTTACGTTTACGCAAATGGACCGTTACGGTTTTGCGCAACCGAAACGCGGAAAAATCATAATTCAAAACCGACGCTCGGACGACAGTCGATCGTTGGCGACGCCTGGCCGCGGGCTTGAGGTTTTAATTAACGCCATTTGCTCGAGTGTCCCGGGCATAGACGGCGGTGTGTGTCCATTTTTACAACCCGCTTACATAATTGGGTGTCTCCGAGCCGAGCGCGAGCAGCGAGCACCTAGTTAAGTTGCACCAAATGAAATATTTATGAGCTCGTAGAAGCGCGAACGAAGACACACGTACGTATGCGCGGGTATGAGATAGGGAGTGAGTTAAACGGCCACTCTCGAGGACCACATGTGCGATGATAACCCATCCGCCGCGGAATGAAGCCGTCTCCTTCGCCTTTGTTTTCGCAGAAGCCTCGATATCGAGAAGCGCGGTGAGCGGTGCTTTCGTCGTGCCATTGTTCTTGCGAAACACACAGGACTCGCATAAAAATTTCAGCGTCTAAAGTCAGGGATTCGTCCGATCCACATTTCGTAACGTCTCTTCATGTTATGGAAAGTCAATGTTCTTTGTTTAAATTTATCATGTAGATTTTGTTTGAAAATAAATTTGATCGTTTTGTTTTGAGATATCCGCTATGTGCACCGAGTCGCCGGTGTTGATTTAAAGAAAGTTGAAAAGGCTTAACGTATGGCGAAGTATCCCATTCCAATTATATCAATCGTGATGTGTGGCACATGTGGTGTCGTTGTGAAGTTTCCGCGTGGGAAGCATTTCGTATTATGCGTTCTGAAACATTGAAAACCGGCAGCGGTCGCCGATTTGCATAAATATTGAATGTATTTATTTGACGCCTGAGTCAGTTTATCAAATACTTGTACCGTATTATACGGGCAACGGTCCGGATTAGAACAGAACATTCAAGAAATTTTCCCATAAAGTTCGACATTTTCTTTCATAAATACATCACTGAACGGACAAAAGTGTCGCAGGGACTAAAGCCCTAATTCGAGCCATCAATCCATCGACCACATATCCGGTATGCCATATCGACAATCCGGATCTGGCCACCAACAATAAGTCTCTGCAATTTATGCGTGCGTATCAAACGCTAAGTGTTCTACGCGCAACGTTATGGAAAATATGATTTACGACCGCTATATTACTACGGCTAATCTATTTTATATCGGTTTTCGCCATAGCGGCTCAGTTTCAAATGTGTCAAAATAGCTTTGTGCCGTTTGGATTATTTATTCAGCGTACAACCGACCACCCGAGGATACCTCTTATACGGTTGCAATTATGGAAAATTTATTTGGCTGCTGCAGATACCTCATAAAACGTCCAGATTGAAAGTTTCTTACCACAAAGTAAAGTAGCAGGTTGGATTAGGAAAATATCAAAATTTTTGGTTTGCGCTTCGTCGAAACATTATAAACACGTGCAGACACACGAGTCCGTGGCATATTATTAAATAACTTTCTATTAACACGCGATCCTGCGTGTGGACTTTTATTCAATTAATAATGTTAATGTTCGCGTAATAAATTTGGCCGTGTAACTTATTGAAAGGTCGAATCGGTCGATAAATATTTAAAATATTTTGACTCGATCTGACAATGATTGCGCTATTAATTCCCGCGTTAATTGGATACGTTCGAAAAATATTCATATGGAAAAATTATTGTGGCGCGGGACCGGGTAATAAAACGGAAGAAGGTTCGTCTTGTACGAAATCGAAAAAATAAAGCGCATCGGTTAAAATAATAAACTCGGAATATCTCACCGAGGATCGCGTGATTATCTCAATTATGTATCTTCATTTCTCAACTCAAATTCAACTAAGATATTGCATTTATCAGGGGAAAGAATGAGAGCGAAGAGGAAAGCAATAGTAAATTGCAGCGAAGAGTAATGATATTTTATTGCGAAATTACCGGACGACTCGCCAACGTTCAACACCTCTTTCAATAGCCTCATACGTACAATGCTCACTTATAAATTTAATTATGAGATTGTTAATTCAGATACGAACGAGACATCCATTTAAAAGACGCTTAAATTGTTATTCGCGCGCTGAATAATTTCCCGTGCGCGGCAACAACGATTTCACATATAAAATCCCAAGCAAATAAAGATCGATCCTTTATTTGAGTAAAACATTTATCGCTTATCTCACGCGGTGCATCCAAACGCAATGCGAGTCGAATCGGTACGTTGAGGTCAATACGCAATGCAATCAGTTCGGAAACACCCGTGCAATATGCTTCACACCTTAATCATGTAACGCTGTAATTGCTGATTTATCAACGATATATTTTACGATCTCGTTCTCACTGTATATAGACTCGTTTTTACCCTTCGAGGTATAACCCGTGCACGTGATGCCAGGTGCATTGCACAAATCTTTAACATTCGACTATGAAAAAATCTGTGCGGTTTTTCGTACATTCGATCGTTTATATAATAAAACTTCATTCTCGAGTGTGATGTATGAAGTGTGATAAAATGAAAGAATCCAACAATACTCTCACAGTTCTCAAATGTGCGATTAATAAGAACGTAATAAACGGCGGACACATTCGCGGATGCTAAACGAGGTTGTTAAACGATAAGCACACATATTTATGATTCCTTTGGGTCGCATAACTCTTTCGCAAGCACTGTTGATCTTTTCACCCAATGTTTCGAACTGTTAAAACGGTACGGAAAGCATCTTTATGCGGCGTACGTGTTCGAATACCGTGTGCGAACTCGGAAGATAATACGCCCCGTGAAATATATGTCTTTATTTCCCTTAACAATAAAATTTTGAATTATCACCTGTTCGTACGTGTAGTGTACAATGTGCAAAAACCAATCGTCAGCTCCTGATGGATTTCCGATGATTGGGCGCTTCGAAATGGCTTCGATTCGATAAAAATGAGTTTCGAATAATGCGTAACAAAAGAAACCGTATCGCAATTGCGTTTGGATGCGCCAATAATCCAGATCAAATGAGGTAAGGCAATTTCGTATAAATGGTTCGCGGATGTACTCGCGGTATATATGAAATGAGAAATTATTTAATTGAATGTGAATAAGTCGGTGCAGCTTGTACGTATACGATGTGCAGCATGATCGATTCAAAATGGAAAAGAGCCAATATCTTTGTTGCGATCGAAACGAGGAATGAAAATAATGTGGAAAACATCCGAGTTAGAAATAACTGATCCAATAGTAGGAATCTTGTGTGTGATTCAATTACCCTTTGTGAAATTCGCTTATAAGATTTTCAAGCATAATGCGATATCGAGAATATATTGAATTACTAAAATTAGATTTTACACTCGATACAAAAGCGAATCCACTTCCGATCAAAATATAATATTTTCTATACGATTTTCTAATGATTTTTTCAATACAAACTTTTAAGTATCATTTTCTTTTTTGTGACGGCACGTACAAGTGCGCTATGCATATCAGGTGTCGGACCACGCCGACAATTGGAAAATACCTGAAACGCTTCTTCGGGAGCATTCCTTCACAGTATTTTCTAATCGCCATATTTCGTATCGGGCAAGTGTGTAGAATCATTTTGCTTTGCTGCCGGTTTTTTTCATGCCGCCGATCCTACGTCGAACCGATTGGATCACATCTAGATACTGTGTAATTGAATCAGATCGGATTTGATACGCGACAAGAAACCGAAAAGCAACACCAACAGAATATTTCTCGAACGACGCGTGGAAATTCCTCGGATTGATGGGTAACAGGTGCGCTTGTACAAATCTACAAATAATATTGTAATTCTCTAATAAATAGAGGTATTTCTTTTAATTTCATTGGCCAATAATGCTAAAAATGTAACATAAATTTATGTATTTTTTTGCAATTTCAAAAAAATAATAAAATGTTGTTTGAGAAGTTTAGTGCCGTTGAAATATCTTATTGCACTATGCGTTACACTGCTTGCTCTCTATAAATATTTAAATTGTACAAAAAGGGCATCGCGAAGGTGTCGGTCCGAAAACCACCCGCGGGTCATAAAGGGGGTCATAATGTCAATCAGAGCTCAGCAACCACTTACCGACTTGTCCGTTAAACATTTTCGCCTCAACATAAACAAGTTCAAGTTTAATAAGCTCGCGTCACGGACGGCATTGTGCGAATGCTCGAAAAGACGATTCGCACAAGGCGATAAACACTATATAATTGCTTTGGAATATCGCGGAAATCCAAAAGAAAGAAACGCATATACAGCGTAAGTGTACAGTGCATCCAGCTGCGATGCACAAAGTACAGCTATGTATTGTGCGCGTGTAAAGCATCGCATCGGAAATTCGAACGAATTGTATTTGAATTTCCTCAACTTTACCGGATTATTTTGGTCTTTTCGCGTTGTTAATTAATTTGCACAAGTGAGGGCGTTAGATGAGTACTTAGGGTAAGTGTTAAATCACGCTACGTGGGATACTTCTTCGCATTAGCGGGAATGGGACGAGCTTGAACAACACGAAAATCCCATTTGCAAACGGCAAATTGGACGTCATCGCGGCCGACGTTTCAAGTTATGAACCGCTCACATCATACGAACGAGTTGGCTTGGACACAAAGATGGACAAACGCAAAGGCGAAGCCCTTTTCACACGATTAAACGTAACAAAATCACCCAACGGCTTATTGATATTCTCAATGCATCATAATTAGAAGGCTTTAACGTTTTCGTTACTGAGGTTTATGAGGTTTCTCTTTTATTTTTTCATTGGTAGGATTTCAAAAATAAGTACTAATGAAGTATTTTTATAAACTTATATAATAATTTAATAAATAATTATTATAAGGATATATTGCTTCTTTTTTTTGAAAAAAAAAACCATCGCCAATATAAGTGTGTTTATTATCAACAAAACAAACAATACAAGTTTCGTAAGGTTTAATTGTATTATTACATAATTATTTTATCAATATACATATGCATGAAATAGAACTGTATCTACAATTAGACCTCAACCCCTCATCTACAACTGAAATTTATTATCATTATTATTTTTATGTAAATATATATAAGATATGCAAATGCAGCAAAACATTAGGCCATGGCTTTAAATCTGATGTTCATTCATCAAAATAAATACATAATTATAAGCTAAATTATTTATAATACATTTTTCCCACAAGTTCAATTTTTCGGCCAACAACGCTAATTGACTGCACCTCGTTTCGTTTATACATTTCAAAAGATCTATCTTTTTATCTACACACACCCTATATTTATACAAATTCATATATAATATATATCATAACTTTTAACATTTTCGTATATATAAAATAATTTTTTGTGGTAGAATAAATTATAAACGATTGAAGGATCATGAATATATTTTCAAAAATTTGTGTGAATTTGGAAAAGTACATTCATATATAAAATAATATCAAGTTTATAATTTTCAAGAGTTAAAATCAATTATGTGACTAAAATATTATGTGTGACATAAATGCGTGATTGTTTTCTAAACAAATATTATACGATTACCAATAAAGAAAAGTGTTAAGTAGTGCTATTGTCTTCAAACCGATTAAAAAACAATTATCATCAAAGCCTTAATTCTATGTGTGAATTTACTTATTTATCTATCAAATAATAGATAAAAATATTAAAAATTAACAACGTCTAACATTTTTAAAAAGCTCTAATAGTCTTTATTTTGTCCTATCTAAAGCAATACAGTAATTTTTTTTACCAACATTAAAAACAATAAAAAAATAAGAATCTTGAATTTCAATTAACGTAGAAATTAATTGTACAATAAATTTTAGGACAGAAAATTTTGGAAGAGCCGAAACATTTAATCAAATCACAAATGCAAATCATCACAATGAACTTAATGATTAACATTACAATTCAACGTGTAATCTTAAAAATACACTCGAGTAAAGAAAACACATTATTATCTTTTTACAATAGACATCTATAAAAATTTGTATGAAGAATAAAGCTTAAAAATGCTAAAATTCCAAGTATCGACAAATTATATTCATATCAAAGTACATGTTAAGCAGTAATTAAAATCAACGAAAAGAATACAGAATTTGCGTAAACATTAATATTTCGATACTATCTATATCATCATTATTATCATTCCGATTATACTTTCAACATTATCAATATTGTTTTTTTTTTATTAAATACATTCATATGTATATATTTATAATATTGAGATTCAAAACAAACTTCTTCTATTTAAACATAACTTTAAAGTAGTCGTAATAACTTGGTGATATCAGTTACAGCTGTGTTTTAATTAACTGATTTGTAAACCTACAGGAAGTTTCCTGAAAATCAAAAAAATATGCATAAATAAAGGTTTTTATAAATCGTTAAAAAAGCAAATCTTCTTCGTCTAGCTTAATTCGCTTAATATATTTTTATTTTTTAATATTCGAAAATATCATGAATTTTTGTACTCACCTCCATCAACATCATGCATTTCAACAATAATTATTATAATACATTTATTTAAACATCGGATGTGTATATGCACATGGATATTTTATAAATATAAAATATCCATCGAAAAATAAGGGATATTTAATTTTCAACTTTTTACACATTATACAAAAATCAATGGATACCTTTCCATCGACGTTTAACATTAAAAGCTTTTAACTGCTAATTCATAGCCATATTTCAAATTTTCTATTGCATCGCAACTTGGTTACATTCCATATACATATCGTACATTGTAACATTAACAAACCACTTATAACAATATATTATATTTAAACGAATCTATTGAAAATTTTGATTTTAAATTTAGACATAAAAATTTGGTGAAACTATGAAAAATTTTCAACAAATTCGTTTAAATTTAAATTTCATTTGAATCGAAAATGGACTTAGAAATCATATTCAAATAAGTTTTTGTTGAAAATCCAATCTACGATTATATAAATACGAGTAATTGAAATGATGATTATTTCAATTTGAATCGGTAAGTAATGGGCGAGGAAAACTGCCGAATTTTACCCTTCAGGGATGTCTCAGACCATTTTCTCATCGGACAGAACAGATTAGACCATAGAAGGGTTTTGAAAGGGTCTTAGACTTACCGGTCCTAGCCGTCCGTTGCCGGCAGCGTGGTGTTACCATTGACAACGTTGGGTGTTCCATTTTCAGTGTTAGTATCTCCCAACGTCGGCATGCCGCGGTAACGCACTAATTCAACATTTGTTTTATGTTATCACCTGAAAGGCGATAAGCAGTGCGATGGAAAAATAAAATTGAATAAGATCGCTGTCACTTACGGTGCTATTGAATGTATGAGTTTATAAATATTTCGTTCATGTTTTCGAGTGCTGGTCGCTACAATATACTCATGATACATACATTTCGACGTGGCGAAAGCGTCCGCAAATTTTGATCGATTAGATATGTATTTTGATCGGGTGGTTTTGTTGATATGTATATCTTAATGTTAAATTAGAATTTGTGATTGTGTTGATTGTATAAAAAATTATTGTATTTGATTGTCTGTTTTCGCGAATTAAATGCACCATAAGCTAGAGCGTCTTCTTAAGCAGAAGCAGCAGCCGACGGGAGAAACCGAGTATAAAAGTAACATTTACCATTTCGAGTTTAACATTTGAAGCAATATAAACACGATAATTAATATCCCAAATCAAAATTGGATAAAACGTAAATTATATTCTATATTAAATAACATGACACTAATATATGCGAGGGAGGAAAAACAACGAGCAGGAAAAAAGGTATTTTTCATATTTGGAAAAATATAATAAGAAATCAAGATAGATTTTATAAGATAAAAAATTTAATCACTTTGAAATTCAAAGAAAAGAAAACGCCAAATAAGGTTCTACGGGGGTGAAATTTTGAAAACAATTTATAGGTCAAATCATACAAGGAGAATAGGGCATGCTACGTTCAGGTTCGTTATATGCTCTCAATTTGAACTTTCCGCATTTACATTTGCTCTTAAATATTGCTCGAATATAAATATGTAATATAATGAAAATAATAAATGTTTTTTGAACGAATGGAGCAATATTTAAATCATTCATTTTATTCTAGTCATTCTTCAATTTTTCTAAATAAGCATTGTTATATATTCATTATGCATATACTGAACATGTAGGTGTTTGATGTTAGAATATAATGTCAAAATGTATAGGGGAATGTTTTTTTTCATATATATTTCGTAAGAGTATTTATGTATAAAATATAGTTGTTACTTTTGTACTGGGTTTCTGCAAATGTTATTGTTATATTCCTAGAATAAGAAAATGGTTAGATATGAGGTATTAATGGTTTTTATGAGTTTTTAAATGATGTTCTTTCAATATTGATTTTAAAATTTGATAGTTAGAGTCACGATATTTATAGAACATTTTATTTGTGCTGGACTTGTGTCATCTTAGTCATTTCAAAGAGTATGTTAATTTGTATGTGAGTCCTTCATGCACAAATGCGACCCTAAATTAAATTTGTTTCGAAATTTTTATTTCGTTAAATATTGAATGTTTTGATTGAGTGGGTTATGAAATTTAATTTAGGATCGTAATATCATCGTTTTTTTGTTTGGTACATCTAGCAACAGTAAACAGACAAACAACATTTGCCTAATTTAATCTCATACACAGCCAATTCATTTTGTTAACTTATTGACAACGATTGACCAACACAACAACCAAACACAACACTTAACAATTTTATATTTATCTTATATTCACAAATATTTTACAAGGATAGAGGCTTCTAATAGTACATACAAGAGTATCATCATACGACAGAAGGTTCATGGGGTGAAATACCTTGCAGAATGATGAAATATTAAAAACGCTTAACATAATTAACTTATTTTGAACAATCTACACATATTTGACCGTGTATCTACGTTTTGTACATATTTTTTTAGTATATGTGAAATACATTTTGTACTTAACGAGTTCTAACTAGTGCGATTTTTATTCTACTATTTTATCGAAAAATAATTGATATTTGACCATTCTGAAAGTTTCATGAGGAAAGCATGATAGAAGTAGGCGAAGCAAATGTTGCTAGGTCTTCACATTTACGTAACAACATAGATGCTTCTAAAAGGAGTTGGTTCAAATCTTACCGAACAAAAGGCCCAGGATAACAATGCCAATGACGCCCATTATGATCATCATCTGAAAAAAAATTCACATAACGTTTCAAGTTTTGTAGTGACTCAATTACAAAACATGAAAATTAAATATTTCAAATTTATTCGACAACATTTTGGCTTTTATCCAATTAAAAAAAAAAGAAACTGTAGCAAATGTATTGATTCAATATCATGAGGTATTCTTCACATTTGGAATTACCTTTAAATTTTGCAACCAAAATTTATTTTTTAACTTGCCAGCTTGCTGTTCGAACTGTGACGCTCCTTGTTGTAGAGCATCTGAAAATTGATGAAACAAACGTTAATTTTCCTTATATATAAATAATAATTTTAAGAAACAATGTGTAGTCTTTACCCGCTCTGTCGTCAAGTTCTGATAATTTTTGATCCCTCTCTAGCACTTTTTCGACATTTGTTTTCATAATGTCCACAACCTTCAATACAATATTTAACACATTTTCAATTTCACACAAACAATCAAAAAAATATAATGGCTATCAGCTGAAAAAAGTGACCTCATCGACTTGCGCCTGTGTCTGTTGTAATCGACGCTGGGCTGCGATCTGCTGTGGTGTTCTTGGTCCTCCAACAATTTCCCCATCTCCTCCCGTTTCAGCTGAATTTGGTGCTAGTCCTCCTTCGGCTGCCCTATAAGTTAAAAAACGTTCGGAAAATCGATCAATAAGATATTTAAAAAAAAATTATATGAATGCACAAGTGTAAATTTCGTGTTTAATTATTTAAAGTAGTCGACCTTCCGTGTCTTTGCCATTTTTATCGATTTGTTGTGCCGACGAGTGTCAATCGCATTAAGCTCACTGAAACTTTCGAGTTTTGATAAAATGTAATCACGTTCACGAATTTCACGAAATGAATATAGATCGCGGAGGGGGATAAGAAAAAAGTGCATGATGTGTTACAATTAAGGCGTGGTGAGTCACCCGTAATTTAGTCGATGAGTTTTTATTTTATTTTAATTATATTTGTAGATGTAGTCATATATGCAACTCAGTTAAAAGTCAAAGCTCCATTCGCTGTGACGTAGGTCGTGAAAGCTCAGCGCAGATATTGAATGGAGCACACACACACGTAAGGATGTGCACGTACACGCACATTATCACAAACGTAGATATTTTTCGACGCCGTGAATGAAATCTGTATGAAACATCTAAAAAGCATCGACAAAGTATATTCCACGTATTGATTATTGTGAAAAAAACGCCACAAAGAACGAGCATTATATTATAACATAATATTCGGCCGAACACGAGCTCGGCACTAATTCGATATAAATTCCCTTATTGATCTCAAACGAATCGAATTGATATTAATAAGTGCAAAAACACAAAAACAAATACAGTAATGCGTCATACTAATGAATCACATGGAAGATCCTATTTCGCACTGCAAACGCGTGCTGAAATCAATACTTATTTCGTTGGCTAGACCACAATTCCATTACACTTCCACGGGAAATATTATCTAACACATTATTTACAAGATCACCCGCGTACAATTACTAATATAATAACTTTATTACTTAACGAACAATTAGATAAACGTGCACGATAATAATACCAGTTGAACGTTATCATAATACTAAAACAACTAACGATCTTCGCATCGAATGGGCGTAACAATTTTTAAATGCGCGTCCATACCACTCCAATCAATAAGTGCATGATAATATAGAGGTCATTGTCACCGAATGACATAACTCCAAAACCCCTCCGATCCAAAATTACCCGAAATCGATCGAACACTAATAGAACGAATACCGAATCGGCCGAGCCGAAGCGCGACAATTTTACATCGCTTATAAATAGACGGCGTAGGGTGTGCTCGCTACTCACATCTTTGATCAATGAATCGGGCGTGTCGTGGTCCTGGTCCTCCTGTCGGGATGTCCTGCCGAAGGTTCCGATTTGACGGGAGCGGATGGGTGGACCGGGACGTCGGGCTTCCTAATGGTCACCCGATTTCGGGACACGCGGCTCTCGAACGGACCGAGGAACGGCGGCCCGACGAAGTGGTCGCGTCGTTTACGGAAAGGAAACGAACGCCGGACCGGGCGACCCAGAGGCGAGTGCACTTTTCGGAGCGCGGAAATATTCGACGTTTCGCGTTTTGTTGTTTTATTTTTGCGAATTCGATTGATGTGTGCTTTTTGTAAATTTTGAATAACTTAAGTGATTCAATTGATGAATTTCTAATTATTGGACTAATTTAATCTATTTTTGAGTTTTTTTTTATAAATGAAAAATTATAGAAATTTTATTTTATATTATATTATAATTTAAATAGATTAGAAAATAATTAAATACACTCATTTCTTGATCGATTGACATTATAAAAAAATTGCAAGCTCGTTGAATTTTAACTAAGAATTATTTTTAAGAACATTTATACTAAAATTAAAAATCGTATTCAAATAGTTCGCATTTTTTTTCAATTTTTTAGTAAACTAGCTGAACACGGCAGACGTTGTCTTGCCAGTTTTTTTTTTACAGTTCGATATGATTCTATGATGCTATGAATTGCTTAACCAAGGCAACTAAATTCAATAAACGACAGATCTTTGACTTTTCGCACTGATCATTTTTTTGTTTTAATGATACAAAAACTTTTTCGACAAAAAAATACACATACATGCCAATTTTCATAGTGATCGGTTGAATAGTGTTGGAGTGAAACAACGTTGTATATCCCCTATATATGATAGCGGATTTCTGTGTGTGTATTCGTCTGTATGTTCGTTCGTTCGATGACGCTCGCGACTTTTTCGCGAATATGGTCTTTGTGCGTATACAGTTAACGTCTATAATATGATGCTTATTACCTACTGCCTCTGGCTTTGCTTTTATGTCACAAACAAGTAACAAATAAATTATTTTGATTTTATCAATTTGATATTAAATATTCAAATCGGGTACACATTTCGAGTTCACACAATCGGGTTTTCACATTTTATCGTTTTCCGTTTCTT
>JAOXNN020000054.1:213714-297092 GCA_028571205.2 Hydropsyche betteni | reverse complement strand
GGTTTTCATATTTTATCGTTTTCCGTTTCTTAACAAATCCATACCCGATGTTATTAACATCGGGCCTATATACTAGTGTATTAATATTTTCAACATCGAATTTTGTGAAGTCTACACTTATATATGTCACAGTTCAAGTGTTCACTTTTGTTTATTTATACCCATACTATTATAGTATGGGTATACCCAAACTATCGATTTTAGTTTGAATGTCATCTGTCAAATTGTACCTACATATAATTGCGTCTAAACTAAAAACAGACGTCATAAGTATCATGCTTGAGTTAGGTTGGGTTAGCGTTTTAGCTTGAGTTGTGAAAACTTATTCAAAACAAACTCTTGAAGTTCAAACTAAAACGACGTGTAGACGAGACGCTCATTTCTCGATCATTAAATGTTAATATACCAATTTCCACCCTATTTAACATCAGAGCGTTATCTGAGTGCAAAAAACTTAAATTGTCGTACCACATTAACAATTGGACTAGAGCTGTTACAAGGTGTATAAACGGACTAGTTTTTTCGTGCATAAACGAAGTGGTCACTCAAACTGTAACATATATATATATAGATATACATGAAAAATTTTCAATCACTTTAAATATATATTGGTACAAACCAACAACATATTATTCATTTAATTTGAATTTCTTAAATATTTTTTTATCTTTAATAAATTTAGTATAAGAATTATGATATCATTAATAAATTTTCCAAAAATAAAATTCAAATCAAATATTTACCATACAAATTATTAAAAAACACTCCGAAATAAAAATAAAAATGTATGAAAATATCGAAAATATTAAATTATTTAAAAATAATAAAAACAAAAATTATCGAGTATCCAAAATCATAACATTTCTTAGCCACTGTGCACAAGTCACGTAGGCCACTGTACGCGTGCGTGGCGGCCTGCGGAGGCCGAGTGGGGATCAATACGGGGCGCCCACACCCACCCCCGTCAGGGGTCGAAGCCTCCACTCACACCACCCCTGTGCCGCCCGCTACCTCCCACACCCACCTCCCACCGGTGGCTAATGTCAACACGTAGCCGCGACGAGTGGCAGCACTGTGCACCGGAAATGAATCGGCGCGGCGGCGGGAAAATCGAAACGAGGCTTTTCATCGTGGACGATTGCCACTTTTGTTTGCGCATTGCGATGGAAATTGTGAATGGTTTGTTGTTGGATCTTGGTTGTTTTAGGGGAACCGTTTGTGTGGAGTTGCTGTAAATTGAATTATTGTGTTTGATGGTTATCGTTTGAGATTTTCTTTGATTGGTGGTATATTTGAAGGAAATTAATTTTATTATGTCTGGAATGAGGATGATTTAGATTTTTTAATGTATTGATTCTTAGTGATGGCCTTAAATAAGCAGAAATTGGTGTAAAAACTAAATAGATATAAAAATAGATTGAGTTCGTATCAATTAATTCTTAATTTTTCAACTATGTGGTTTCAATATTCAGTTTTTCGAGAATTACTTATTTTTTATTAGAACCAATAAGGAAAAAGTCTCATGCTTTGAACGGTGTTGGAAAGATCTTGTCCTGAAGTGGATATTATATAAGTTGAATATGATAATAATAATTATGATAAATAAATAAAATAAAAAAATCCTTTTCATCACAATTTAATTTACAATATCTTGAAGAGAGTAAGTTTTTTTTTAAATCATCCAATATATATTTATGTGCATTACAACGAATATAGCAATTAAATTTTTTTGCGTCGTGAACATCGATAGTTATAAAATCATTACGATACACTTCATCGTCGTTAAATAAACACACCGCATTTAAAAAATTCCTCCGCGTCGTCCATCGCGTGTCCAAGATCGGCGAGCTTTTCAAAATGATCGACCAAGATTAAACGTTAAAACGGCGAGCTTTTAAACCCATAGACCCATCGCCGTTTATGCGTAGAGCAAAAGCTCGACCGTTAATTAACTTAAACTATATAGTCTCCGGCTTTTCTATTTGTGCAAATCGTACGAAACGGGGCCCGTTCGGCCGGCGTATGGATCGAAATGAATACTATGCGAACGTAATTACATAGATCGTCAAAGATTGTATGATCCACACTGTAATCCAAGCCAATTACACACGAACGAGTATGTTTCGACACACATACAAGATAGAAGATGTGCCCTCATCTCTTGTGTACGTAAAGATATCTCGTACACATGTTTAAATCGTCATTATGCGCGATTTAAATGCGGCGAATATCACGCTCGGGCGATTTCTCGGTTTTACGTGTTTTACCTTCTAGTGAGGCCTTTTTCTATGTGGACATTCGCTGAAAGTTAGGAGGTGTTTTTTTTTTTTTGTTTTGTTTTGTTTTGTTCGTTCGAGTGTTAAAGTGAATTTACATCAGATACTAATGAATGCGTTCTTTTCGTTCGGGTCGGTATTAATGTTTCGTCCGTTATCTGTCGATCTTCCCATTACTTTGGGCGCTATATGAGAAATGGGAACAAAATTAATGCGATCGCTGATATTGTTATATTTTTAGTTATAACTTATCTCGAAGGCGAAAACGTGCTCGTAATTTCGTTCAGGTGTATATCATACTCGTGAATTTATTAAGATTATTTTAATTTTGTTACAAAGCGAATATTTTCATCGACCTTGTATTAGGTAAAAAAAAACTCTGAGGATTGAGTAAACGTATCTCTTGGTAACTATACAGATAAAACCCGGATTCAGAAAATCTGATGAAGTAACATCGAACAGGTATTAATGACGAAAGGTCACCATCGGAGTCAATTGGCCGCAGTCGTTTACTTTTTGTTAGTGTCGGTTATTCATTGACAGTTTTTTTCTTCTTTTTGCATCTTTATAAATCGGTATACAATGGCGATAAATCACACAATATTCCACATTTAATACGGAGGATTCATGAATAAATTCTTTGAATCCTGTGTGACTCACTCACAGTGAAATCATCATATGTTTATGCCAAAACATTACGTAATCAATCATATAATTAAAGGAAATATCAAAGCGTTCTTCCGCGTGATAATATTGATAAAAAAGTGTCATTATATTATAATATTCGATCGATGCGTACTCAATTTTTTCACGTATAATTTGGAAATAGGCCCGATTTTCGAATAATATTTTCCATAAGGTACCGAGAGCATTATGTCGGCTCATAATTATAAGGTTTTCGGTTATTTCTGGCTCGTTGAAAAGATAATAGCAGGCGCGATGCGAGCATGTTGCTACTTAGAAATTAATTAACCTTTACGTCATCGGGCGCATTCGGCGTGAGGAGCCGAAGCGGGGGGTACTCAAATTTACCAATACGAAAATATATTCGATTTATGCAAGAGTGTTAGAGTATGGTGTATGTAGCCTGAATATTCTCACGTTCTCCGTATGAAAGTGGAATGGATTAGTTTGGCAGACTGACAGGTAAAATATAAGGCGCCTACTGTGAGAAACCGAGCGCCGATACGCGCAGGGGAAGAAAAAACCTACCACGGTTCGACTGTGTGTGTGCTCTCTCAGTTAATTGATTTTTGCTAATGTTATTTGTTAAATGTTGCTTCGTCGGTTTGGATATGCGCTTGACACGGTTCTGATCCGTCCACATTATAAATCATGATGCTAGTAATTAATGACTGATCTTGATCGTCCCATCTAATATATGTGGAGCGATCGGCGCTTAGATATCATCCGCTGGACATATTGAAAAATAAAAATCTTCAGACTCATCTAGATTCTTATCCTTTCGACACTGCGGATACAAAAAACGACGTCTATGAGAGTTGTGAGATTTTTCTTAGATGCACTTTGGTCGGAGGTCGTGTGCTCGCTTTTCCAGGGTCGCTTTTCCGGATCGGATTTTTAGATAGCTGGCACCGGGGCGAACTCGAAAATTTAATCGTTTCGAAATCATCTCTTATGCTCGCACACCATTGGCCGTAAACATAATCTAAGCGAAGATTTATCAATAAAAGTAATTACATACTAAAAGAACGGGTGTGTAATTTGGAGCGGGTTCGATCCTCACGAAACACTTCGCATTTATTTATTCTCCCACATTTTCGTACGTCTAACGCGAGTTTTATTATATAATTACACACGTTCGATGTAAAAATTGCACTCGTTCTGAACATATGAAATCGTTCAATTTATCTGTAGGAGCCTGACCGCCAACTTATAAATACTCCTAATCGGCACCGCGAAGATTTCATTCACATAATGTCAGCACTATACTGTTTCATAAAAAAATAATTTAATCGAAAGAATATTATTAATCATTTCAAATAATAAAAGGTCATTTCAATATTTGACTAAAAATATCAACCTTGATACTTCAAATAATAAATTGGTTATGAAACATTTAACAAAGTACAAATTGTACGTCTTATTTTACAAATGTGTTAATCGTAAATAAATAAAAAAATACGTCAACGCGATTAAGTTGTCTCAGAAAAATTTCGAAACGTATGCATTGAAATTCGACATTACGCAAAACATTGAAAAATGACACACGGACGTGTTTACAAAAAATTTTTTCACCCATGATTTACAACCGCATTATAAATCTATTAAGAAAAATTAAGCGTTAATATTTGCGAATAAATCTAGCGAACGGCGACGCGTTAATTAATAGCAGAACAGTGGTGATGTAGGCTATAGATTACGGCCGTGTCACAGGTCACGTGTGTATGTGCACACCGTCGAAGCCTCCACGGCGGACGATGACCAAATATTACGTATGATCGATGGTCCTGTACATTTGTGTGTTTTTCCTTGGCCGTTCGTGGTGGGGGTCGATCTGCTTAGTAAATAATCAAAGGTGGTGCGAGCTTTGAAGTATTTCATTGAAAAGCTGAGCCGCGGGAGGTATTGGACATTACAAAGAGTTGCCGCCCTGACGATGGCACATACCTCGGGTCATCGTCGAAAACATCGTAACTGCTTTTTTCGTTTTGCTAATCTTCATTTTTTTGGATAATTTTTTATTATAGATTGAAAGTAGTTGTGATTTTATATTTCGTAATAAGAGGCGTATTACTCAAACTTTGGATGTAAAAATTTCAAGGTATAATACATTTAGTATTGCAAAATATTTGAACACCGTTTGACCCCTGGGTCTAGGTATTTGATATCATAATTTTGAGTAGCAAAATTTTAATGATATTTAATTTTATTAATTACTTTCTAAATTGATTTTACAACTGAAATATGAACTTGACACTAATTAAGTCATTTTATGTTAATTTTTATTATAGAAAATTATCATGTTTATCATACTCGACAATCATTTTAATTCACGAAAGCTAATAATTATTAAATTCTAAAATGCACCAAAATACAAATTATACTTAACAATACAATTCACAAAAAGGCAGTTGCGTTGCTTCGACTTGGCATCCGTTATTAACAAATGACTCTCGGACGTAATATAATTGATTAAGCGGCGAGGCTCTTTACGTGCGCTTAAAACAATTCGCCGATCAGGGCCCTTCAGAATTAGTACAATGATGGCCCTTATTAATTGTGCCGCCAGCCACGGCCACCAACACTCCATCATGATGCCGAGCCGGCCAGCAAACGCACTGATCATTTCTGAACATATTGCGACCGTCCGACGATGACCTCTGGATCAAATCGGCTGTGTGTTATGTGAACGATTGTTTGATTGTTGGAAAAAAATATCGGCCTTTCGATCTATTTTAATTGATCGCGTTTGATTTTTTTTGTAGAGTTGTTAAAATTCTGTTTATCTTATCGAAATTTATGCTATATTTTTTATGTAGATTCGATTGTGTTTTGTTCACTAAATTTATAATGCGTGATGATTTATAAATCGGATGTCAAATATCAAAATTGTTTAAGTAAAAAATATAGGTTATTTTCAATGATTGATTATTTCTTTATGATGACATGTCATTATTCAATACAGATTTGTTTGAGTTGTGATTTATAAGTTGAATGTTTGTATTTTCACATGAAAACATATTTTTGTAAAAACAAAATACAACTAAGTTTTGATATGAGTTTTATATTGATTTTCAATCTATAGGTACTTAAATCATTTCTTGTAGTAATGCCCACTTAAAAATAAGCCTAAGCATACAAAGGAATATTCACAAAGGGATCGCCAACATTTGATTCATATAAAACTTATAATAGTATTAAGCGTGTAATTTGTTTGCTTATCATAGATCGGTTTAGAACAGAACCACTTTGAAATTACTTAGTTGTAAAGTTTCTCAAGAAATTTTGCCGCTAATGATCGATTATTAGAAAGTGTTAAACTTTATAATATCTTTCATTTATGATCTCGTTAACCTCTTTCTTACTACAGTGCAGTAGTGTAAGACTTCGTGTTTTCTAAATCACGAATCTCACGAACTTGAGAAAAACAACATTTAAAATGCTTAATTTGAACGGTAATTTAATTAAATTCAATACACGGAAAATCATCACATTTTATTTTCAACCACCCGATAATATTTTCAACATCAAACCACTTCGCTTTAATAACTACGCAAATCATCGATATTATCGTAAAAGCCTTCAATTACATTCGACGTTATTTAGATTTCAAACGATGATATTACCATTGAAAAAAAACCAATTTTTCACACATCCACAGCTCTCTAACCATCGATCCTCGACATCTGCCTAGCGGTGGGCACAGATAGTCAGTATAGGTGGTTTCGTCCCGATAATCGAGCCGAGAATCGTCCGTGGGAATGTTGTGCGCAGTGTATGGGGCCCGGGGCCCAAGGGTCACGTGTTACAGTGACCCCGGGACGAGAGCCGATCTATAACCATCGTCCGTCGAGGCTGGGTAATAACCCTAATTGCCCTCTCGTTGGGACCAGCCCTCGGAGGAGCTACCTCCGTTTAATTCGGGCCCCGTTAAATTGTTTGTCGGGGGCGGTGTTGCGAGGCGTCCGCGAACATGCCGGTTCTACGTGATGTCGAGGAATCTGCTCTTTGGGTAAAGATGGTCGAGTGGGTTGTTGTTTCGGGGACTTGTAGGTTGTGGTAAGTGTGTGTGCTTTGGAGATTGAGGGTTGTATCGAGTGCGTTAAGACGAAGACGTTGTAAAAGAATTCTGAATTCGTGAAAGTTGAGGGTATACGTTTCACAACAAAAACAATACTTTCACGATGAAAATATTCGGTTTTTATTAAGTGTACAGTTTCGGTACTTTAATGCCTTTGTGAATACGTATAGAAATAATAAGCGTAAAAAGATTCGGTATCGAGTTTGGGAATGAAAAATTTCCAGCGATTACTTTTCGCTATAGAAATGAAAATTTACAAATCATCATCGTGCGTATCCTTTCCTTTTGAATAAAAAAGCTTAATGTTCACCTTAAAAATGCGGTGAAGATCGTTGCTTTTTATGAAAATTTTCGTGAATCACGAAAAAAGCGAAAGTCATCCGAAAAAATGAAATCATGCTCAGAAATGTTGACAATCTAATTCATTGCAAAATTGAGAAATCGAGAAACCTAAAAGAGAGCAATTTAACAAAAAAATGTATATAATTTTGTTATTAAGAGATTTACCGACATTTCAACATTACATTTCGACAAAGATTTATTTGGAAAAAACAAACGTAACTCGAGACGGTCTCAATTGCAGCATACTTTTTTGAAATTTGATTAATTGCATATCGACCAGAAAATATTGTACAACATTGACATAAACCATGCTTAATGGTACAAATATCATGGGAATATGTAATTTTCTTTATTACGACGTATCGATGTCCCACGATACAATGTAACCAACTCGCAGAAATATCCACCGCGATATTTTATTCGATTCATCGCACGCATCACTTCACCTCATTTCTGTATATAATTAAGGATTTTATAAGTATTTCACAAAATTTACAACGCGAAACACACAACGAAGGACACAGCCGCATCGATCCGCGAAAAATATTCTTTATGCGACGTAACAAATCAAAATTGCGAAGCGAAATATTATTTATCTATGGGTCTATTTTATCATATGGCCGCGTTATTTATAGCAGTCCGAGCGTCTGAGAAATCCGAGTTCGCCTTACAATTGATGATTTTCGTGGTGGCGAGGCTCTCACAGGCCTTAACGCCGGGGCCGGTTAACTTATATGATTGCCTCTAACGTCATGTCAATTGATTGTAGATATTCAATTTCGCGCATCGGATACGTTTTAATAAGTAATTACCCGTGGATTTAACCGAGAAGTCATTACTCACGCGGTCGATTCGCCGCGCGGAGCATAACCGTACGTTATGCGAGGCGGCCCATAAATAAGGGAATCCTCCAATATATTAATGGCGTGACTTTGCCGCAAAACAATTAACGGACTTGAGTGCACTTATAAAATGCGCTTGATGATGACGAGACCTCTGAATAAATAGCAATCAGGAGCTTTTCGGTGCAATATCACAAATTTGCTTCATACATTGAATTTACATGGTTATTTTATAAGACACGTGCATTCAGTTTTCAATTTGTAATAAGTAACATATTCATAACATATGATTACGTAATATGATGAAAAATCGATATTCATTCATGATGAGGGTAGTTGAGACGTGTTTGAAATTCATCATGCGTATCGAACGGATCGTGAAAGGTGATTTGGTTGTCGATAAAAAAAGAAGCATTTCGATTTTATTTAGGATCATGCATAACAATAATTTGTGTTAACATAATAACGTGTAGTTACCAACATTGGGCACGCGCCTTTGATTAATTTGCGAGATCGAAAAGCGCGCGGTGATAAATTACGCCGTTGTCGGTTATTCGTGTACTTTTCGCACGATACACGAAATTTTCAAGATAATCCATAAAAAATTCGAAATAAAACACGATCGATTTTTATTCCTACGGGTCGCATGAAATATAGCGGGACGTCGCTTAAATTACGGACCGATCATGTTTTCATTGTAACTTTCGAACGACGTGCCATCAATTCGATACGATGAGGTTTCTGCAAACCGCTAAATTTATCGATGACTTAAACGCATCTATTTTAAATTTTGAATTGTTGCTTCTTTGGCAACTTATCACGTTTCTGCTTGAAAAAAAAATTAAGCAGATGCTACTTCATCTCTATGTAATCATCGGCTATAATCCCGTATCATAAAAATGATTAAAAAGAGTCTCGACTTTCACCACACACGTAAATAAGAAGCTCTTGAGAAACATGTAATGCAATTCAAATTTGTTATTTTTAATGAGAATTTATTCTTTCCATGTGTTATTTGAAAATTTTTTACTATCGTCAAAACATTTTTTTTTAAATCAGAAAACAATCAGATCAAAACTTTTCTTTCACATGTATATTTTTCAATACGTAATCATTCGAAAGCTCATCGTAGACGCACCTATTTTCCATACATATTATTTATTTATTGCTATATAAAATAATTATTTCGTACGATCTAATATTGATTAATAGGTGAGCGGTGCGATCAAAAGCCTTCAGCGCGGACAAACAATACAAACATGAACCTATATCGAAGATTAAAAATCGCTTTTAAATTTGAATAATGTGAGACGCTTTCGTAACTTTGAACCGCTCTATATTTCAAATAAAAGACTAATATTCCCGACAGGGATACTATCAATTTCACCATTTTCCACAATTTCACCGTGACGCAATAAATAATTTATTATTGTCGATTTTCGCATTCTTGTGAACTAATTTTGATCATTGAATGATTTTTTAAGGATTTTTATAATACATTCGGGCCTCGTATAACACCGTTCATTAACCGTGTTATATCAAAATCGTGTTATAAGTATTATAAGTGCGTAAATTATTATTTTTTTAACGAATTTCGCGTGTAGTTCGGAAGTTATATTTATCAATTTTTTAACCATAACTTAATTATTTTTGTGTTTATATGTTGTCCAGTAGCATCTTTTAGCATGTGCAAATTTAGATGATCTAAAAATAATAATGTGTAAAAACCGTCGAATATGAACTCCTCACAACACGCAAACGTAAATATAAACTACGCGCGAAATTCGTTAAAAAATAAAGTTTAAAATTAGGCGTGAAATTTAATTTAAACACCTATGAAGCATTTCACTTAAATAAAAAATTTATATTTTCTGAATTATTCATTCAAAAAAAGGATACCAACCACATCAACATTTTTTGGAAAACTCCAATTTTGGATGAACTTCAAACCTCGTATTTATACTACGCGGCGTTTTTGTGGAACCACATAACCGTTTTATACAAGTCCCAATATACTGCGTATGTTTTACCGAGCTACAATAGTTGAAAGCACGCTTCCGAAAGCGCCCAAGAAACCTTGCTCTAATTAGTGTCCGCACTTGCAATACACGCCTACCGGGCAGTGTCACGTCAACCGGCAATGTCCTGCAACGAAATACGACCATCAGCCGATCATGACACTAAGGACACGTCCGACTACCGTTTCCATACGCATTCGTTGAGTCGGCCGGAATTAATGGGTCACTTTGCGGCTCCTAATGTCGCTCGTTTGTCGCCGCGATTGTCGTTTAACACCAGAAGTAGCCCGGGCGGTCGCCGTACAAGTCGCGGTGGGCGGTGGGCGGTCTTGTCCGTTTCGCGGGCCTTTCGTTTTGTCAAACGCACGCATTATTCAAACAATTTGAACGGCGTGTACGTATCTCGAAGGCATTGTGGCCCGACGTGAATTGATAGGCCGAATCGAGCGAAAGGGAAACTCGATACGTGCATCTGGACGATTTGAGCGCGCTCCCATAGTGCACTGTTATTGTGAGAACTGATTCTACAAGATGGCGCGTCGAATTTGGACGTTGGGCTTAGAATCGGATCGGGTTTCATTGTTTGCGATTAATCATCGCCGTTTAATGGCGTATTTCATATTTATTATCGCGAAGGAAAATCGGCCAGATGGTTTATGTCGAGTATAGCGTCGTAATGTAATGTCGGATGAATATCGGCGTTAGTCGTATAAAAACAACTTAATTAAACCAAAAAATTAAATGATGTTTATTATATATTTTTCCAATCTATTTTTTTCAACTTGATTTAGTTTACGTATTAAATTCAAATGATTTATACAAGGAAAATATTTGATTGATCCTGACTACGTATTACGAGACATGTACTTAGACGCCATATTCATAAAATCATATTTCAGTTAATAACGACTATATAATTAATACTATAAATATTTCAACAGAATATTCACTCGCATAAATTTCAAGTTCATAATATATGTTAAACATTCAATAATTTACATACAAAAAACAAGCTAAGCACGAGCCTACCACAAGCGTCGGACATTCGTATTAAAATATTATAAATTAAAATTAATTATCATGTGATTTTAATTCATAGAGCCATTAACAATTGTAACACTAAATTATACAGGCTCGTAGCAATTTCCGCGATAATTAAAAGCGAATACGTATATGTGTAACGGACCACAAGTCAGGGGTCAACCATCTTGGCGTGAGGGTCTCGAAACAAATTGGATGTCAGCTCACATGATCACCATTCAGCGTGATTGCACCGGTTTTTCAAAACTAAATCGCTTTTAATTATTCAACAGAATGCCTGCTCATTTATCAATTAATCCACATATCCATATTTCCATGTTAGTAAAAATTTTCCCAACAAAAAACATTTATTATAGAACTCTTACAAGCATACAGCATTTATAATTAACTCTCTTATTTTTAGAATACATATTTACATTGGTTTATAAAAAAAATGTTTAAAAAAGGATTCAATTTGCATGTGCCTGTACTTATAATATGCATATAAGCGTTTCTAAATTGAAAAATATGTAAATATTAATGGCGGCGAGCGTTTGAGAAACGCGGAGCGGTTCGAAACTATTCATTACGATGTCTAAGGCTGTCAGACTCGCGATAACGAGAATATGAGTATTTAATATTCATTTAAAATCACCATGTGAGCTTTTACGAAATAAACGTGATGTGTGTCATTTAAAATTGGTTTTTACAATTATAGAAATGCAGCGGAATAAACACGTAAGAAAATGATGCGATGCAAAAGCATTGTTGGGCAATCGGGTCAATTGTTCAAAACCATCTGCTTTAATTAGTTTTTTGTCATTGAACATAATCATTGTGTGGTTTTGCATTATTCCATTACGTTCCTTACGTATGTTTAATTTATGCAATTTTCGAAAGCAAATTATTGCAATTAGCCAAGAGCCTTTTTAGAATGAGAATTTTTGAATATTCGTGCCGTCAATACGCATTGCAAAATATTTTTCATTATTAAGTTTTAAAAGGTTAAAACTTAATTTTTTTTTCAATTTATATAAGAACCATAAAATAATCAATTTATGTAATACATCATCAAAATTTAAAATTATAAAAAAATTCAAATTCAAAAACACCAAATCCGATCGAAACTCCTCCTAACGAAATTTACAGAACAGAAAAGATCCAACGACTTTCTTCGACTCCACCCACTGAGCTCGCGCCGCATCCCGAACTAATAGATCAAAAAACCCAAGTACACCAACATATACGCGCAAAAATATAAATTAAAATAATTAGCGTCGGTATATCGAAGCCTTTTTGCGCGCTATGGGCCACACCGATGCGCAGATAATGGGCCCGAACGGCGTCGGCCCCACCTTCCTCAGCAACGCACAGATACGGACGGCTATAAAATTTATCAGCGAATAATTTACGAGGTTGGCCGATGCTCGCCTTCTTATTTATTTCCACGGTTTGCTTTTTTCGCGGTCTCGCTTTTTGTTTCGTCGTTTTCGCGCACTCGGTTTTTCCTTTTGGCCGCGTGTAAGCTCGCGCGCGCGCGCTCAGTCACCGCGAGCTTTACTGCTCTATCGATATCGATGTTATTTATAATGTGCTCTAATTATACGTTTTAATGGCAATATATATTGTGAGTAATCTTTCATAATAAATTTATTCTAATGCGAATTCGATATGTTGGAATAAATCATTGAAAGCATGCCCAATTTGCGTCTATGCGAAACTTTCCCACGTATATCAAAACGTACAATATATCACTAAAATAAGATTTTCATATACGTATAGTTTAAAATTATATTTTAACTGATTGAAAATTATATTGTGAAATTATGCCAAGACGCATGCGAGTTTCTCGCTCGAAGATAATTATTTATTTAGTAAAAAGATCTAAAAAGCAACGATCGGAATTCGAAACTGTATTAACCGATCATGGGATCGTAATATTGGCGCTTGATAATTAATCTTCGTCCGTTTATCGTGCGAAACCGGACGATGTTTTTCGTGTATTTTGAATTATCAATCGTGTATGAAATATAGCGTCAATTTGTAAAAATTGGCGTATTGTATATATATTTGTTTTATTTACTCAATGCCGTATATTCAAATGAATTGACACTTCTATATTGTTCGATGATTAGAGAGTTGACAAAATTCTTTCATTTTATTATTACACCTAAGCGACTTCCTGTCGTAGCAAAAATAAGAATATTAAACCGTATTCAATAATTTTAAAATTTTCCTCATAAATATAAATAAAAATTGAATGAACTTTAAAATTCACCATTGTGAAAAACCAATTGAATGGTGACGTAGCGTCGCCCGCACGGATGGCGTCGAAATTTTTTCAAACGCAAATAAATATACACAATATCGGTATTTGTATTTAAAAAATACAAATATGAATAATGAGCATCATGTGTGTGTACACAAGGCAATTAGAGCCGACTCCGGTCTTCTCCTTATGACCGTGGCATTCCGCGTGGAAATATGCGAAAAGCGTCCGCGAACAATATGGACGCGAAGCCTCTCAAAATCTGATAAACGCGAGCAGTGCGAGAGTTAAACTCATAATATTTTATTGGTTCAGCGTTTTACACAGCAATAAACGAAAGGTTAAATACTATAAGATTTATATCTATTGAAATACTTATTGAGGCTGGCCGCGGCCGGCACTCTTTTTTCTCCCTTTTAAATACCGACCCCGGTGTGAAATATTACACAATAAAGCTCATTTGATAATGGACCCGATGCCGGAGCTCTTCTCCATTTCTTATGGCACTAAAGAGAACTCCGGGAATAAGTTAATGGCAACCTTTATTATGTTATGACTGTAAAATTGTTAACCTTGTACAGGAGGCGCGACTGCGGCCCTAATATGTCACTACTCCATATAATTCAATGTACTAATAGATATTTATTTTTAAAAACATAAATATTAAAAGTAATTAATATTCAATTTTGAAAACTTATATTATATTAATTCAAACAGAATTTTTAATACTCTCCATGTAATAATTTTCAACAATTTATTACATCGCCTTTTGTTTTTGAGTCTTGAAATATACATATAAATTGCATATTATTGCAATAAATTATAGGTTGGACTACGAAAACTTCTATAAATTTCTTGTGCAAGGTGCATTGCCACTACGGCGAAAGATAAAACAAAGAAACGTTAAACGTACTAATGGCGCAACAAAACGGCTTTGCCAAAGCTTCGTTCGGTCGGTTAATGTTGTCGGTTTAGAAGCACCATTAACGCGCGTCCTTGTTGATTTTGTTACTTATTCAATTATCGGTGTGTTCCCAAACAAAAAGGGGCTTCCGAAAAAATGCACAAGATTTATGGAAATGGAGTGCAGCGTGCTACGCACGCGATACATAATAACTTGAGAAAATATATTCAGCACTTAACAGGTGTGTGTTGAGGCGGGTTAAACTCAAATAAGACCAAAAAGCGTTCGGGTTAATGCGCCACCTCAGATTATACAGAGCAGATATATATGCACGTGTGTTTAGCATGAAATAACACAAAAGCGAAACTTTTTACGAAATCTCACAAACAAAGCCTATCGGATGAATAATTAGCACAGTCTATTAGATGGATGATTCTCAAATGCTTTCGTGTAAAAGATGCGCTTCGCATAGGTTTTAAATGTGTTAATTCTAACGACTTTATTTCAGATAAAAAATATCATTTCCTAGAATAATTGAACCGCCAGAATTTATTGAAATATTATTTTTTGTTTAAAAAATTGAGAATCCATGTCTCAGACAGCGGGGAAGCTGAGCATATATGCTTAATTGCAACTTTGTCACATTGCTAACAAATCTCACATAATTGCAAAATCGATCTTCCCACGCATCGGGTATATGACAATATTTGTACGCGCAATATATTCGCGTTCGACTCTTATTTGTCGTATAATTTGCACGTGGCGTCATCGGTGACATATTTTTTCCTCGACGTCGACGAGACTCGAAGATGCCAGAGATCGTACGGTGCGTTTCGCGAAAATTGTCCGTTTTATATTAGCACGTAAACTGGTAGGCGCGTAAATATCTGGGCGACTTGTTAACGTCGTTAGCAACAACGGCACATGTTTAGCGGACAAACGCTATTTGCCATTGCTCTTGTAAAATTCGCGCGACCGTGAGAGGTTAACGCACACTTTTGTCGAAAAGAAAGCGCTCAACGATCGAATACTTTGATTTATTTATAACAAACGTCATGAAAGCCCTAGGCGCCAAAGAAAACCGTATACGTTGTCACAATGTCGCTAAAGACCGTTGCTCTGATGTGCTAAGTGATCATCTTTACACGTAAACGTAAAAATGTCACAAAATGGACTAGATAAATAGAATTTCTCAGAAAATCATAACACTCGCACCTCTGGTATTTTCGGATGAAAATGCGCGTGTTAATTTCGCTTAATCGTACTAATTCGAGTATTCGAACTACAGAAATTCGATTCTCATAGTGTTCGCCGATGACTCATCGACTCGTCGCTGGAGGAGGAATAAAAAACGGCAGACAACACAAATCACCTTTTGTTTTTAGCCACTATGGACATCAAAGACGTACATATGCCCCTCGAGTTTGTCGAGGTTAATTGAAGTCTAGTTTTGTCATTAGCACTTCCCTTCTGACAAACTAGTGTTAATTCGGTCTAGAAAGTAATAAATCTATCCCGCGTTACCTTGCCACTTAGCACGTCAGCAACAAACCAACGTGTGCCACTCTCGGAGCGTACACTTTGATTTATAACATTTGTACAAAGAGTGATAGAATTGTTTTAGCGTTTAGTGTCGTCGTAAAGTTTTTACGTATTGCCGCGGAAAATTTGTCGAGCTTCGACGGCTCGTTATCAGTACTGAAACGTCTCCGCAATTTTTTTACGACAGCGTTTTCGCGTATTTTACAGTTGGTCGGGTCTGAATATGTTGCAGCTGCGCTATAATTTAACAAATGTTTACTCTCTAAAACGAATTTTAAATGACTTGATAAAATAAAACCAAAGAATAAATCGTAGCATCATTTTTATGCGACTCATTCCGTTTTTTATAGCTATCCCCAATCTTTGATATAATGATTTTTTTTTCAATTTTCCGTTATTTTATATAATGTATGGTTTCAATGCAGACACTAGTTAACCAATTAAAAATAATAAAAATGAAAAACTTTCCTCAACTGAAGCCGGATTCAAAGGAGGGAACTCCAACTACAAAAGTATAATAAAATAGTACCTATTCGAATCGTTACGTCAGAACTTAAGTTTTTTTCGCTAATAAGTAGAAGCGACGTGGGAAAATTTATTATTATGTATCATAAGAGTGAATTAATTTTCTAAGAAAAAATAATTTCGTAATGAATTCCTTGAATGATCGAACTATAATAATAATCTAAATATCCGTTATAAAACACGAATCGGTTCTCACACACAACACAATCGTCATCAATAGTTTTCCTCATTCGATCACCGAATGACACCTCACCCGACAGCACAACACGACAAACAATTATTGAATCACTCCGAAAGTTTGAGAAGCACCAGCCGCTGCATATGAAGTTGTGGCTTGTCGTTTTTCCTTTCAATTACCACCTCGGCTCCAATGCTCCTAATCGCGGATGAAAACACTGAAACGCGCATACTAGGAGCGAACCGTGGCCGTTAAGTGCATTTAATGCCGACGCTCTGTTGTTTGCCCAAACACGAAATAACGGACAACGGTCAATATCCAGAACGTGTTACATATTTAAAAGCCTCAACTGGAGCAACTAGGTTTGTTTGCCGAGACTTGCCCCTTTGAGCGGTGGAGGCTTGCAGGTGCGACGGCGTGTCTTGTGATCTTACACTTATATGTATGATCTTGAAATTCTTCGACAAATTATTAATTTGAAAGTCTGAACAATTTGTTTTTACATTAGTTCGTAGTTTTTTTTTTACAAATTCTATGTATTTCACTTAATGAAACCGTGTTGGATTTAAACAAAGATTAATCTGTGAAAAGTTTAATCGATCAATCACTAGTGTAACTAGTTTTTATAAGTCTAAAAATACAATAAAAGTTTTAAGTTGAAATTAAGTAAATGTGATAATACAATACATTTTTTATATATGTATTATATTTCCAAAAATAAAATGCATTGTTATCGTGATAGTCACTTATATTCGATCGAAATAAATTCATGAGTCAAACAATGATGACGCCATAGATAAAACAATAAGTATCATTTTCACATTTAAAGGGGAACCCATAATTAATTTTCACTGCACAGTTTTCCATAACTCAATACCAAAAACCATTTTATTAACGGCAATCCATAAGTGTGGGAAATATTCGCATAAAACCAACCGGACCCCCCCCCCTTTAACTTTAGAAAAACAACCAACAGAACCTCCGTCGTATCAAATGCGATCCGCATTAAGCACACGCGAGCTTTTCACACTGTTTACAGTTTGGTACCTTCTTCGCATGAAAATCACACGAGAACCCCAGGATACACGGATCGAAAGGGATCGACGCATCAAGCAGGATCAATTGGCCACACCACACAGCCGAGAGGTTGCGGCCCCGTAATTGTATACGAATTTATTATGGTTAACTCTCACTCGTATGTACAATAATAATAAGTCGGTTCGAAACGCATTCTATCACGCAATACGGGGCCCGGCAAAGGGCCCGGGCCGCTCAGAGGACCGCGGATATTTCTCACGGGCCATTGTGGGCCGAGGATCCGTCATTAGGGCTGCCTGGTAGCAATTTAAACTCAATTTTGCACATTTGCAAACATTTCATCATCGTTTCGAGTAATTTATGCGAATCGGAGCTTTTTCGCACACACACGCTCGTCTCCGATTCGCGGCTATGTACGTTTCACTGATTGATATATGGATCGGGTTTTTCGTGACGTGATCGATTATTTTTAATTTGATTTTATAATAAGCAGAACGCGTATTGAGGTTTTTTGTTGTTGTTGAAATAAATATGTTTCAATGTTGCGTGAATAATTCGATATGATAAGTTCGGTGGGTTAATAATGCGATGTTGAAAAAAAATTTGGTAAAGTCTCTTTAATCTTTCAAAATCCTCATTCTGTTCTACGCATTGATCACTGTGTCACAGTTAGATCTGATTGTGAAATCGTTTGTTGTGACAGTGATAATAATTCACCACGGCTTTTTACTGTCACATTTTGAAAGCATAAAAAATATCTTAAAAGTGTCGTAAATATCGTATAAAAAAATTACTCGAGATACATTTAAACAGACAAAAAAATTGAAGCCGCATAATCTGCAGCAATATAATAAACATTAAGTTATTATAGCATTACCACGATAAAACTTTGCGACAATTTCATAGTTCATAAAATCATAAAAAAAAATAAAAAAAACGATTTATTTAAATACGACTTAGTATTCACGAAAAAAATCGGCGCAAACAAAAATCGGGCGAATTTTCCAACTCCGTTTCGCGATTTTCCTTTTTGCTATTTCGATCGACTTTCACCGTGCGATTGTCGAGATACAGTCAATGGCGATCGATAATTCATTCGACGACAATATCGATACAAAATACAATTGCCAGATCGCGAAATGTCCGCAGCCATTTCTTGTCGTGTGACCCGCGCTGACACCGCTTATCAATCAAACATGTCGAAATTCGCGTCGACAAACCGCATACCTTTAACAGTTAACGGTATACCATTTTCAGTTTAGAAATCGGGAAGTCGAGGGCTCGCGAACGACCCGGGCGTGACTGCGACCCCAGAAGCCTTAGGGCTTCGGAAGCACTTTCTGGAGAGGTCACGTGCTTCAGTGGCCCTTTAAAACGGTCCTCGAGGCCATGGAGATCGATTGTTTGAGCTTCATAATCGATCCTGTTTGCTCATGAATGATTTCGTTTATGACGTTTTTTACGACTTTTTTTTAATGTTATATTTATACGATATTGATTGGTTTTGTGTGGGAATTGTCGAAATTGTATTTGGCGTGGTGAAATAAAAAATGTAACAATTAATTGAGACATATTTTTAACGGCACAATATCAAACGTAACATTCTTCTATTCTGTTCGAAACATTACTGTAACTGGTCATACTTTTTTCGATCCATTGCGCAACTCTTCTTCGAACAAGAGAGAAAGAGAACCGCTCGTCGGAAATATGTTGAAATGTAAAAACAAAGGGTCCGACTAGTCACTTCGGACTCCCCGGTTCGTCCGTCTTTGTCACTGGCGTGACGTTTTCATTTTTCTGGTCCGAACGCTTTAATCAAACAGCAGACCAGAGTTGACAGACAAACTCGCCTCGCCGCAAGACAACCGTGACCGCTTCGCACCGATTTTTTCCCTCGCCAAAGTGTAATGTATTGGATACGTAGAAAAAAGCACGGATGATCCGGCCCGGTCGCCGTGGAAAAGGGTCAAAAAGTTCACAACCACCGTGCACAATTTTCAAAGGACAATCCGCTCGCGCTGGGGTCAAAGCTAAAACAGTATGGGACCGTGGCATTCGTCTGATATACTGGGTCCGTACAAACAATGGAATTACTTACCTTTCCAACCGCCGGGACATTTTGTGTTTTATATTTATATTTTTTTCCGAGTCGTATCGTCGTCTCATTCCGTTTTGTACATATGAATATTTTTCGTTTTGTTTTTTGGTCTCGTAATAAATTGTCTCATTGTCTATTGTGCGGATCGAAGTTATTTCAGATTGGACATTTTAAGCGTGCCTAAACGTACTCGTTCCGATGTTACACGGACCGCGTTTTTTTTTCTACGTTTTTATTGCGTTGTAAATTTTTCGAATTACATCGAGTTCGATCTCTCGTAAAGCGAATATGCGCCCCGATTTTATACGCCATCCCGGTGTATAAATAGAAAATTTTCGCAGATTTTTAATTAAGATTTTATTTTATCTCTCCGCGGTGTGAACACACATACCTAGACGCATTTTATTTAATAGCTCACTTTATCCTAACATCGCGCAAACTACGCTTCAAGCTCCGAACGAAAACGACCAACAATGAGATAATATCGCATATATAAGCTATAGCCGAGCACAAAAGCTAAGAGTGCGTAATCAAATACGCACCGAGCGAACGTGCCATTTAATTAAAGCTAACCCCTGAAAACGGACTGTCAAAGATAATTCGCGTTATTGTTGCAAAATTTTCGGGGTAAAGGTGAGGCTGTTGAGGATTGATGCAGGTCGTTGGTGTGCGGTGGTCCGTGGGAACGGTACAGTTGAAACGAGCCAGTTTACAGTTTAATTAGCGGGCCGCACCACTAAATCAGGGCGGGCCGCAAATGGCGACCCCTGCCCAATGCATGGACGACTCGTGGGGCCAAAATCAGGTTTTTCGTATCTGGAGCATCATTACGATTTAATATTAAAAAAAATGTATAACGATATTGATTCAATGTCTGTAAATTAATTTTAGTAGAACGAATCGTCGAAATTGATCGTGGCAAAAGTTCCGTGTATTTTTTTTTATGTTGATTTATTTGAAAATTGTAAAAATTTACATTGCGATAGTTTGAATTTAAATGTGAATTTATCGAAAATGATCGAATTGAATGGTTGGTAATGAAATGCGAAGTTATTGCGGAATTCACGCGGCGTCTATGTTTATCTCCCAAGTAAGTGAACTTTAGTCCTCCGCTTCGAAGTATGCACGCAGTGAAGATATACCCACTTGCCTTCGTAACCTTCTATTTATCTTCATATTAGAGTGGATCCGCACTCATGCGATGGGAAGGACTTGAAGTCGTTCGCCGGGAATATGAGTATAAAAAAAAAATCGTAATTTTTTACCATCAACCACGCGACTATTAATCAACGTAAACGATAAACAATACTTTTCCCATGTATTATATTTATAGTTGTATAATATTTTTTATGAGTGCATCTCAATTAGATTTGTAGATGTTAACTGATTAATTAAATTGGTGTTGAAATAATACACTTTTTTATTCATAAAATTTTATTTTTCAAAAGTTATATGTACTGCTCTTTTTTAAGTGTATTTGAGTTATATTTCGAAATAGGATTTATTTAATTTACATTATTTTATGCGCAATATAAAAATAGTATGTACAATATATGGTTCAAGGATAAGAATTTACAAAATATAGCAAATTATCAAAGACAATTTACGAAAATTCTAATATTTGGTACAATGTAAAATACTACATAGAAATTTACAATAAATTAAAAAATAATTGCAAAAATAGATACTTTTTAAAAGAAAAGTTTTTTCATAATATCACATAATTGCAGTAAAGTTTAAATATTTTTAATAAATACCATTTCATAGTAATAATTATAGTGATTTGAATATTTTAAAAATACTACTTACAAATGAAGATAGTGAATGCGTTGAAAAAAAGGATTTTCTTCCACTGTTTCAACTTTCGAAAAAGGAACAATTTAAATACTATATAATAAAACTAAAAATACATTAACTCTTATAAAAATATTTATATATACGATAACAAGTGCACTTGATTTCGCTCATATATTCAACGAGCTGAACATAAGTCCAAATCAAAGAGAGCCACTTTTTCCGAGTAAAATATTGCTCAAATCCCGGCATGATAAATTTACCATAAAAAACAAATTAAATTTCTTTTTAATACACTTCGTAAACATGCAACAAAATTTGAATATTTAAATTATTTTTGTATACAATATTTGTACATTCAATTATAAGAATGATTAAAAAAATGTATACTTTAAACTCAAAACTACCTTTTATCCGATAATATCTCTACAACACAGTGACATGGAACATGCTCAAGATTCTGATTCCGTTTCATAACCACGATGATAACGTTTCGTTATGATGCTTCAACATTACCTTCAGCATTAGATACGGTAGCGGCATCTTCTGGATGTTGAAGCTTTTGCCTCGCATCCGGATTATTGTTGTAGTCATCGTCTCCATTTCGTCCACACACTACATGTAAAACCGGTTGAGGAGGCATCCCGTAGTGCTCCGGAAGCCAATCGAATGTGAATGATCCGTTTCCGTAACCAGCCAGAACTCCTGGAGTTGGAGTCGGAGTCAAAGGAGCTGGAGAAGCATAGCTTCCTATTGTTTCATGATATCCTTGAGATGAAGATGGGGCTTTTTGAAGCGCCGTGTCCGACCAAGGAGGACTAGGATTCCATCGGTCCATAAAGTCGGCGGGATCTTCAGCAGCAGGCCCGTTTTTTGGCTGATGGTGGTGTTGTTTTGGATGACGGTCTGCCGGATGGGTCAATGCCAATAGGGTTCCTCCTCCTCCGTCAACTATTACGTGCGATTGCTTCGATGCAGCTATGTGCAAAGGCTCCAATCTAGTTAATGTCTCAGTGGAGTGTTTTCTTTTGCGGTGATGTCTGATGGAAGGTGGAGGTTCTCCAGCGCTCGGTTCAATACCTCGCATTATTACTTCCGATTGAGGAATATACCTATCAAATAAAAAAATAAATCAATGATTACTACAATAAATTTGCATTTCGAAATTTTTTCGAGTATGATTTAGAAATAGAATAAATGCGTTACATATCTTTCGTTCATTACATTCTTTCTACTTGATTACATATGTAAAAATGCAATTTATTTTTATATTTCCTTTAATAGCATTAATAAAATAAAACGACAACCGTAATCATTCCTGCAAACGATTCTCACGTACAAGCTTAATACGATATTTACGCAACTTTTCCACCGGGCGGTGCACGCCCAGCTTTCGCGCACCAAAATGAAAAGCGCACGTACTCCGTAATGCGATACACGCTAATGTTTCCCAACAAATCCACCATGATTTTTTTCTAATTTAATATATCATAAAGAGAGCGATAGAGAGAGCATCCGAAACTACCACGCCGCGTATAAATCATCGCACGCATCAAATCAATTGACGCTTCCAGGTGTTGTCGGACGCGTCTCGTTTTCGGCATCGTGCCTCTTCAATTTGAGTGGCTCAATAGTGCGCCGGTCGCAATTATTCCGACGATGCTGAAACATATTCGAAAGAAATCGATTCGTGATTTTTTCGCTCCAAAAACCGACGGACACGTAGAAAGTCCTGACGCCGGAAAAAAAGCGTGTGTGGAAAAAATGACGCGTCTACAGTTTTTACGTTTTAATCATGCGGGCCGCTTTCGCAAACGGGAAAAAGTAATAAAATCATCAAACACATGCCAGCTGTAATGATTGTAAATTAAAAGAGCGCCAATAAATTAGGTTCCCATTGGTTAAAACCAATATGCGTCAATCACACGAAGCCGCGTTGATGGATTTTTGACGTTGCGTGTATTAGACGGAATATCCGTTGAGCGAGACATCGAGAAAATGGAAACGACAAGTGAAAAAAAGTGTATGGATCTGAGCGCAAATCGAAAAAAAATCGTTTAATTTGATACGTTGAATGTGGAAAATCAATTTCTCGCGTAGCTCCGGGCAAACAAATAGCGAAGCTCGATATCGATTAACCGTCGTTTTCGTTGAGCTAATCTTTTGCATCATAGCTAATGCATAATCAATTTTTAGCGTGTTCTAAAATATCGAAATAGTTCGAGCGTACTATACGCTATTGTCAGCGTGAGTTCATTACGGTGATTGCTCATTTTCTTTAACCTTTTCGTTATAAATCAAACGATCCGTCATACTTTTATAAATGTTTGTACGGAGCCGATCGAAGAAACAGTTTTTCTAATATAATTTGTATGCCAAGCCATCAATGTTCGGTGATTGATATGCGAGGACCCCCGGGGGATAGTAAAGACTCTTCATTATTGTAAGCAAACGTGCATTTTGTAAAATACACAGTTTCTAATGAAAAACATACATATTTAAGCAAGATTTTTTGCAGACTATACAAACTTTTGCCTAAGGCATGCAATAAAGGAAAATTTGATTATACAAACTGACCTTTCTGTGTCGGGCGTGAAAGACGAAGAGTGCCTCGAATAGTCCACAGGTCCCCGTTCTGCCATGGAAGGCTCAAATCCATATCCCTGATGGTTGATAGCCATTATGTGTCCTCCGGAGTGCCTCAGAACTGTCGGAGTTTGCTGTCTCGTATTATGGACCACGGTATGGACGTCGTGATGCTGATGCTCCGAAGCAACCATCATGTGATGGTTCATCTCTTCGTTCGAGTGTTGGGAATACGGCGATTCTTGATTTATTGTATAAGGAGACGGTGAATACGTCGCAAGGGATGGATGGTAATAATTTTGCAATTGCGTATCGTAAGCCATTCCATATTGAAGCTTGCTTTGCACGCTGTAGTAGTGATAGAGCCAGGAATTCGAAAGCATTATTGCCGCTTCAGCATCGCTATATTTAGAATATAATTTATTTATAAAATTTGCATTGAAAAAAAAAATATATTTTAAAAGTATATTTACCTTAAAACTTGATTCGTACAAACTATGACTGGTTGTTGATTATTTTCCATATTATCTTTTACTTGAAGGACTGCATGTACCCAAAGCCAATCTCCTGAATGTTTTTGTAACCGCAATAATAAAATACACGACCTTTCTTGTTCTGATTGTGTTACTAAAATTATACCGAAAATTAAATTTTTATTTTCTTTTTTAAATTAAAAATGATATTTAAAAAAAACTTACTCAATCTATGTTTCGATTGGGCTTCTTTCATACATTCCCAATGCAAAAGTTGATACCAGGACACACCTTGTATTTCTGACTTTTCCCACCCTAAATACCACTCCCCGCTGTAATAAACAAATTCAAATTAATTGCGAATCTATATCTCTACGATGATTATGTCTCATTTATCAATTTTTTCCACGGCGCGAATATTTATTGCAATGTGTGGCTTAATGAGCGGTACTCGTACATCATCGTTTTCTCGTTACGTTCCGATGCAATCATACGGTCGATTGTATGTTTGTGAGTACGAACAGTATAGTTCGTCGTTAATTGAAACATATTCGGAAAAAAAATCGTATTAGATTACGACGATAAATCTATGTCCATAGCTTATTAAGTTGTTCGCATTAGTGCTTTACGTATGTACGGCTCAAGTGGGCGAAGGCTAAAAAATGACTCACGTGAATTATTGTATTTTTTTTCGGGTCGTCTTCACGTTAATTATTGGCATGCACCTTGCGTTGTTAAATTAAAATAACAAAAAAATAGACGGTGCATAGATGTGGTGATAAATTGCATTCACTTACTTTTTGTCTATGTGTTTGATTTTCATGTCCATCGAGTGTATGGTTGTGAAAACATTGGTAGCACCTTGTACAACGCACTCTCTGGTCTCTGGCATTGCTAGTGGAGCACATGCTGCCAAAAATACTGGTTCGTTTCTGCTGCACAGTGGTAAAAAAGACAAGAAGTGACCTTTGACCAAGACAACCTGCCGAAAAACAAAAAGCTCATTTAACATTTTGACCGAAATGGAAAAGAAACAAGCCCGAAGCGCTTCCGAAATCAAGGACATGTAATTAGTCTTAAGTGCATCTCAAAATAAAATAACCCAATAAAATTAAATTTTAAATTGCTTTGTATTATATAAAAAGGTCGTACGTGCTGAGTAAAAGTTATGTCATAACTCAAAAATTTATATAGCACTCAATTAAAATAATACAATCATTTCTTAAATAAAAAAAATATATATTCAGAAGAATTTCAAACAATCAATTGTTAAGTTATTTCGCAACGCCATATGAACATAACGTGTCAATTTGAAACATTAAAAATGTAACTATTGAAAAGTTGTCTGTATGTTTGAAAAGGTTGACAGCTTTTCGACGTATCGACACGTTATATATCAATTTTGTGTCAATGAAAATTTATTTGTTTAATTTTTTTTCAAAACAAAGTTCCGCCATCAGCGATGACGCATACCCCGTTATTCGGCAACAATGCGAATCAGACCTTTTCCACAAACGTAAATTTAAAAAAAATTCGACTTGCTGAACCGATCAAAAATAAAACTACGTCGACCTTGAGTCGTTTTCTATCAAAATTCCTGAATAAAATCGTTAACCCATGAGGTTAACCACTCGATTACTGGCAGCACGCGGCCGTCGCGTCAAACCACTGTTTTGTAACGGACGTCACTTTTCAGATACGTAGAGACACGAAATCGACGAAAATGTTACGCAGACACGTCGTCGTATTGTTTTAAATACATTCCGATTGATACGTAAGGTCGATGAGGTTGATTTATTACTTGGCTTTGTGTTTCGGCGATGGCGAATATCTAAAAATCACTGCATAGACAGATTGCGCAGTTCGATAAGATTTGAAAACAAAAGCTTTTATTCGATAAAGCTCGTATTCAAATTGAGAAATTTTTATTGTTCTTAAATGATTTTGTAATCAATATAAGATTGGTATTCTCACGAGTGATTGAAGTATTTGAAAAATATATACATAAATGATGATAATTGTAATAAATATATTCATATTTTTTAGAGCTAAGCTCGAAATTCAATTTTTGGTGCAATATGTAGTAAAACAAATTAGAATATGTTCGATTTTCATTTACTTCATAATAAATGGTCATAAATTATTCGAAATATACACAATAAATTATTTAATTGAAATTTGGGCATTAAAAGTATAACACGATAAATACACGTTTGTGTTAATGGGTCGTACAAGATAATAAATTTTGATTTTAGGCTATGAATATTAAAACGCTAACAAATTATTTCGACGTTGCGCTTAGTATAAATCTGGTTTTTTGCCTCATTGATAAAAGAAGAATTTTATCATAAAATAATCTTTAACTTTTAAATTGCTGTTAATAATTTTATTAACATTCGATGCTTATTATGGAATTATTTTTATGCGTCCGTTACCGGCCCCTAACGCCCATTCCATCATGAAATCGATGATTTAGTTACATAAAACTAATTTTTACACATAAATATATATGTATATTTTTAAACATAGTTTATATTTCAAGCAGAAGCATAAATTGTTCAATTGACAAACATCCCCGATCGATCCGACAGAACGACCGCAAAAACAGCCATTAAACCCAGCGCAAACCACTCTAGCACCTCCAATCCGACATTTTAAAAGCACAGACGTCCAGGGGTTGCCAATCTCGCAATTATCCGATGCGTTTTGTGCGACCTTAGCCGTGAAAGAGCCTCAGCACGTGATCGTCATAAACCAGTTTGTTTTTACGCGAGGCGCCGAACACGCCCTTCCACGATGCGGCTCTACCATTTTCATTTTTATATATCGTATTTTGTTTAATGGCGGTTTTTTTTCGACGGCCTTTGACGTTCCCGATACATATACATAATACGATATTATTTTGACGAAACACAATCATCGAATTACGGAGAAGTCCGCTATGCAGACACGCGGACTCGAACCCGATCGGTTCCCACACTCGCGTACGTATTGGACAGGTATCGGAAACCATTTTATTTGCTATCTCCATCTATCTAATCATAGAAATATTACATGTAATTCGAATTGGAGTTGTGTATAAATTTTCAAAATGCAAAGACCACACATTATATGGCATAAATTTTTGCATGTTATAAATAATTACAAAATGTCTTATGGAATTTGATATTAGTTATTATTTATTTTTTGTTCGTGGACCGTTATTTACAGATGATACCAATTACATGAATCCGTATCGGAATTGAATGAAGTTATAAAAAATGTATACAAACTCAACAGTACTTTTTAATCTTTAGGTCGTGATTACTTAAAGTTTTACCTTTCAAATGTGAATTATGGTTCCCTAAATTATTTTGAAGTATAACACAAACAAATTGCCGTTATATATTTACGATGCCAAACATAGAAATGAACACTAATAAGTTTCAATACCGCATTGTACAATAATTTTTAAATTTTTATTACATATGATTCGAAAGAAAAATTTTAAACTATTTTCGAGAATAATTGAATCAATAAAGCCGACAGTTTTCGACCGAGGATTCTACGCGTCCATCGACAAAAACGGTTCCGGCTTCTCCACTGAGATTTGCAAAACGAACAAACACAAGAAGACCAATTGACTCATTCTACTAGTATATAGTAAAGCAAACGTAACTTCACCTCAGCCGAAGTGAAATCACTATAATACGGTTTAATTATATAGTAGAGAGACGCGACCGTTACCGAGCTTAATGATTCAATGTTTTTTCCGGATCGATGACATCATAATGAATGCATTTGATAATGAACGTACAAAACGCTTTTTTTCCACATTATAATATAAATGTTTGAAAGCAACTTGTTGCACACGATTACGGATGAATTGACCGTATCCTTGATTATGATTCGTTTTTTTGCCTGTGTTTATATTAGCACGATTTTTTATTGGTACGCTTCTTTATTCGAATGCAAATGCGATTAAATAGTGAATCTCGACCGCAAAACCGTTTTCGATTAACTCATTTGACCTAATCGTCATGAGTGTGCCATTATAATAATGATATAGTTGCAAAAAATACTCTTTCATAATTTTTTCAAGATCAAGATCGAAAAGATCGGTGTAGTATTAGACATCGGAAAAGTATATGCAATATAGATTTTAATCAAGATGATGTTGTATTAGCATCATTATCGACATATTAAATTGTAATTCAACGTGAAGTATGATTATACGGAAAAACAATGGATTATCATTTAAATGCAGAATATCATTTGCGTTTCCGAGCAAAATTCTATGTATGGCGAATCCAATCTTTATTGCGGTATTTTCAATTGTAAATTATTTCTGTGTAATTGCAAGGTTTTACCGTCGAGTGCATTCCGTTTCTAGTATTCAATGAGTGCATTATTCTTGGATTATTTGACTTTTAATCGACGCCCTTTCGTGTCGTTCATCGCATTTAGCAATTGCAATTCAATTACATGCACACGTATGCGGCCTAAGCAACAGTGCCCCGAGTGATTATAAACTAGTATCGGTGACGTTCAATGCACAATATTTCATATTTGTTTCGATGCAGTTTATTGTTTCGGGCCGTACATGGTATCGAAGAAAACGTTCGGCCGTAAATTATCGGTTTCGCTATATGTGTGCGAGTGCAATGATCGTCGTTTCCCGGACCGCAAAGATCGCATTGCTGTATAAATCTTGGGTGTAATGTATGCAAGAGATCATATTGAATATTCTATTCATCCATATAAAGGTTTGCTTACTTTTTGGTCGCCGAATCTCATCTGTCTTCTGGCGTTTCTCGCCACGTTTATCCGGCAGAGGAACATTCTTGATTCTTTGGGGCTCGAGCTGCTTCCGGGTGATGCTGATGATGTGTTTCTGCATAGTTCCGCTTGTACTGCTTGATGGTCTTGTTTGTCTATTATGTCGTACACGCTGTCGCCGTGAATCAACAGGTCTTCCTGAAAATTTATCCTGTTTTATATCGGATTGTGTCAAAATCGAATTATACGACAATGGAGAGTTGCGGTAGTTTGGTTTCACTGCTCGGTTGAAGAGTGCCGTGAAAATTCTTAGGATTTTACGGATTTTCCACACCGCATAAATCGATTAGGTAAATATTGTGAAATGAGAAAATTGTAAAAAATAAAAATTGTGAACGTACCATCGAATGACCGAGATATTCCGCAGCGTTGTCCGATATGTACAGCAATTTCCCATTTTGAGTCATCATCATTAAGAATCCACTCATTGCCTGAAAATTTAAATTTTGTTAAAAATTATCAAATCATTTTTTTTCGTTTCGAAAATAAAAAAAAACTTACTTTTGAAAATCCTATATTTGGCGTAGGTGAATGGTGATGATAATGATGGGTAAAATCGTGACATTTCAAAACTAAAATACAAAAATTGATTTTAAGTATAAAATAAAATAATCAAAGACATAAAAAACAACAAGAATTATCGATAACTATAATAATCGTGCAGTTGTAGTAAAAGAAAAGCGTGCACGAGAAAACAATGTTAAGATAATAGTTATAGTTTTTAGATAGCGGTAATAAACATTCATTTCTATGTGAATTATAGGAATTTTCATGTACATTTCATGAATTATTTTTTGGTTGGATTTAAAAAAATATTTAGTATATGATTTGTGCAATTGTTGCCTCTGAATAAAACTACGTTGTTATTTATTATTTGTACTGTTAACGTCGCAAGGCGAAATTCGCGAGGTGTTAAAGCAATTTAAGTATTACATAAAGGCGAATATTACAATATTGTACAATGTCGGTTTGTGATATTACATCAATGGTGGGTGAAAGTCGCCAGATAATTTATTGTTAATTTTTCCACAGCAATGACAATAGTGTGAACGTATTGTTGTTTAATGCTACACAAACACGTTTTGTTGAAGCTGTATAAATAATAGGCGATATTTTAAAGGCGACAAAACGCATAATACTTTATTAAGTCATACAATCTGGAAAAAAATTACTAGGAAGGCAATAATTCAGGCATGCTTCGACTTTGATAAATGTATGAAGTTTCCAAATACGAACCTTGTTGAAAATAATTAGCTTTCCTAACGTATACACAAATAAGTGCCATTAGTTGCAATTGAGACAATCTTTGGCGAGTTGATGGTGGCAGAGGTAACAAATCTCTTAAATTTGCTATTTCTGCATTTATGAGATCTCTCCGCATTTTACTGGCTCCTTTAGTGGACTTAGTGGGTTCAAATCTGTAGACAAACATAATTATAGAATTTATCATTTTATTAAAATATTCGTTGATATTCTAATAGAATAATATATGAAATAAAATCAATATTCATCAATGAAAATTAGTTAACTGAAATCTAAATACATCTAATAAATTTCAAGAACATCCTCTTATGGGTTTGAAGAATACGCTTGCGTTGATGTCACTTTAAATTGGAAACTGCGCTGATAATTTTCTTATATTTATTTTTTTATTTAAAATAAGAAAATACTAGACTCGTAAGTAATATTTATCGAAATCATGTTAAATTTATAATTATTTACTTATTTTGACAAAATAAAATTGAATTCATGTAAATTCATGATGTTTTCCGATTCGTGTCGATAATAATTTATGAGTTTTCCAGAGTTCACACGATAGCCTTCCTAGTATAAAAAAACATACATATTTTTCGTCTCGCAGGTTTCATATGCAATATTCAGTGTGATGTTTTAATAGACGCATTTCGAATAATAATGAATCTGATGTCGTCCGAGCAATATCGTTCCGTGATTTTGATCACGTTGCTTTCGTCCGTAAATTGTGGCCAATATTTACCATTAAAATTGACGTCGATAATCGAATAAATTATTTTCGGCGTATCTTTGACAAATTTGTATTCAACACACAAGGTGGCAGTTGCCGAGCAAACGCGTCTGTCAAGAATATTTTGGACATTTTCTTGATTTATATACGGTCGCGCTTTATTATGCAACACGCGTTAAATACACAGGGCTTACGCAGGATATAATTTTAATATTTTATTATTTCTATGTTTTCAATTATTATCAACTTATTCATATTTCGAAACGAAGTGAACTTTTTAATCCAAATATCAAAAACTGATTGATTGAAAAATTATAAAAAGTTTAACAAAATTATTTTACCTATTTTACATTTACAAAAAAATATAAATAAAAATAACAAGTAATTTCATAGTGAATAGAAAATTGATAACCCAAATTCATTGAGGTTAGATTCAATCAATTTCAACCAGGTTCAAAATTTTCATATTATTCGATATTGTACAACCCTGAGTTATAGTGAAGACCGACCTGATAAAATCTATAAGAAAGGATGTGTGTACGTCAATTCACTTACAAATGGCAAATTATTCGATTCCCATGATATTCGACACATAAGTAATAAGACAGACAGTCAGGCATTTTCTCAGAACGTGTTAAAAATTCACGAGATGTCTTTTTATCTAATCATGTAATGAGAAAATGATGAGAATATTTATTGATTACTTAGATGCAAAAAACATGTTATTCAATTTTTTTGGTGATTTAAATTTTTTCGTTGATGTTTCATATCACTCTGTAAATTTTTAGCTATATTTATGAAATAAATTGTTGTTATAAATTATATTTTGGACATATTTTTAAATTTTAAAATTGACAAATATTAATTAAAAAATCGGTTGACACATTAATAAAATTAATCATCAAATTTAATACTAGTAATTAAATTTAAAAAAACATGTAATTTACAGTTTAAAAGGAATTTATTATTCATAATTTTTCCATAAATCTTCAATACATGATAAACAAAATTTTGAATTAGTATACTAATGAGAATAGGCGTGTTGTTGTTCATCAGTAAATCACATCAAAGACCTTTTATGATCCTTACAAATACTAGTTTAGATAATTACAGATACGACCAACCCTCTCTATAAAAAAAAACTACTTGATGCATGTTTGTGTAATTAAGAAAAGGGAAAATCTCCATCAAACAATTCTCACGTTAAACTTTTACGATTTCTTTTAGCAATATTAAATTTAATTTTTACAAGTACACTTTAAAATATGAACAAGTGCAAATTTTATGTGCGAAAAAATCACGAAACGTACCTGGTAAACATTTTGGTAAAAAATCCGATAAACATAAAACACTAAAAACACTGATTGTAGATTTCACAATAAGTATTTCACTATCTTAAAAATAAATACGAATCATTTCCAGTACTATACACAAATACATACACAACATTCAAATTCATCGTAATTGCAATTTTGCACAAACGTTTAGCCTTCTTCCCGTCCGTGCACTACCATCATCATTTCATAGTCCACTTCATTTTCACCGGCGTCAATCGCGACGATGATCGCGCTCGATAAAATAGAAAGACTTCAACAAGACAACCGATCGGAGTCCTTCCAACAACGCCGGCGGCTCGCTGACTGACTGATGTTGGTCCTCCGAAGAGGGTGGCCTTCTTGTTCTTACCCGGCTTGGTAGGCTGTTCTGCTTGCAGACAACGCTGACAATAGCGTCGCTGCCTCGACCATACTCGCTCTATAACAACACACTTCTAAAAACGAAAAAAATTAACGAAATAAATTTTTATTACAAATACAAATGATATTTTGAAATAATTTTTATTTTTGTACAATAACGAAGTCGACGCATAGTCCTCATTAGTACATATGAAGTGTATGTTTTGTTTCATTCATTTTCCGCTTGATAAGGGTGTGCTAGAAAGAGACAAATATATTGTGCAATTCAATGCTGCGTTTTGTTCTTTGGCTCCGCCCACTTTGCTCTGATTGGCTGAGAGCGGCCGCCTAGCGCATAGTGATGTCTGGCGGGGGCCACGGGTAAAAATTCAAATTTGCAATGCTTAAATAGGGGTTTTATGGTAATTTTCTTTCGCATGGAAAGCGCGGCAGCGTGACTCGGGTCCCATTGGTCGGTAGCGTGACGCTACATATGAAGACTGTGGGAAAAATTCTTGGCGAGCTTTCGAACCGAGTGTGTATGTAAAAGCCGTACGCGATCTCATACACATCATAAATAAGCGACGTGATGTTCACATTTATTATTGTTATTATTAGTATTATTACTATTTCGCATGAGATCTTTGGTAATGTTGCGTTTCGAACTATATTTCATGGTGGATCGTTTGTATGGTTGGTTTTCTTTATGTGTCGTAAATGAAAAACGATCTCGATAATGGACAATTTTCTTTCCTATTAGACAAACAACCTGAAACTAATATCTGGTATTTAGTGATATTTATGTTCGAAACGACTCATGAACTTTTACTAGCTATTATATTTTGAAATGATTAAACATGTATTGTTTCAAATTGGAAAACTTAAGCTTAGCAATTTTGTTAACAATGCCTTTAGATAGTTAATTGTTTTCCAATAAGAATTTCATATTCGTATTTGATGAAAAATTATTTAAAAAAAAAGTATTTCTATTTATAAAACTAAAACCGTTATTTCGTTATTAATCGACTAAAATAATTGTGTACGTTTACATGGACTTTTTCTGTAGATAAATCTCAAATATTACCTATAAAAAAATGACGACAATGATCATTAAACAATTTCGAAAGCGCACATTATAACCGAGGAACACCCTCGATTTCAATTATAATTAAATTATAAATTATCAAACAAAACGAGTTATGAGAACCCGGTTGGTCGAGAAAAAATGGTTAGATATATTCGTGTGGGCCAATGTGAAAAAATCCTACGTTATTTTTGTCCATATAGGCACAACGCACAATAAAATTACAATGATCGATAAATTTTAACGACACAAATTTTGATTCGACAACACCTCTTATCTCACTTAAGAGGAAACATATTTCATTCGGCTCGTAAATCATGTTATGAAATTATTACAAATTATACGTTTGCCGCATGCAGTAATTAACTACTAATTATTATATTCATATATATTTGAGAAAGCGAATAACGAAGAACTCATTCTCGATTCGAAAAAAATATACAAATTAATATTAGGAGATATTACGTCACTGTTAGATTTACTTAATGCTTGCACTGCGAATGTTTAACAGCGATATTTTAGAATGGTTTTAAATAAATTAGTTCACTCTCACTTATTTCCTTCCTAATAACATAGTTTTGGTGTAGTAACGGCGTGGCCACAAACGAACCAATAGATTTCACAAAGCAATTACGTTACCGAAACCAGCAATTAAAATGTTAACCTCGATATTTTTTCTAGAAGTGTCGATGGAGCTTTATCTCGTGTGCTGTAATAATCAAGGATGTATCAAGGCATAAATATCTTTGTCAAAAATTTTAATTGAACTTTTCCGTTCTAATTACGTGGATTTTTAACTTGCAAAACTTTTGAGTGTTAATTTATTTCCATTTTCATACTATGGTTTCGTTTTATATATTTTCATATAAAACTTATTCATCAGATATCATCAACCCTGTCCAGTATTAATTGGTTGTTAGGTATGAAGCAAGGTTATCGAACACGCCTATTTTTTTTAAGTTTGGGCTTTCATATAATATAATGTAGATCAGGTGAACCACAAAATCCAACGCGTGTCAGCGATTTTAATCTTAAGTATATTGCATTATTTATTATTACGATCGCATTTTTTCGACTAGTTCATTTTCGGAAATATTAGATTTTAATTTATTTTTACGATAATGCCGGCGTTTTATCCACAATGCTTAACGGTTCTTTTGTATCAAGTTTTTCCAATAAAGCGTCGAATTAACAGGATCGTATAAAAGCAATTTAACACGGAATTCTGTAAAAACAAGAAATTCAATTAATTGACAATCAATACGAAATCCTTTTGAAAAGCTGTCAAATAATGCCGACAAATTCTTCGATCCGCTCCGCGCGTTGAAATCTTTTTACTGGAAGGCGGTGCGTACAACATTACAAAATGGGGGAAAAAAGAAAAGTAATTTGTTCAGAGGGAACTTATTGGAATCGAACATCCGCGTCTAATTTCTAAACCAAGAGGAATTTTCATTTCGGTGTGTTATACGTAAATACTTTTTTGTGAACGCTTCCAATTTTTAAGGCCATCGTGATTATTCGTAGTTATTTTATAAATTTTTAACTAAAAAAATATTCGAGCTTATAAAATGTGGAAAAACTGAAATAAAACCACTTGTGATTTCACAATAATTGGCGAATTTTTATAAATTAAAACCCATTAAATTTGTATAGAAAATATCTTATCATTTTATTATATCAATAATTATTTTTCAAAGAAAACTTTTTAATTTTTCGCATATAATGGAATAGAAAAATGGAAAGCTTCTCAATAATTCATTTATAATAACTAATTATTTTTTCCTTTAAGTATGAAATAATTCAAGTGTTTGTAAATATGCAAATTTTCAGAATGGCCGAACAGGCGTTGATTACACATCCATAAAGTCGTACCCTCGTAAAGTTGTCATTATGCATTCGAAATATCCTCGCGTAAAATTCAAACTAGTAAATTGTGAAGTTCGTTGCTCAACAACGACCGACAATAAAACCGCAGTCCGTCGGCTTGACTTAGACCCAGGATAAAAAAGAAATAAACTATATAGAACTATACCAACTCGTAATCTGGACCATAAAGGGCACGTAGAGTGTATTTAATTAGTTGGATGTGATTTACGTGATTCGATTATGTTCCCTTCAATTACTCGCCCGTCCGAAAGCGGGATGGACCACTAGAAAACGTTTAGTGGTTTCACAAAAAATTCCGTTGCCATCACACGATTTGAATACCGACGAAGACAATGTTAATTTTTTTACATCGATCGATTTCGAACGGTCCGAAAAAAATAATTACGAGCTTTTCATTGGATTTATCGTTTACGGTAGACTACGATTTCACGATTGTAATAATTTCGTATGCTTATTACGCGTTCATAATCGAAATTGTTTACTTACTCGTAAAATCTGTATTTATAAAGCTCCGGACGCAAACCTCTCTATAAACGTCCGTGATTCGAACGTTTCCCATGAGTTTAACCACTCGACTGTTATAAATTTTCAGGAGACGGAAAAGTGCATGATCGTCAAAATCACAATTAAACCGTTTAAGATTTACAATATTTGCAATAACGAACCTCAAGTCCGTTTTAATGAACCCGTTTCGGTGCTACGTGGTAATTTTCTAGTCGATCGCCATAATTCCGATTTAATTGCGCGAAAACGATCCTAGACGGCTTAGAATGCCCGCTTGAATTTACATAAAGCTTAAATACGTTCATGAACATCCTTATATCTTGTTTGATACCGAGAAATACAAAACGCCAACCGAGAAACGTCCACGTGTCGAAATTGGCGGCGACAGGAGTCGGATCGTTCGACAAATTCGTTCTCGGCTCGTATATAATTCGAGATCTGTCGATAAGATCCGTATATATATTTAGCTTTTTATTTTTTCGAATAAGAAACATATCGATCCGATTTAATTTAATACCTGTTCGCTCGGGCATTTTTATACGATCGCTTTCGAAATTGATATCGGACGTGAAAGAGCTGACTTCGAGTGCGCATTATGTTGTGTTGGAGTGGCGTTCGCTTATGTAAATTTAAACGACAGATGAAGTCGTTTCTCATAAATCAAACATAGTTAGCGCTGCGATAAATTTTACAGTTCCGGTCGTTGATTGAACGAAATGACAAATGGGACCCGGTTTTAGAATATTTTTTAGTCCGAGCGCGAATTTACGATTGCATAAATTCTCATAGAACGGACACAATCGGCGCTGGCGATCGCTCTATTTAATTAAACGATTACAAATAGTGCATAATCGATTTTTTTCTAAGTAAAAACAATAATTTATATATGTTTTCAGTCGTTTGTAAACGTTCGTTTGAATTATAAGCGGATTAAAATTCATTAAAAGCGCACAATTAGAAACACACGTCGTTTCGGTGACATGAATTGTAAATGGCTTACAGTTCTATCAGATCAAAACTTCCGACCGGAAAATACAACATACATAAAAATCATCATTATACTGAAACAATCGAATTGATTTTACAGTTACTTTGAGACGGGGAGGTCTAGCGCCAAAGAGACGCCGATTTCGTGTGAGTTGAATCAAAAACAAACGGGGTGTAAAAAAAGATCCAAAATCACTTTCCCGACAAACGATTTTCGTATTAAATATAAAAAACAGAATCTTCAAATAGTCCATTGTTGAACTATGACTGGAACACCTGTTCATTGTTTTTTTTTTTAATATAAATTTATTTTCAGTGTCGTAATTAGCAAATATACATGTATATTACGGCGTCATTGTCGTTTTGCGAAAGTTTATCGGAAGGAAGTCGTCAAATGTTGATTTCAAATGACAATAGACCATTGTTGCGAAAAGTGTCCGTTCTAAGAACGCTTATCCAACGAATGTTGGAAAACTTTGAGTTTCAATTCTTATAATTAATTAATAAAACGGTGCACACAGTCGTCGATTTATTCAATCGCATGTCAAAAGCTCAACAATAGGCTCACGATACGATTATAACGTGAGACGGAATCGAAATATCATAACTTTTTGTCTTTCAATCACGCCATGCTTGTCGACTTCGTGTTGCGTATTATGTAGTAAAAGAACAAATAAAAGAAACTAAGAGATGCTCAAACAAAGGGGTAATCTCAAATCGAGGCACGTGTCTTTGGCCAGGAACAAGATAAAAAAGAAGCGTTTACAGTTAAATTGTATCCCTTTTTCCCTTTGTTTTGATGCAAGTAGTATTTTTTTTTTTAATATATCAGTCGAATAACGGTACAGAGCCGGAAGCTTTCGGTGACTTCAAACTGAAATCAAATGGTTCCGAAATTGAGCTTACGAGAAACATTTTACTTCAAATCAATATTACCATATACTATTACCATTATTACACAATATTACCATATTTTTTGGCTTGGATTAACTTTCGTGATAATATATTTAAAAGATTTTGACTTTATAAGTTCATTATTAACCTTTGATCTCAATTCTTATTCAGATGTGAACATGATAATTTATTATTTTAAAATATATGTCAGCCGAGATATCTATATCATATTTTACGTGAGAAACAACAATGAAAAGGGACGCTTTTGTCGTCCGCTTGCAATATTTCACATTTCACATTCGTATGACAACGACATTTGTCCGCGCGTAGAGCGCACAAATTAATTTCTAGATTTCTACCCATTTCTTATTTTTTCCTTCGGCTTTAAAACATTTTCATTTTATTATATAACCGATTTCAAAGGATTCCAAGTACCACGCTTCGGACGCGCTGACAAGCGTCGAAATCGAAACAAATTGTCGCAGTTATTTTCCGACTATTTCCATGCTAGAAAAAAACCCTTTGAAAGAGCACTCCATTGTCGTATATTCATTGTGTAAATATCATACGTAGATAACGTACGAGCAACACAATGTCTAGATCATGAAGTCGCACCGTAAAAAGTCACAAAAACGAAGAAAAATTTCACTTTATTAGAAAATAATGAAGTGGGAGCTTTCGGTGTAAAAATTGGGGTATTTTTTGTTCTTTTTTTCTGATATGTGGCACGTGTTAGCATTATAAATAAGATATCGGCATGATCAATAATGCTTTTTGGTTGATGGGTACTATTCAATCTGCACAATAGGCCATTGTTTCTATCTGGTATCGATGAATGGAGAAACCTTTAAAGGAGAACGCTGTGATATATGAGGACTGGCTTCGAATTCGCCTTGTGGTTACATCTAATAAACTACACGGACCTCCAACTCGTGTTACATGTGTGATACATGGCTTTAAGAAGGAAGATTCCAATAACAAAATATTTGATTTCAGTATTTACAATTGGGAAAATATTTTGATTTTATCTCGATTAGAACGTGAGTAGTATTTACTGGTGAGATGATCTACTACTTATTTAAATTATTTATAATTTCAAAACGAGGTTTGTGTTGTTTAAAATTGAAAAATAATAACGATAATCAAAATCTGTGTGCACTCAACAACAAAGATTTTATCTTCATCTGTGCTTGAAAATCGTTTCGTATTTCAAAATTTATATTATTTTAAATAAACTCGCAATAGAAAATACAAATTGAATTATCTGTTTATTTTTAGTGATGTTTACGTGTCTTTTAATATTAAAAAAATATATAAATATCCTTTTATTTTGTGTTCATATAATTGTGTACGAGTATATACATGTGTATTACTTAATTAAAAAAAACAAATTGGATTATAACTAAACTTTATTATACAACCCAGTTAACTTCTGGTCTTTCAGTACAAGATTTTATTACGCAACATGTTTTATCGCTGATTCCCATTTCGGCGTGAGAAAATGCGCAAAGCCGCTCCAGAATCGCATAATGGGCCGTTTTCGCGTCGTAAAACCACCAGCCGAGGAAGAAGTACCACTCTTAATGTCCCTCAGCTCAAAAGCACCGTCCTCTTTATCAGCCAACGACAATCAACACTGCCAGTTAGGCCGTTAACTACGACGAGCGACGTCGGATCAAAGGGCTCAATACACAGATGTCGGAGAGGATGTTGAGCACCACGACCGGCTATGATATGCTGGAATTCGAAAAAGTGGTTTCGGAATCGACGTTTGCTGTGCGAAAGTTGAATTCGGGCGTCGTGTGTAGCCTGTGTTTAAGTTGGCTTAAAGACGCGTTAGTTTTTTTTGCTCGCTTTGGGGTCGTGCCCCTGTTCGAGGTGTGGCATAAATATTATTAACACGTCGTAAACAAAAACCTTTCTTCGGGTTTTTGGGTTGTTGAAAGCTCGCGAATGATGTATACTCGTACTCGATGAGTCCATTTGTAAAATATACAAATGTGTAATAAATATTGGAGAATTTGCTCGGAGCAAGTTGCGGTTTATTTTGAGTTGGAAATTTATTATGGTTTAAAATATTATGGAATTAAATTTAAATTAATGTATAATTTAGTTTAATGACCGATAAAATGCAAAGTAGTATTATGATAATTTTTAAAATCTAAATATAATATATGATATAAAATGAAATTCTGAGAATTTGAATAAAAATTTTATCCAAAAATCCTTGGAATTATAAATTTTATAAAGATAATTTAAATTATATAATTAATACAGAGATTCTAATTTGACATATATGAAATTGAGGATCAAATTTTCTTTTAGAATCGTTTGGGTTTTAAATCTCAACATTTTCGCATAATACATGTATCAATTTCAAAAAGTCGATACATAACTATTATATAATATAAAAAGATCAATCGATATCAACCAAGATATATCTCGAATATATAACATAAAATTACTTTCGAAATCCAAATATAAATATGCAAATACATACCGTGAAAAAGCACACACAATTACACCAAAACCACTCATATTCATAGGCGAAAGTGGTTCTCATTTCCAAACGTCACAGCGAAACGGATCGTAATCTACGTATTTTACCGTAAATTTTCAGATCCGTTTTGTCGTATTAATTGAACGTGAAAAGCGAACCGGAGTTATTAGCATTCAGACAACGTTACAACGGTTCTGTGTCGATGTTTTCGGGGATAATTCTGCGTGAAATGAGCCTCCCATTATGACGGTCATTGTCTGTGACTCTTCGGGGGCGCGTGCTTCGTGATCTCGATATCCAAAGCAGGCTTTGTCAATCCAAAGCGACGAATATAAAACGAAAGTGTGGACAGTTTCGCAGTGACACGGGAATAAATTAAGCGGCGGATCTCCAACGAGAAAAATGCGCTTCGATCTCCCGCTGCTTTTCCTTGAGCGCATAATTACACGATCGTAAAAGGAAACGTCAAAAGTAAAGTTTCGTAAAAAAATATGTGTACGACGAAAAAAAATAAAATGTGCGAGCGCGCAACGTCAAAGTTCAATATCCCTGACCCTTGTGACAAGAAAGCGACAAAATCGTGATCGCGTAATGATATTCATACCCGATGTGACACACTTAAAATGCCACTGTTCAATTATAAATGTACATAAATTATACTTTTTTTTAAACTTCATGATAATAGTTTTCGCTTTGTTTTTACAGCTACACAATGAGGAAAAAAAGAACAACGAATGAACATAACATTTTACCGCAAACGTACGTGCATCAAATACGATATAATTACACGACTTACCGCATATATCAATTATATTTTCGAGAAATATAAATATAATCAGAGATATTCTTAGACTTCTGAAGACATACGATTTCCGAGATAACACAGGATATGTGAGTTGCATTGAAAACGGCGGCTTTCTATGTAGCATCCTCGTTTTATCTTTTAATTGCACACAAATATCCGTTAATAGATTCATTTCCAAGAACACGATGGACAGGATGCATCCGAAATATTAATTCAGAGGATGTCCATCCGGATCTCAGATGACCTTATCAAACCGTTACTTCCTAGTCGCTTGACGAAACTTAATTGAGTTGTCACAGAAATAAAATGAAAATCTCCATTTAAATGATTTGTTTAGAATGCAGAAACGAAGAACGAGGGGAGGGGGATGTAAAAGCAGTATGACGGCGTTTAAGCGACAAGATAAAAGCTTCATTTGGCCGACCGAGAAACTCCGGTCCAGGGGCTGATGAATGTGTTCTGTGTTGGCGATTGACGCATGACATGTGCATCGCTCACGGCCTTAGCCCTGTTTGCGTTTGATGGTCACTGGCCGCCCGATAGACTGTCTTTGGACCAATGCGGACATTAAAGGCTCGTGATTATGGTTTCTAGTGTTTGAATGTGTTTTCGATGTATAATTTCATTTTTTTTTAAATAAGTTTAGAATAATTTTATTGTTTTTTTTTATTTTTTTGATAAGAGAATTGATATTTTAAAACTATATTTTTTAGGAAAAAAATGAAAATACTTGAAATGATCAGAAAAACGTAAATTTGAAACATGCTGATTTAAAATCTTATTGGATTCCGATTTAGAAATTTTCCCGAATTTTCATTTGAATTATTCTTGATTACTATAAAGTTCCATTATTATAATCGTTTGTAGTCTACGATAAGATCTATTGCATAAAGCTTTCCAATACGTCTTCAAAAACTCAAATATTTTGTTTATCTTAGTAGGGATGTCATTACCGATAAATGACCCGAACAACATTTCGGTAATTTACCAGTAAATAAAAAAAATGTGTTTCGAATATTTTTGAAGTGTTTTTTTTTTTAGAAAAGTCGGTTTTTTTAAGTACAGTTTTTTTGTAAAAGATTTTTGGTTTGACGGTTTTTTAGGCTTTATTTTTTCCGCTTTTTCCCGAATTAAGTCTTACAACATTAACAACGGGAATATTAATATCAAAAAATTTTGATTTTTCAATAGGTTTCAATTTAATGGCACACCAACATTTCCAGACACTCATTTATATGTCATTTTACTTTACAATATCTTTTTAAATTCTATATATATATTTTTTCGATAAACATAATTCATTATAAGTCCCTCAATTTATACATCAGAATAAATGCACAAAATACACAAAACACAATCGGGATACAGACAAAAACAAAAACATTACCAAAAAAACCATCCAACAATCCTAATTTTATTTACAAAACCGATATTGTACATCGAACCGAACCATCACAGATACCAATCTAGATTTGGCTCTATTGACGCAGAGGCAATAATGAGGTGGTGGACAGTCGGACAGACAGCTCTCAATGGATCCTTTTTTGTGGCCTGATCGAAGGTACAAATCGTACACACGAAGATAGGCCGACGAGGGAGACCAGATAACGTCTGCCAGGCGCATTCCCGAACGGTCCACCACACAATGCCGGCTGTCATGATGAGGTAAAAAGAGACGCTCGTCGATTGTATCTCGGAAAGAGATTCGGATCTTTGTGAATTGCTTGTTTTGTGAATCCGGCAATGAGGTGCATTCGTTGGGCCGCAGTGCGTTTTAGATGATGCGCTTTCGCGGTTTTTCTTGGAAAATGTGCCGGTTCTTGTTCGTTTGCCGGAATCGCCATTGATTTTCCCTAGTGGCCGTTCGATGGGTTTTTTTTTTAATCTTATTGCTCTTTTCTATTTATAAGAGGTTTATGAAACACATCAACGAGAGAAGCATATGGATTTCAAAGAAGATGTGTAGATTTAAAATAAATTTGTGAACTTAAATTAAAGCTTCGTCATCCAAAATTTTTTTCTAAAATTTCAAGATTCGAATTATGAAATTGCCAAATATGAATCTTAACACTTTCGTGGCATAATTTTTTTTTGCGCAGATGGCCGATGACACTGTCCCAAAATTAACGCAAGATTTTGTAAACCAAAATCTTACAAAATTTTGCGTTAATTATAGGAGTGTCATCGGTTATCTGTGCAAAAATTTTTCATGACACATATTTGTGTCATCGGCCAAGAAAGTGTCAAAAATAAATTTCGTAGACCGATTCCCAGGTACAAAAAGATTATTAAATTTATTTATTTATCCCGATTAATGAATAAAGAATTTGAGAAATTTTTAATTTTTCAATTGGAAAATTCTCAAATTTACTTTTGAATTTCATAACTGTATTGTTCCAGTACTTTTTTGTATAATATATTGTAAGATTAAAAAATTATTATTATTATTAGTAGACAATCTATAATGTGAACTCACAATAAGAAACCAATGAAACAAAGAAAGACATAAATAAAACATTTATTTTGAAAATAAGACTGCAAACACAACAACCGAATTATGACTAGAGAATATCATGAATCACAAGCGATGTTTACAAATATCAAAATTTAAAAATATATAAAGTTGTGCTTCAATAAAAATATTTCTTTATTATTATTTACATATTGTATGGTAAAATTTCCGAATTTTCAGAAATGCGTTATGAATAAAATATTTACTATAAATTTAAATTATTCATAATCTTATGTTAACTTTAGGTAAATACCAAATATTTTTAACAAATTTATTTACGAAGCAACAAAATTAAACAAATAGGTGAAACTGGAATAAAATTATATTTGTGGTTGTTAACTAATGAAATAATGTAACAAAATAAATTAACATGGTAAAATAAAGTAAAGGAATAATGGTAAATATTAAATATCTTTAAGTGTTAAATAAATTATATAAAAGTATATAAAATAGATTTGAAAAACAAAATTATCACAGATACTTATTGATTGTGTAATAACTAAGAGAAGTTATATTTTACAAACATTCATTTTAGTTTACACTCTAGTTGAATGAAAATGAAAAATACACAAATAAATAAATAAGCAAAATAATAGAATAAGCAATTAATCACATAGTAAAGCATGAGTTAATACGATGATGTGTCAAGATTTGAATATAATTGAAAGTGAAATTCAGATTATATTATTTTGTTCGAGACCATATATATTTTAATAAAACCTTTTTTCAAATTTTATATAAAATACAGCCAATAAATTTGCTGTCTAAAAATTAAAATTCTAAACATTAAGATCTATACGATGAAATTTATCTATATTTTTTGATAGTGTAAGGATAATTTATAGCTATACACATTTAACGACGATTTTGAGATCTAGCTGTAGCTGGTCTTGGAACTCCAGAAATTCCACTTCTTGCAGAACGAGGACGCCTTTCAATTGATCCTCCACTGTTAACATTAATACCGTATGATAAATATTGTCCAGATAAATCAACGCTTTCGTGCTAAAAAATTTAAGGTATTTAATAATTTGGTCAGATTATAAAATCAATTATCAATAATTCTTATAGCAAATTAGAACTATAAAACTATCTAAATTACCTCCTTTTCTCTGTTTTGTGCGTTAAGAATATGTTGTTTCCTCATATTATTTCCAGTATAAGCTACACATCTTACTTGCCATTCCCCAATATCTTCATTCCAATGAATATGTTGTTCCAATAATTTCTGTGTAAATAGTAATAAGAGATATTCAGTAAAGTTTTTCATCCATAATAAATATAGAATCATAATAAAATAAAAACAAACTTGATATTCTTTAGGTATGTAAGAATCTAAAACAAGATCAGCAAGTTGAATTTCCCGTTTCAAAGCTCTTATATTATCCAAAATTCCTTCCATCTCTCTTTGCTGCTCTCGCATTTGATCAGCAAGTTCAGCTTTAGCAGAATTCAATAATTGAACAACTCTTTTGAGTTTTTTTGTCTTAGCGGCGTTTTCTTCTTGTAGAGTAGTGTAACGCTCTTCAATATCCAACCTTTCAGCCTATTAAATTTGTGTTTATAATATGTATAGCTAGAGTCATTAATTTATTTTATTCTATAGATACCTCTTTTCTTTGAAGATGTGTTTGAAGTCTTTCTTCATTTATCTTTCGCAATTGTAACTCTTTGGCAGACTGTTCTAATAATTGTTGTTGTTCTTCGGCTTTTTCAAGTAAGTTTTCTCCACCAACAAGCACTTTACTTTCTAAACTTTTCAGTTTGTCTTTCAAATCTATTTGTTGTTGCCTAGAAAAAAGTAACATAAATAAAAAAAAATTAAAAATTTCATATTGATATACAAATCAAAAAGAATACTTTGTCCGTTGCAGTTCAGCTTTTTTTTCTTCTAATGCTTTTTTCGCGAGATGGGCTTTTTCAGCATCTACTTTTTCAGTTTCTTCCATTTCCTAAATCAATAAAAAAAAACTCATAAAATTTTTAGTAGTAGTAAAATATAAATAAGTAAAAAATTAAACTTTTATAACCTTTTTCTTTTTCAGTTTTCCATTGCTTTCAATTAAGTCATCAAATTCATCTCCTGATTCAGAGCTAAGTTCGTCAGAAAGGGCATTGTCAGAATCCGTAGGCGCTAAAAAAATTATCAATATAATATATACATACATATCAATATATAATTAAAACAACACAATACATATGAAGGTGAAAAAAAATTACCATTAGCGGCATCGTCCAATTGTTTGCGAAGTTCATCAATTTCTTGTTGAAATCGAGTTAAAAGAGCATCTTTCGGTTCTTCATTAACATGAGCCTTATTCTCTATGTTCTTTGCACGGTTAGCGTATCTTAAAGTACTAATTGTTTCTATATAGTTCGAATCAGCTGGACCAATATTAGCGATCTAATACAAATTAAAACTATTATATTCCAAATCTATTAATTTGAAAATGAAGTATTTTAAAGATGAAAACTAACCATAACAGTTTTAGAATTTCCTCCTAACGAATCTTGCAAAAGTCTGGTAAGTTTGGAATTTCGATACGGTATGTGTGTACTTTTTCCGTCCACTAGAGCAGATATAACATTACCCAAAACTGACAAGGACTGATTGATCTTCGTGGCTTCTTTGAGTCGTACACCTGATGCTTGTGTTTTGCTTTGTCTTTCAGAACCCTATTAAATATTATGAAAATGTATTTTTAATATTTTAGTTTCTGACATAAGAAAAGATTACTATACCGCTAGATCCACTAGATGTAATTTTCCCATCTTCACATGTTGAGCACCATCAGCACCCAACGTACTTGATTCAACAGTTATTGAAAATATAGCATGAGATCTGGAACTTTCAGTATTCATTGCTGTAGCGCCAATAGCTCTGTTTTTATTTCCAAGCTGCATAACTTTATCTAGCTCATCAGCGTTATGAACAACATAACCAGTCAAGTCCTTCACAAATACTCCAATATCTGGTCTTTCTTTCACCTCTAAACTTTGTTTGTTATGACTTTTCGAACCAAGTAAATCTCTCACTTCCTCATTATAGATTTCCAAGTATGTCACTCTGACTAAAAACCTGTGAAATAATAACAGATGTTATTTTGATATGTATTATAGTTATTATACAAACAATATTGATTCTTATTCGATGATTACTTTTCGTCTTCTGTAGCTTTGGCAATATGACCAAATATATGAGCAAAAGAATTTGGGATTATTCCTTTCAATTCAGGGGCCGATGGTATTCCAGCCATAGTGTATGTTTTACCAGTTCCTGTTTGGCCGTAAGCTAAAATAGTACCATTGTAACCCTTTAAAACCTGTTCAATAATCGGGCTGGCTGTTTGGATGTATATATCCATCTGAAATTTACAATATGTACATTCAAAAGTTGGTCAAGGTCTTCAATACAATGTTATTTCAATAATACAACCTGTGTAGTATTCATATCAAATACTGCATCAAACGAGTATGTTTTTGGTAGTTCATTCTGAACCGAATTGGGTTTTATTACGGTTATCATATTATTTACACTATCAACAGATATAACGTTTTGGCTCCCTTCAAGTTTTTCCTTGGCGTCCATGGGACGTACCCTGACGATAACTCGAACATTCTCAGTCTCAGCCATATTAGGATCGGTTTCCTCCTAACGAATAGTCAATTATATAATAAGAAAATAGCATATATGTAAAAATTATACTGGTTCTCATATAAATTAATTATGCAAACATAACTATGAGTTATCGTGTGTAAGCATCACAGTTACAGAGTTTCGAGTATATTCGTGATGGTCGCGACAGCATATATATCTTAGAATAAGAAAAACTTACCACCATGATAATATTTGAATCGCTTTATTTTAGTGAATTAGTCAACTATCCACACCCCCCCACAGATGACAACTATGGCAACTGTCATTCAAACATATGTGGAAACCATAACACTATTTTTTTCTACCATATCCTTTATTTTGATATGATTTATTTGTAAGACTGGAAATATTTCAATTTGGAGATTTGAGCATTATTTGAAAGTATAAAAATGTAAACACAAATTTACTTTGAATTTTTTCATTCCTTGAGTTCAATATCAAATAAATTATTTATGATTGAATTTTTCTTTGGCTACATTTCCTATTTACCTCCTAAAGCATTTAAATCGTAGTAGAAGGGATATTTAAATATTTAATGTATAATATTTTATATCTGAAATGTCATTCTATTTGAAGATATTGGAAATTTTAATTTGAAATAAATATAAGGGATAATTAAGGTAATTATTAAAATAAAATACTACTTGCGCAAGAATATTATATATTTTGTATGGTACAACTTCGAATACAATAAACATTAATTCTAATATTGGTATTTACATAATATATATATATGTATCTCAAAATACAAATCGATCATCCTATAGGAATACTGGTAAATTTTGATTAATAAATTGAATGTGATACTAAATTAAACAAAAAATAACAGAAATACCAATTAATTAAAAATCATTAACTAATCAACAACTCAGTGCAAAAATAAATCTTGCATACTTTAAATCTGAGTATATTTTACTTAATTCACATATATTTATCAGAGAAACTCTAAAATAAGAATAGGAAGTCATTATATCTATAGATGAGATTTGATTATTTTATGCAAATTTGAAGTAAAAAATGATATTTGTTTCCTTATAAGTATATTTTTACATAATGATACTTTCTTTTGAATGCCTTAAATCTGTGGTTGTGTGTAATAGTATTTTAAATTTGACTATTCTTGAACACAGTGAAAAAATGAACGATTTTAGCTAAATTTGCAAAGCTCCAATGATAAGTGACAACATTTTTTACTAATGAACTCTAAGTTTACATATCTTGCTCATTTAATACATATTTGTTAAACAACATTTGCAATAGGGAACAATTTGCATAATATATGTACATTAAATTTTATTTTAAAGATAACATTTTTTAATCAACTATTGAATAATTTAAATGTTTAGGAACATCTAACACGTTCCTTAGCAGGGTACCTAAATATATAATATAACAATTTTTACCATCAATTTATTATTTCACTCATTTCATTTATACAATACATAGCTTTTAGTCGAACATTCAATTGTATATGATGCAATAAAAATTAGAACATAAAAGATTCAATACCCAAATAAAAACAATAGTTAAAAGTATGAATCTTTATTACTTAAATGGAGCAACTTTTCTTTTAAGACTGGCCCGAACGATAGGTGGTATCTATCCATATCAACTGCACGTATAAGAGTCAAAGATTTGTTAAACTGAAATACATATACTTGAACATTTGCTCGTCTAATAATTTTTTTTATATATAACATGCGATAGTAAAGAATACATATAAATTTAAAATGCAATTATCACATTATCTTCATAGCATTTTAATGTTGTGTTTCTGACTCAAAATTGATGCAGGAATTTTTTCTAAGAGAAAATTTTTGAATAAGCGTTTTGACTTTTATAGGAATTAGAATTAAGGAAAAATTTTAGTAGAAGCCTATGTTAATGACATCATTTAATGTTATGGCAGTCTTTGGTCTATAGAACCACGTATGTGGTAAATTTTTAACAAGTGTTATTCCATGTTTTAATTTTGATTGACTACATTTAGATCAACATTCAAGTATAATTAAGACTTAGGACTGAAGCTTCAATGGATTTGCACATGCCTACATATGTACAAAATCTATTATATATATTTTAACAATATGCATAATAATACATATAATTTTTTACTTGATTGTAGTATACATAAGAAAAATGATGTTTTATGCAAATAACAAATAAATCAAAATAATAGCGCATAATTTCATAAAGGATTAGTGAATATAATTAAATGTAGCATGCGAAATTTAATGTAATTCTTATTTTACACATTCAAAAACTAATTTCTATACGTATGTAGTTTACATTCTATATGCGATGGGGAGATTCGCAAAGCCAATTATAGCCAATAAACATAGTTTGTGTAAATTATAGACGACAAAAAGTTGTTTTGAACAACTAAAACATTATAATTTAGGCAATACATATATAAGCATTTCGATGCAATATAAATACATCTTAGAAATATAAATCAAAAGATTTATGTAGATAGTACATGACTAAAAAGAAATACCATTCACTTAATACATACATACTTGATTTTTCGGTAATCAAAAATTCATATAGATTTTTTTTCTTAAAACTGAATATCAATTTATTATTCGAGTATTAAAAACCCAAATGCTCCATTGAAGTATGGAGCAAAAAATAGAAACGAAGTTTTACATTCAAGAAACTTTGTTTGCTTGAAAAATTTATGATGTTAAATACAAATTAAAAGTAAAATGTCATTCTAACAATATATCTAAATGGAATGAAAATCTCACTAAAATTCTTAACAGTAAAACAAAGATGAAATAGGGAAACTGTTATCCTCATAACTAAATATGACTTAAAGTTATCCAAGCTACCGTTGAGAAGTGTCTTCATTATATAGTATGATTATCATTTAAAAATGTCATGTTTTAATTCAGAAAAGTAACCTGTATTACTCGTTACTATAATAGTATTCTTTGTGAGAAATCAATATAATGCTAATTGAAAAAAATAAAAAAAAACTAAATAAGAAAAATAAAATCATTCATACAAAGATACTATTTTTCCTAAACATGAAATTATTCAACACTCAATTCTGCATTATTTTGAGCCCAAATATTGTCCAATTACAAAAACCTTAATTTTAAAATTTCAATATCTTAGCATCATATAATAAATGGCATAGATAAAATTACACATCAGTACAAAATAAGTTTGTATAATCCACATAAATTAGCTATTGCAACATACTTGAAAACAAATAATTCAACATTATATAAAATTTTCAACTTAAATAAATGAAAGAATAATTTAAATAAAATACAAATCAATATGTTTTTTAATCCATGGTTGCAAAATATGATAAAAGTCTGAAAGAAAATAAATCTCCTATAATTAAAAATATATTAATTTATATTCGAATTATCAGTGCATTTTGATTTGACAGTATTAATATTAATACCAGAACAATTAAATTTTTTAATAAGATATACATGTAAGAAACTGTAGTGAAAACTAAAATATTGGTCTGTTGAAAAACATCAAATGTCGGCGTGTTCAATAATTTCTAATACCGGTTGGTATTAAAGTTTGAATGTAGTTAGATTTTGCACTGTGGGACACAGCAGAGTGATGAATATGTACAAAATCCATAAATTATTATGGTGAAATTGTAAACTGAAGCTAAATACATTTTTTTATAAAAAAAAAATTAAATAAAGTACAAATACTTTTTCAGATAAATGACTATTAATAATATAGTTATTATTGTCAATTAAATTAAAACTGATCAGACAGAAGATCACAAACTTCTTGGGACACAGATTCCTTACTAGAACGGACAGTCAATCTAAACATCTAAAAAAAAAATATAAAAATTTAATAAATAAACAAGAAAATTAATTAATAATAAAAAAATCATTACTTGGGCCTGCTTATTGGGTTCAAGTCGCAAAAGACATCCAACTTGCTGAGAACGAGTGTGGATAATACCAGCGCAAACAAAATTATCTGGATTTGGATCAATTCCATCTAAAAGTTGCATACCAAATCCAAGAAGCTTAGTTCTAGCAGCTGCCAAATCCATTGGAGAGGTTGATGCTTTGAAAATTTTTTGAGCTCGTTGTTGATCACTAAAAATGGAATCAGTTATAACAAATTATGATACATTGCAACAAAAACAATTCAGATAGTTTACATACCCTCCGAGATTTTTCCATCTGGCGAAAAATGATTCACCATTCATTTCTGTCGGCTCAAAGAATTTATTTAAAGTGAGCGGTAATTTCATGGAAATTTTTTGCGGAACATTATTGTATACGAAAGAAATCGCCATTACAGGAGTATCTAAAAATTGCAAATGTCCATGTGTTTAAATATTTTCAAAATCGCATAATGGATTTTAAAAATTATAAATCGAACCTGGGTAGTCATCTAAACATTCAGCAGTCAACATTTGTTGTACTTGAGCTCCGGCTTCTAAAAGTGGTTCAACGGGTTTCATTAAAACATTGAGTTTTGTTGGATTGTCCCAAATCAAATCCAATTTCAAGCTGAAAAAGTACACCAAATATTAAATTGAAATTATAAATTATCTAATTGAAATATCCAAAAATAGAAATAAAACCTATGCAGGGGATTTTGTGTCTTATTTCCATAAAACAGACCAATTCTTCCAAGATTTTGCCTGAATTCACTTTTCACACCAATTTGAATAAGTTCGTTTTCAAACAGCACTCCATTATTTTTAAATATGAATCTACAATTTGAAATCGATTAGTAAACATTGTCAGTAACTACAGAAAATCAAATATTTCATAAACTAACTTTTTAGCATTATTTTGCTGGGTACTAGCAGAATTAGTTGAATTATTATTACGATACAAATCACCCAAAACATCCAGCAGTCCACCAGAAGAATTATTTCCACTTGCAGGAGGAGTTGACAACCCCAAAAGATCAGCATTTGTTGTGCTAAAATGAAATGAAAGGTGAAATCGCAGTTGAAATTGATATCAATTACTCAAAATATGGAATGATATAAATACGATACCTAGAGTTATTAGTATCATTGTGATTATTGGTACCAGCAACGGGAAGAGGATGCGGACTTTTAGATGCCCTTATTTCATTATCGGGAACACGACCAGGCTTTTTCTTTTTGAGAACAGCCAAAATAGAAGATTCTCTTTCAGGGAAAGCAGGCATTTCTTCCAAAACAGTAGCCTGGAAAAAAAACAGCATTATTAGGAAAACAATTGAAGTTATAAATCAATGTCAACATTATTACAAAATGAAAAAATATCATACCAAAACATCGGAACTAGCGATTATGCTCAATTGTAAATATTCAGATGCTCTTTGTTGAAGTTCTGCATCTGCCGAGCGTAAATTAGAATGTTGTCGGAATACATCTTGAATTTGAGAAGCAATTTCAGGGAACAAGTTGACGAATTTCACATAAGTTGATAATAACAAAGCTCTTGTCATCGGCGAACAAAGATGATACTGAGAATTGAGAGAAAAGGTTCATAAAAAATGCATTAATTATAATATTTAAATGTTTGCAAGATAAAATACCTTAGAATGAAGTAATTGGAATTGGACTTGCGGGGAGGATCTTTGATCTCCAGCTATTAAATTACCGAATTCTCCTAAGATATAACCACCAACTTTAACCATATTTTCATGGCAAGCAGGAGCTTGAAGAGCCTATAATTCATCAAGTCACAAATAAGTATCATAGTTATAATATAAATAAATGTTTGTTTCGAAACAAAAATTATACTTCGAAGACTGTTTTCGCAGCATATCCTTGGACTTCTTCACGATTGATAACAATTTGTATAACTCGATACCACACTTCTTCCGACACGTAGTCACCAGCAATTCTAATAAGATTTAATATTACATCAACGTACCTATAACACACATTTTTTTTATAAATAAAAACTGCTATAACATGAAAGGTAAAAAACACTAATTAAAGCAAACCATGTAAAATCAGTAGCGTATTTTTCAGCTAAAATAGCAACTTTCAACACCATTTCTTCTCTAATAGAATAATCGGCTGTTTCCAAATAAGCAAGCATTTCTTGTACAATCTCTTCAGCATTTGATTTGTCACACATGGCATACAATAAATCGACAGCTTGTTGACGAACGGAAACATCTTTTTCCATCTATTTAAATTCGGAAAATCTATGTTTAATGTTCGTTTATTAAATATACAGCAATTATGATTTCTTGGAAAAAATAAATTACCTTCATAGACAATATCACGACATCTTCATGCTTCTTTACAGCTTCGTGTGAGAATTCAGATGTTGCTAGATGACACATTGATTCGAGCGCCAAATAACGAAGATTGGTTTCGCGATTACTCAAAAATTGGCCAAGTTGATTACAAGCTCGAACCAACAAATTCGCTTCACTGCATGAAACAAATAAAATAGTCAAAAACATTGAACTCGTAAAAAGAAAATACAAACAAATCTAATTTATCACCTATCGTTATGGATAATTAGACTAATAGCTTCGAACAAAACTGCATTCTTCGCATTGCTGTGTTGAACTTTTTTAGATTTAGGTGGTTCTTGTGCTTTATTTAATATTGTTTCTAAACATTCAGACAATCTTCCTCTGACACCCGGTTCATCGGCAGCAGGCGGAGAATAGTTTTGTAATAGTCGCAACAGTTTAACAGATAACCACGGTGCAGGAACAAAGTAATACGTGTAATCTTGAAGATCCGTATAGCTCGCAGTTACAATCTGAAAATAACAAAAATAAGCAATGTATATCTTTGAAAAGAATAAAAAATAAAATGAAAAACAGATCATTTACCCTGCTCAGTCTCGAAACTGCTAAATTTACGCATCCCTTGTATTCGTCGGGATTTTTTTTGACTAAAGCGTCAATTAAAGAAGTTGCAGCAGTCACTACACCCATATGTTGGTCGTTTAATAGATGAATGATTCTGGATGTCCACTCTTCTCCCGGTATTATCTCGGGACAAGTACGAAACAAACGCAAAAAGCAAAGCGCTGCAGATTGTTTGACAACATCCATTGTGTCTCTGTTGAAGAACACGAAATAAATAACAAAAAATATAAAAATTTGTTTAAGAAAAATTAGAAGTAATACCAACCCAGAAACGAGGAGTTTCGGTATTTCAGTACCGAAAGCTTCTGCCATATCTTTGCTGCCGATATTGGCGATACACTGAAGAGCGAGATTGACATGGATCGGATTGCGGGATTGCAGATCATTTTTGATGTTTTGAATGATGAGATAAATCAAATCACTGTTTGTGTTGACGAGCACAGATATGAACAAATATCCCTATAAGGAAAAACAAACTAGTGTTAAATGGTGTTATGAAAGACGTAAAAGATACTAAAAAAAAACTTACGATTTGTTTCTCTGAATATTTGTTCGATGAGAGGAGATTGACGGCTTCCATGTGACCGAAATCGATGTCATGTCCGAGCAAAAATATGAACAAAAGTTTGCAAACATATTTCTTCTTTTGGTAACCGTCTAAGGTTTTATCACCTTTAAATTTGCTTCTGATGTTGGCGAGTTCTTTATTGATACGTTTTATTTCGGCTTCTTTGCTTTTGCCTGAAATTAATATTTGTGTTAGACGCCGATCGAAAAATTAAAATTCGTTCCGATTCCCACTTACAATTCCTTATATCAGAAATAAAAACGGCCAAGCCTCGCATTCCATCTCCTCTGACAGCCGGCATGTTGCCCCTTGACCTGAGAACGGCGAACGGTCAACGTGAGAATATTATGAAAACATGCGACGCCCACGACGGCTCGAACCGGCACTGAACACAATCTCTTATCGTCGACAATATAATCACCCGTTCTGTTAAATGTCGAACGCTCAATTATAAAACAAAAATAGTAATTGCACTCTGAAAAGTGGGTCGCGTTAAAAGTTGGCAAAATATGTTTAGAAATGTGTTTTTTTGTAGAAAGTAAGCGATTTTTGGAATTCGAAATAAGTTTTTTGATGGAAGTGAGTAATTTTGAAGTTATTCTGATGGAAGAGTAATTTTCGGGATATTCTAATAGAAGAGTAATTTTCGGGATTCTTCAATGAAAAAGAGTGATTTTTGCGTTTTTCTAATGAAATAAAGTGACCATTGAAATTATTCAATAGAAGAGTGATTTTGGGATATTTCAAATGAAGAGAATGATTTTTGGGATTTGAAATAAGTTTTCTATTGGACGAATGACCACTGGGATTTAAAACAAGTTTTTCAATGGAAGAATATGGCTTTCAGAATTCTTCAATGGAAGAGAACGACTTTTGGGATTTGAAATGAGTTCTCTGATAGAAGAGAGTGACTTTTAGGGATTGAAATGAGTATTTTATTGGAAGAGTGACTATTGGGATTCTAAACAAGTTTTCCAAAGGAAATTCGTGACTTTCAGGATTCTCTAAAGGAAGAGGATGACTTTTGAGATTTGAAATGAGTTCTCAAATGGAAGATAATGATTTTTGGGATTTGTAATGAGTTTTCTATTGGAAGAGTGACTAGGGATTCTTAACAAATTTTCCAATGGAAAAGTATAGCTTGCAGGGTTTTCCAGTGGAAGGAAATGACTTTTGATGTTTCGAAATGAGTTCTCAATTGGAAGAGAGTGATTGTTGGCATTCGAAACGAGTTTTCCAAAGGAAGAGACTAGCTTTCGCGATTCTCCAACGGAACGAAACGACTTTCCGGAATTCGAAACGATTTCTCCGACGGAAGAGAGCGACTTTAGAAACTCCAAACGATTTTTCAAACGCTAGACCGACTTTCGGGACACAAAACGCCTTCCGTCCAAAAACGAACATGATCAATATTAGATTTGGCAATGGTGCGAGTCTAATCACCGTCGAAAATAATCACCCATACAGCACAATTCACGACACAAACGCGCGATGGACGACAAAACCGCTCACGCCGCCCGGCGCGGGCGGAGTCCCCGCCGCCCGACGGGGCCCCGCGGGCCTCGGGGGGCGCCGGCGCGCAGGCTGGGGGCCCCGGGGGCCGCGGGGCGCGATAAACGCACCCGTTCGGCGAATCGCGATAAGGGGCGATAAGCGCCGGCGTCCGGCGCTCTGCGGACGGCCGTTTCGCGGGGCGCCCCGCGCCGCCCCCGCCCTCGGGGGGTTCGCGCGGCGGCCGGGGGCGCGGGGGCTCCGCTCGGGGCCGACGGGGGAGGTCGGGGGAGGGACGGGGGCTCGCGGGAGCCGGGGGACGTCACTCACCAGCGGGCGTATGCGTCCGTGCGTCGAAACGGCGGCGCCCGTCGCCCGTCGCCGTCACCCGTCGCCTGCGCCTCCTGTCAGAGCACGGGTCAGTGCAATTTTCGGCGACCGTTTCGGTCGGGCGGTTCGCTTTTTTTTGGCGAGGTTTACTGTCGGAGCGGGTTTTTTTTCGTTATCGGTTCTTGGAAAAATGATTGTCGGACGAATTTGATGATTTTTGATTTTTTTTTGTTCATTATCCGGGTTTTGTTCGTTTTCTATGCCATCACTAGTAAATAGGTCCGATGTTGATAACGTCGGCTGTGGTTTTGTTAAGAAACGGAAAACGATAAAATGTGAAAACCCGATTGTGTGAACTCAAAATGTGTACCCGATTCGAATATTTAATATTTAATTAATAAAATCAAAATACATAGTTCATTTGTTATTTGATTGTGACATATAAACAATGTCAGTAGTTGTTAGTAGATAATGAGTATCATATTATAGACGTTAAATGTATACTCATAAAGACCATATTAGAATGTCTATACTATAAAATGTCGCAAGCGTCATTCGGTCGAAAGGAAAGACGGATACACACACACAAACACACATAGAAATCCGTGATTATATGTAGACGATAGACAATTTCATGAAAAAAATCGTTTTTTACTCAAATGAACATAGACACACATATAGTTAGCCTGAAAGCCTCCTTCGCTAGCATGAGCGGATTGGCTTTAGTGGTATAATGGCGCAGAAAAGTTCTGGAGCACCGCTCCACCATTTTATTTCGAGGTGGAGCGTCGCCCCAGAATACAAATTTTACATTTCGAAAAAATGTTCGGAATTTAGTAATAGACCTCAAAGCTTAAAAATCAAGTATTTCAAGACATTGGATGTAATAGAGAAGGTAAAAAAAATGGACAAATGAGGATACAAAACGAATTGATCGAGAAGAGAAGGGAACGGTCAAGTGTGAAGCACATGTCCTCGTCCATTCATTAAGTTTAAATTTGACATTTATTTTCCCAAAAGATTCGAAAATTGGAGAAAAAAAAATCAAAAACATCGTGTATTTAAGAACGATAGCCGAAATTTTGAACTTGAAAATTGTCAACCTTCATCAGTTTCATTAGCCTTTTTTGTTGCAGTTTAGAAGAATATATGATTTTTTTCTTTTATCTTAGAGATATATAGCGTTTCACCACTGCCCTAACCAAAATATGACTTGGGCTAGCACAGTAAAGTTATAGCCTAGGCTGCCGCATTTGCCTGGCAAGGCGTTATCCTGCAGTGGATAACTAATAAGCTGCTAATTATGAACTTAAACAAATTTTCTAAAAAATATATCACATATTAAAAATACATAAATCTATAAAATAATAAAACCCATTTAACAAACATAAATATCAATAATTAATTTAATAAAAATTAAATTCAAATATATAAACTCTCAAATTAAAATTGTGCAAAAAAAATTCAATGCGTATTACATAGTTAGCCGAGTTCACGAAACTTATCACATAATTTTTCAACGTTGCATCCCTCGATCGACAATCTACGGCAACACTCGCGTTGTCATTAGCACAGTCGCCTTTTGATCTTCGTCGGGTGTCGTCGTGTGTTATTTTGTTTTTCATTTTATTTTTGTTTATTGATGTGATAGCGGCAGAGCTTCCAAGATGCCCGTCTTCCACACTAAGATAATCGAGAGCATTCTAGAGCCGGTGGCACAGCAAGTGAGCTACTTTTCAATTTTGCCAATTTTTTTTGCGAATTTTTCGTTCTCTTCTTTATCGTCTTCGAGGCCGGCGACATAATCGCGAACTGAAATCTCGCACTTCTCGAACGAACGCCATTTCAGGTGACGTTTCAGTCATTCGGTTAAAAAAATATATGTCTCAATCGTGGAATGTCATGCGTCGGGTTGCGCAGCATATTGCGCAAAGAGAATTTCAAGATTTGCCGTTGTTTTGAGAAATTTTCACTCGGCGAATTTTTCTGTTTTGGAATTTTTTGACTTCCGCATCGACGTCATTGTAGGTTTGAAACGATTTATCTTCCTGTTTAATTTTTACGTGTCTTTATTAGGAAACGTATGCGTAACTAGTTATCGATAAACGAATGTTTTAAAGGATCCTTTTATTTTTATATTTGATGACTATTTTCTGGAAAATTCATTTAATTCAAATTTATTATCATTTTGTATTGAGATTATATTTCTAATATCAATATTCGTGAAAATATTTGCTATCTTCCAGATAGCAGTAATTTGTCAACCTTTTATACTATACATTATACTTAATACTTTTCATTTAAAATTTAATCATCACATATCTAAAAATAAAAAACTTGTATAGATGAGTGATGCAACTTTATTTTCGAAAATGACGTAAAAAACCGTTCAATTTTAATTTACATATGATTTAAATTTCATTATTTATGAGTTCAAGAAACGTTTATAAATGAAAGGTATTCCAAGAATGTTTACGCGTAGATAAGTGTATAACGAAAATTAATACAATGGAAGTTATTGTCTTATACAGTTGATGATATCTACGATTCTATTTGAGTTAACGTACCAGTTTAGATTAGTTTCGATGTATGTAATGTAATATTGTTCAAAAATGTATTTACTAGGATGAGCCTGTTTGTTTTGTAAATTTGATCTCGATATCCATTTATGGTGGCGTCGATTGATCGTAGTCAAAGCAAACAATCGTATTTCCTTTCGTTGAAGAAAATACTTTTCAATACCAATATACGTCATATATATTACACAAAATTTATGAAAAAAATTTCTTGTTGATTTACCTGCTTCCCAAAAATTCAGATTCGAAATAGAATGGTTTATTTTGAGAATTTTAACGTTTCGTTTTTTTTCAGTCGAAAACGGGATAAAATGCCGTTTTTTCTATTAACTATTCAGAGCTGAAGGGATATTAACTCGCTCCGTATTACGTGATAAAAATGAACGTAGAGCTTCATTAATTCTTCAAGCGTGTACGCAGTTTTTGTTTTGCGAAAATGCCTTTTGAATACTAAAATTATTATTTTACAAACGATAATGTGTCATATACGAATTTAATTTCATGAACGGTTGCTTTCGAAGATTTATCGATAGTTAATTGGTCGACGCTGCTTGTATTAATGAACTTGTTTGAATCGTCGAGTAAATTTATATTTTCGACATATCCCCGACACGATGTTTTTTTATTGAAAATATTTATCGCAACACAAATTTCATAAAACATTCGTAATCAATTTTGTATTGAATCACAATTTTTCATGGAAATAAATTTCGGTCGAGTCACTACCATTTTTGCGATTCAGCAAAAGTTCTGCAATGCTTTCAGCAAAGTCCATCATTGCAGTTTTTTGTATCGATTATTTGTACGTCTATGCCATTTTTGCCGCATTGGAGCGAACCATATCTTGGACACAAAAGGGAATATAAAATAGGTGCGGCCCATTTCCTTCGCAAAGGTACACCTTGACACTCGACCCAAATTTGACGACCTCACCAATTACAAACAGGTAAACCTCGAAGACATTCGACACCGTCCGACGAGTGACCAACTGGAAAATCGCCGGAATTAATTAGTCGGCGGACCGCAAGTTTGCTTTTTTTCGCTCCGTCTGCGGCCGATTGGTTTCCCGTTGGATTTTTTTCGCCCGTTAATTGCTGAAGGTCGTTTATGGAAGAATTTTTCATACCGTTCGATTTTATTAGGTTTGATTTATTTGCTGTTCGCGAACCAGCTACCAGACGTTTTTCTTGTTTGTCCATAGCGACGTGTGTCATTCATCATTCGTTCGATTCAATTGAATTCGTATCATACGCAACGTGTTAGTCATATGTTTTAATTCTGTTAACGATTTGCATTAGTGTTTGGTTGCGAAATGTGGTCGATGAGTTGTTTATTTTTTATTTATTTTCTTAGAAGTCAATTAGTACATAATTAATTGGATTTGACGTGATAAATGCATCTATTTTTGCAATCTGAACTCTGTTCAACCTTTCAATTGTGATTGAAGTTTGTATACTTTTATGTGTACCGTTTATTTTTCTTATCGCGGGTAAGTATTCGCAAATATATACATATGAAAAGCAATGAACTTTTTTTTTATATAAATATATATTTCGCTCATAACTCGCTCCATATAAAGCCATATCCAGTTTCAAAAGGCTACAAATCGCCGAATAGATCCATCATGGACACGACGCGATTTCCTCAACCGTCCGCGACAAGTCAACGGAAACGCACCTCGATCGGACTATTTTTGGCACTGGCGAAATTCCCCACGACGCATTATGCACAATTCGAGACAAATCCGACAGTTCGAATCGCATAATACGATCAGCGAAGCCACTTAAACTTGAAACTTGACCGTCGCGATTAATCGAGCCTCATCACTCACGAGTACATATGCCCACAGTCTTTAGATGGACATCCTGCCTCTGGAGATGCACCGAGTCTGACGATGACGTCCTTCGTGTGCTTTTGGGTGGCGATTCGAATTGACCGCCGTTTTTGATTAGCATATTTATTGGCGGCGTAGGTTTCGAGCGCTCTCGGAGACGAGTCGTAAACTGTGATTTTTTCTGGACTTATTGATCGTTTGCATAAAATTTGTAAGACGGTTTTGTCGATTAGTTAGATTTATTATTGTTTGACGGTTTAATGGATGTTGTATTTAAAAAAAAAAATTGAAAATTGAATCATTGATGAAAGTCGTTTTAAAAATAAGCAAAAAATCTGTGTATATAAAATGCATTTTTTCTACGATTTTCACTATCGGTTGAAAATTTATGCGATAAAAATCATATCTAAAGATTATCGAATTCTGAAAATTATAATCAATCAATTATCGTTCCAACTAAACCGTTTTGTTTACCGTTTGGTTTGCGACGATTTTAGAAGACCGCCTCGGCGCCGTATCCAAAACTTTACGCAATCCCCTTCGTTATTTATAAAATGTTTAATTTTGCAACATTTCCTTCGACATATTATATCACTGCGTGATAAAACACGAAAATAACCCGCCGTTCGAACGTTTCGCGTTTCCTGTCGCGGAACAAATATTCCGATTTTCTTTCTTGCCTTTTGTACGTCGGGCGGTTGTTTCGGCATTTCCTCTACGGACAAACACGTCAATCTGGATTCGTTATCCCGTGCAGTGTTTAATTTGCTCGATTGTTACGATCTGTTATTGTGTACTTAAAGCGGTGTTTTTTTTTTTCATTCGCCTTTGCACACCACCGCGCCCGTACGAAAGTTCGGCACGAAACTCGTAGTCGTTTAGAATTTGAGTCATTTATTCGAAAATAGACGCAGCCGTTCGTCGTTTTTTCTCGTATCGGAATCTTGAGACTGTGTTTTAAAATTCTCGAAAAAACCGCGAAGTGGTTGTTTCGATCGTTGGTATTGTTGTGCCGTATATGAGAAGCTCGAGTTCGTATTCAAATTGAGATTATAAATATGAGTGTTTGTGACTCATTGTTTTTCACTGTGAACACTTGTCTCGATTAGGTATCATTTTCGATAGTTTCATTATAATAATTGAAAATATGGTTTATTTTTAGTATCTCGAATATGATATTACGTGCGCGGAAACTATAATTTTTTTAGTGAAAGTACTAACGAGTAATGTTTTATACCATATTTGGCTCTAATTTTTTTAATTTAAAGGTCAAGAATATATTCAGTGTATAATAGATTGTTACATGATTTCATATGAAACATTAGTGCCGTGTTCGTGATATGGTTCGTTGACGCACTTTACCTTTCAGGTGTTTGTTTACGCGCGTTTCTGGACACCAATTACGACACGTCCGGTTACCACATCTTACGTGTTGTTTGTTATTTTAGTTGTTTCTGGCTTTTTGGCGCGCACCCATATCCCCGCTGAGGATGGGCGTGGACGAACTTTACGCAATTTTTCTCTATGAATTTATTATTCGGCAATGTGGAAAAGCACCGACATGAAAAATTTCGAGCGTGGGCTTTCAAAGGGTCCACAGTCACGACATTTCCAAACTTCCAACCGGACTAATCAAAGCCCGTATAATGTGGAAACGCGCGACGATTTAGAATCATGATAAATGTTGTTCTTTTCATTGGTGGCCGTCGAAGCATCCGAAGAATCCAGTCATATGGCTGACTGATTCATCGGGATTTGTTTATGTTGTGTCAACGAGATGCTCGTCGGATTCTCATAAGATGTTCGTCGCATTCTTCGGACACCCATAAATGGAATGCGTCCGTTCGATCGATATCTTAAATCAAGCTCAATATTCACTTTATTGACGTGCCGATATTATTGCGAAGCTTTCGGCCTTCGTTTTTCGGTTTTCGTGTCTATTTGCCAAACATTAATTCGTTTCAACCTTCGCAGCGACTATTCGCCTATTATTATAGTTGTAAAAATAAAATTATGTAAATTTTCACACGTGAACATTTTATAGCGTCGTCGTAAAGTTCAAAATTTTCGTCGCCGCAAAAGCAAACACTCCAGAAGATTTTATGGGGAAACCATAGTTTAGCTCAATTGATAATTACAAGCATCCGTTGCAGTCGAAACTAGCAGCGGTTGTGGGTTCAGACGATGGTTAATTGACACGTGAGATCGGCAGTGTTTTTATATCGTTCCGCGTTTGTCTTTACGTGTTTTACAGCAATTTGGACTATTACGTGTACCGCTCGTAACAGTTCGCATTATTCGCTTTTTGCCGTCGAAAAATAATATTGTTGAAACTACACATGCGAGAGATAAAACACGTATTACGTAAGGGCAACGTAGTGACACTACATCGACTCACCTGCCCACTCGAACTTGGCATTCGTCGACTTTCGTTCATAATTATAAAAAAATCTGTTATTCGATATTCACGGAGTATTATAGAGTGACCGTGGACGTTCGGTTTTGAAAGATTTGTTGGTTTTCCGATACATTTTGTGTTCACTAAGTATGTCAAGTCGGTTCATTACAAAGTGTATGATGTACGGTTTTTCGCTCGGTTGTATAAAAATGACATTTTCGTCTATGTTTTGGTATATTCTCGGTTCTTGAATGGTTTAAATTGAGTGTCGTATATAGGTGAAGGTCGAGTAAATATGCAGACGGCGTATAAATTCGATAAAGCTCTGTGATATGAATATGCTCGATAGTTTTCAATGGCACGTATTATTCGGGAAACTTGAAAATAATATATATTGGAAATTATTCTTGAGTGACTTTCGATTACGTGAAAATTTTTCCGATCGGATCGCTTTAGAAATGGGTTTTATTGTTGTATATTTTTATCGTTGCTTTGTGAGATTTTATCAAAGTATTCTTTTATCGAAATGCAATACGTCCGTATTGACTGTTATCACGTAAGCCTTATTACAAATATAGTCGTTCTATAATCCAGACACCAGATATTCACGGTCAGCTATAAATTACACAATCATCGACCGATCGTAATATATATAAAATATCATGACACTGTCAACTCTTAAGCGAATCAAATCTCGTTCCCATGCTACAAGAACAATCCACAACACTCATTATCAACAATTACAAAACACCACTTGAAAACGCATCTCAACCCGATGGGAACGCCATGACTCCTTCACACACACGTCACACAAAGCGTCCCGACGCAGAATTTCACCATTTTCGGAAAACTCTCCACGATCGGGCGACGCACGTTCGTGCGACCATCTGGGGTGCGGCCGCGCACGTGGGAAGCGGCCGAAATCGGCTATTTCTCAACGAAACACAGATATCTACATACACACGTCTAGGAGCACGCATTCGCATACGTTTTCGTATCGAGAGGACCGAATTGATAGAGCCGCGGAAAAAAATCGTGCGTCGGTGTGTCGCCCGATCCGCGTCGGTGGCGTTACCACTTGTCTCCTCGCACACATCTCGCCATATATGAACTTTTCGACGGCGGTGGGTTGCCGTGTGAATGTTGTTCTTCGGCTGGAAATAGCGTCGGTTCCCTCCCGAGGGCTCCCGATGGATGGGAGGGTTCTGGTGATCGGTCGGTGCGTTGCCCTTTGCGGCGCGGAGGAGGGCGTGACCTTTTGCGCTTTTGCGTGGTGTGTGGTTCGGGATTTGTTGATGGGTTGTGAACTTTTGTTTTAGGATCGTAAGAAAGTTCAGTAAGTTGCCTTTTTGTTTGTTGGTTGTTCGGAAATTCGAACGGTACATAGTGGCTGATATTATTTTTGCGTTAGTTGTGATTATAAAATTATCTTGTGATTTTTTTCGGATCGTCTGTTCGTATCCTTAAATGAGGGGATTTAATTTAATCTAATATAATATTTAATTTATCGCATTATTCATTGAAAATATTTTGCTATTTTCCGTATACATAAACCGGGAAAACCGTTTTGATTGCGGTCACCTTTGACCACATGCTCCATTTTTTTATTCAAATTCGCGAAAATACAGTTAAAATACTTTCACAGCGAATTTCTCATTATAAAATTATTATAACCGGATCATCACACTCGGAACTCTTTCGAAAATATGCAGATCGCAACGAAAATACGCCAATAAGTGAACGCTTCGAATTCGCAAGAGGCAAAAAGTTAAGGTCGTCCGAATCCGACGACGTCATCATCGCCGTCATCGTCGTCATCATCGAACCGATAAGTGCGAGACTCTTAACGACAGTTGCGTCGATTTTCGACATACGAATTTTCATGCTAACGATTTGTACGAATCACCGTGTGGTGTAATCGTCCACAATGGTGACATTAATTGCGCCAGCGAACGACCAAGATGGTCACCTACATAACCTTATATAGGGGTGGACGTGGGACGGTGCCAGTGTTCGAGACCTTCCAGCAGCATAACCCACAGAATGGAAAAATGTTAAGCTCAACCTTCACAACTTCGTAAAACCTACGGTTCGAGCCGTTGTTATAATATTTAGACGTGTAACTTTTATTCAATTGCCGTTGGAACGTTTTCAACTGAACATAATTAATGATAGAGCGCGATAATTATAATATGTTCTTTGTGCATTTTTTAAATTTATTTTTAAGATTCAAAATACACAATGGAATCGTTGTTTTGAAATTCTGTTCTTAGACCGTTTATTTTTTTTTTAGCACGTTTGCGCATTCGTTTATACAAGGAGCGCGAAAATTCGATCGATTGCACTCGCTGATTGACTTCACGTTGATCTTAACAGTTCGGTCAGCTCGAGAATCGTCGATGATGTCATTTTCGAATAATATCACGTTTTCCGATATGCTGAAGACAAACAAACAAATGGCATTATGAAATGTTGAATGTCACTGGCGCGGCCGTGGCACGCTAACTGGTTTTTTCGGCGATTAATTCAGTCGACAGTGCAATTGAATGCACATGTCACATATGTTACTGCATTCTTTGGGGAAAACGTGTTAGATTAATTGTATGATTTTATAGATGAGTGTTCTTGTCGGAAAGAATTTGAGATGACTCGATATTTTGATTAAATTAGATGTTTGTTTTCTAATGAAAAAATATCACTTTCTCTATTGATAATAGACCTTCAAAATATTTAACAGATTATATAGTTGATTAAAAATTATATTAGGTGAAAGTTTGACATATTTTCAAAAATTTCACTCGCCTCTTAATCTTTTACGGTATAATATAAAAATTTCTACTTTGAATTTATGACATTATCGTATTTAGTGTGTCACTACGCTAGAAATCGTGAGATAATGTTTTCATTGTACTATGTTATTTTATTCGAAGCATGAGAACTAAACTTGATTTTGTTAATTTTCATCGTTTTTTTTTCCAGGTGTCCCGGCTCGTCATCCTCCATGAAGAGGCTGAAGATGGCAACGCAATGCCGGACCTCAACAAGCCGGTACAGGCCGTGTCTTACGCCGTCAACAATCTCGTCAAGGTAAATGGTTGGATAATAAAACACACTATTTTGCTTATCCGTCGTGACACGTATACATTGCGTCATCATCATCAACAGACAAAATGTTAGCTGACGATCTCCAAAACAAACCACATGCTCGCATGTTTTTTTCGAGAATTCTTCTAGAATTTTCTGTGCGAATAGTCATGGGAATTGTTCGAAAGCAGGCGAAAGCCGCCTCTGGATTATTTTCATGCACTCTCGCTCCGTTCGAAGGCTTCTTTCAGTTCATGCATTATTGAAACTTTCGTTTCGCAAAGGTTGTTTTTTCGTGATAAATGGTAAATTGCCGCGTTATTTTCGTGGCGTATTGGAATCGCGCCACGTCCGAATAAATGCTGTTATAACGTCAAAATAAAACAATAACTCGGTCCCGTGGCAATTTTTCATTTATCAAAAGTGGCCGCGGGAAATTCGTTATTTCGCAATACGAGTTATTAAAACGTGCTCCGAAGATCTCGGTGCATTTTTTTATTCGCGTTCAGTCCGGTCTCTGGAATGTCGAGTAATAAGATTAAGTTTCATTCCATACAACAATGCGATTCCATTTGATGTCCAAAGCTTATTTACCGTCAAACTTTGATCGAACGTCTTCATAATCGTGTTTATTATACTATGTATTATTTTTTGCACTCGAACGCTATCTCCAGACGCGAAGAACAATTGTCCGACGACCTGAAGGGCCAGTCTGCAGCTGGAGTGTAACTATCGAGCCTCGTATATATCACGACCGGTCTTCCGGACATTAACCCAGTATTAAAATATTCAGATTTTCAACTTTTCGCAAAATCGCAACGTCGATTCGAGTTTTCGAGTTCGACGGTTGTTTCCGCCTAGTGATTTCAAGAAATCCAACCGGCGGAAACTTCGAATGCTTCCATTGTTTTCTCGGTTTGCTAGTTGTATACTAAATTCGTCAATGTCAGAATACCATTGGAACAGAGCAGATTTTGCGATAAGTCTCGTTGCAACGTCCTCTTTATATTTAGACGAGACGCTCGGACTTCGTATATTACCCTTTTGCATTCTTCGCACGACATCCGTTCTGGTTTTTGCTCTTCTTTCATTCAAATCCTCATTCAATTCAATCCAATTTATTTAAGAATCATTACGAAAATATTTTGAAAAATGCATAGCTATTTTTGATTCGACAAAGGTGTACGCGAACATAATTATCTTGTTTAGGTTTCGCGCGGCACACCTTTTGATATAGCCGGTCTGCCGAACTATTTTTACACTGGACCAGCGGGCTAAAATACTGCTTGGCCACACGTGTTGTATCTCACTAGCATATATATATGGCTCCAGAGTTGCTTCCTCCATATGAAACTTGCTACTTATTCATCGATATAGCCGCATAGATCGAGGGACGGCTAGAAAGTTATCCGCATTCAATTCTGGTACAAACGGCACAAATGCGCCACATTTGTATGAAAAGTGTTTCGGACGTGTTCAGCTTTCCAATCGGGAGTGTTTTCCGATGTCTGTCAGGAAACATAATGCTTGGATGTTGTAAAGGCGTCGGTTCTATACTGATTCTGTTACTATAATGCTTCTGTATTTTTCGTTTTCGTATACGTTTTGTGTTTTTATTCCGATCTGATTCGTTTTCGTGTCAAAAATAATTCATGTTGAGGAAAAATACCGGGATTTTTCCCGTTGACTATTATGGAGCCCCTGGATTCGCGGAAGTTCTTTCTTGCTGGATTTGTGGAAGAAAAACTATTTCAGTATCGGAAAAATCTGCTACCAACAGGTTGTGTCTTTGGAAAATCACTCAGTCTGTTCGTTATCCATATTTTCTGCGCAATATTTTCATATTAACATTTCTGCGTGTTTGATTCGTTCACCGTGCAGATTGTTCATAGCTCTCATGTTAGTACAAAAACCTGTTGTACTACCACACAGAATAAAAAATGCATTCGAAACTCGATCGAATTCGGTAAGGTTTTCCCCTTATATCACCGAAAGAGATATCGACGATGTTCAATTTAATGGAAAATACGAGGTTCATTTTAGTCTATATATTTTGTTGAAATTATTCTATTTTGCGAAGTTTTCGACATATTTTATTTTTGTAGGTGGGACACGAAACCATCAGTTCATCTGACGATCAAACATTACGCCAAGAAATGCCTACAGCACTTCGACGGGTGGAAGAAGCTGCTGGTCTTCTTCAAGATGCGTCAGCTATGTTGAGAGATGATCCATATTCTGGTCCCGCTAGGTAAATTTCGTCCTGTTTGAATATTACATAATTTATATAAGGGTATATTCTCATGTACACCTGTTATATTCTATTATAGGAAAAAGCTTATAGAAGGATCGAGAGGCATTCTTCAAGGAACATCTGGTTTATTGTTATGCTTTGATGAGTCAGAAGTTAGAAAAATTGTCAAGGAATGTAAAAAGGTAATGTTTGTTAGATGTTTCAAATCATAGTTAATTGTATGTGAATTTTAAAACGTATATTTATTGTGATTTGAAGGTGCTAGATTATTTGGCAGTTGCTGAAGTAATCGATTCTATGGAAGACTTGGTACAATTCTTACGTGATTTAAGTCCATCTTTGAGTAGAGTAGCTCGTGAAGTTTCAGCTCGTACTTGTGAGCTCACACACCGAGCTCATGCTGATATTCTCACAAGATGCCTTGAACAAGTTAAATCCCTTGCACCAATTTTGATTTGTTCGATGAAAATATACATTCACATTTTGAGTGAAGGTATGTCGTCGTTTTTTTTGAACATACATAGTTTTTTTCTATATTTTTGCATGTGTATACAATTGTGAAATGTTTTTTAGGAGGAAAAGGAATTGATGAAGCTTCAGAAAATCGCAATTATTTATCTACTAGAATGGCAAATGAAATCCATGAAATTATCAGGGTATTACAGTTGACAACATATGATGAGGGATCAAGTGAACAAGATAGTTTGACAGTATTAAGAGGACTTCAAAACCAATTGGGAACTAAATTAAATATGGCCAGTGAGTGGTTGAATGTAAGTGAAAATTATCATTTTAAATAACAAATGACTTTTTTTAAAAATTTATCAAATTACTTTTCTTATAAATAAATTGATTGATCAAATAGGATCCAGATTCACCTCGAGGATCAAATGGCGAACGTGCCCTCCGTGCTGCCATGGCTGCTGCAGAGAAATGTGCTGAAAGATTTTCGCCACCACATGCTGAACATGTAAGAATTCTAACACGTGATTTGCGTAAATCTGTGGATCAACTTGCTGATTTACGAGATGCTGGACATGGTTCATCTCCTCGGGTATATATTCATCTGGATAATATGTAAATGTTTATTTTCGATATTTTTGCAATCTTATTAATTTGTTAATTTTGATTTTTAATAAGGCCATGGAATTAGCAAGCCAAATTAAAAATAAAATTGCCGACTTGATGCATGCTGTCAATGAAGGTATTAAAGATGTTGAAATGCAAGGAGCTAAAACTCTCCAAGGAAGGTTCGTATTTTTTTATTTTATTTGGTTTTTATTATAATTTATAGTATGTTCTTACATATTAATAATTTACAGATTGGAAACTGCCCATAAATGGTTATTGAATCCAAGTGCCGACTCTTTGACCCGTGCTGAAGGTCAAAAAGCTATTAATACGATTGTTGCACAAGGACAAAAGGTACTTAGTTAATCACATATTGTTATTTTATAAAATAGCATAATTAATAATCAAATTGTTATTCATTTGCTAGATTGCCAATGGTCTTCAAGGGCGTGAAAAGGCTGAAATTTTGCAATTGTGTGGTGAGGTTCAGAGATTATCTAACAAATTGGGAGATTTATGTGCTAGAGGACTTGGTGAATCTCCTGAAGCCAAGGAAATCACAAGGTAAAATCTATAGTGATCTTAATCAAAGTATTTTACAAATGTGTATATGTTTATTAATGACTGTTTTTGTTTAGGAATTTGTCTGATAAATTATGTGAACTCAAGAATGCTATCGAACGAGCAGTTGTAAACAGGGTAGTAGAAGATTTTATCGACATTGCTACACCTTTGAAACAATTTTCTGAAGCTGTCAATACACCCTCAGGTAAGTTCAGTTTAATCTTTAGTATGTTTTTATTTGATGAATTTCCTATACTATTTTCCCTATTGAAGGTGTGCCTGGAAGAGATCAGAAATTCTCAGAAAAAGCTAATAACTTGGCTCACTTTAGTGATCGTGCAAATCAAACTGCCCAAATTGTTGCTGTTGGTGGCTCAGCTGCCAATAAGAGGCTTGCTGAAGATCTTTTGATAAACGCATCTCAAGTTGAAAAATTATCACCACAATTGATTTCAGCTGGAAGAATTCGTTTAACTTATCCAAGCAGCAAGGTATTTTTTATCACATACAATGAATATCTTCGATGTGTCAATATTATTTATGCTTTGTATTTTTATAGGTTGCTGAAGAGCATTTTAACAATCTCCGCCAACAATACGCAGATACTGTTCTTAGAGTGCGTGATTTGTGTGACCAAGCAGTAAATCCTCTCGATTTTATTAAAACAGCAGGTAATGTTAAGATTTTGAAAGTTTATAAAATATTATTTATTTTCATAAGATTAATTTTCATATTTAATTTCAGGTGAATTGATGCAAAAACATACATACTTATGTGAAGAAGCTATTCGTAATGGTGATCCTCAAAAAATGGTCGACAATACTTCAGCTATTGCTAGGTTGCTTATTAATATCCATCAACTATTAACTTTAATTTTTTTGTATTATTTTAATGTTTTTAATTTTTTACAGATTAAGTAATCGCGTGCTTCTGGTGGCAGCTCAAGAAATGGAAAACAGTGAGGATGTTGGTTTCCGCGATGAAGTAGCGGCTGCTCATCGTCGTCTGCAAGCAGCTGTTGCACCTGCTGTAACTAGAGCTAAAGCAGTCGCTATTAATCCTCATGATCACAACGCTGCCAATGCTTGGAGGGATGCTAACAATGAAGTGAGCGTTAATTTATTTTTTTAGTCATAAAATATTACATATTATGATTGTTTATTCAAAATGTATTTTCTTTTTTTCAGCTCTTGCAATGTGTATCAGGAGTAGAACAAGTATTCCAAACTCGTGCAGGTGGTCGCACATCGACATTGCCTCGTCCTCCATTACCAGATGAAATGGTTCCTCCACCACCTCGTCCACCACCACCAACTGGAACTACTTATGCTGCACCTCCTCGTCCTCCACCGCCTGCAGATACTGATGATGAGGATGAGTCTATATTCAAAAGACAGCCACATCCTAGTCAACCTATCATGGTACAATTCATAGAGATATTTTTTAATAAAATATATCGATTGCATAATGTCGATGTTAATTTTCCATTACTTTTATAGGTTGCTGCTCACAATTTACATCGTGCTGTTCGACAATGGTCTTCTAAAGATAATGAAATTATTGCAGCAGCAAAGAAAATGGCCATTCTCATGGCTCGTCTGTCAGAGCTTGTAAGAAGTGATTCTAAAGGTTTGTTAGTTGTTTTTTTTTATTATTTTGAAATATCATCATTGTAGTGTGTATTAAAATACCAAACTAGATTTGGACTATTATAACTAATATCTATAATTAACTGTGCTTTCTTATATAATCAACTAATGGTTTTTTACGCCTAATCGATATGTTTATTTATTATTTAAATAATGTTTTCTATCCAAAAATATTTACCATCTTCATATTCATTTCAATAAAAAAACATGTAAAGATATCTGAAATTTTGTGAAAAGTATATATCATCTATTCAAGGTTCTTTTCATTTCAAGCATTCATTTTACATTGGGAAAATGTATGTAAATACGCCATACTTGATATCATCGTAAGAAATCTTCATTTCTTCTTTAACATTTCATCACAACATCATGAGAATGAACATTATTTAAAATCACAACTGTGTTCTATTTGAAAACTGTTAGAAAAGCATCATTTATTTTACTATGCATGAATTAGTACTAAGCAAAATCTATTCACTTAATATCATAAAATTTCGATGTTTTGTATTTCATTTATAAGATACATAAATCATTTTTAATGTAAATTTAATTTGTAATTGTAAATTTTTCTTTTTTCGGAATGTATTTGTGAAAGTTTTGAATTTCATATTTTCATCACAATTTAATCATTGTTCAATATTTATTAATTCACTAATTGAAAACAAAATACATAAAAAAATCTCATGTAATATACACATATATGTTTCATGCTCAATGTTATTAATTTTGTGTACAGACGTTGTTATTATATGCTTATGCTTTATAATGCTTTCATTATCTGGATAGTGGTGGTGCATAATCTGAGTGGTATGTTCCTTTCAACTTAAATCAACAATAATATATTTTGTTAATATATTTCTGTAATATTATGTATTTTTTGTATGATGTTCTATTTTGTTCTGTTCTGTTTTGTATTTGGAATTTTATTAAAAATGAAGTAATATAAAAAAATTGGAATTTCAGGTAGCAAGCGAGAGTTGATTGCAACAGCAAAGGCGATTGCTGAAGCGTCAGAAGAAGTAACCAGACTTGCCAAAAAATTAGCGCTAGAATGTACCGATAAGAGAATACGAACAGTTAGTATTTTTATTAAAACAATGTTTACTTATTGTGATGAAAATTTAAAATAAATGTTTATTTTTTTGTTTTAGAATCTTTTGCAAGTATGTGAAAGAATTCCAACGATTGGAACCCAACTTAAAATCTTGTCGACTGTTAAAGCCACTATGTTAGGAGCTCAAGGTAAAAATAAAATACTTTTTACAATTATTTAATTGCAATTCTTTATATGTAACAAACAAGTCTTTGTTTTTATACTGCAAAAAAATTATGTAATAGATATCTATTATATTTATTATATAATACAAGAATTTATTTCAATTTTCTAACGTATATTTTTTTTCTTAATGCTACAGTGGGAATGGCTGAATATAGAGGTATAATTATATAAAATCAACAGTAGTTGTATTTCTTAAATATAGTTATTGAAAAAAAAAATCATTTAGTTTCATAATTTCCTAATTTCACATTTAGAATGTTCGCATATGTTTTACTAGTGATGTTTGTTTATATTGCAAGGAATTTTCATATTAATTTTGATACATTTCTATTCATTTAGCAACTCTTATCAGTTTATGATCTTTTAATAATTAGAAAATACATTTATAGTTTTTCATTCAATGTTAATTATTATTTTTCACAGCATCTTATGTTTTCCCATTTTAGTTTTTTTTTTCGAATTTAGAAATATTTTGACATTTTATGTAATTTCAGGTAGCGAAGAAGATCAAGAGGCGACTGAGATGTTGGTTGGCAATGCACAAAACTTGATGCAAAGTGTAAGTTTTGTTGATTTTTTTATTTTAATATATCTGTTCATATTTATGGTAATTTTATAATAATATTTTTCATCAAATTTATGTCATGTCTAAAATATTTTTCACCAGTGAAGAATAAAAATTACTCAGCAATAAAAAATATATTTTGATTCGCAGGTTAAAGAAACCGTTAAGGCTGCAGAAGGTGCTTCCATTAAAATTCGAACAGATCAAGGAGGTTATCAACTAAGATGGGTGAGGCGATCTCCTTGGTACCAAATGTAAAGATATATTTTGTGAAAAGCATAGTAAAGGATATTTATTATATTTATGATCTAAAAAAAGCAGCTTATAACAATTTCGATGTTGTATCTTAGTCATAATTTATATTTCAATGTTTGCTTTTTAATTTGTATGATGTGCGTATGGAAATATATTTTTTCCCTTTTGGTAATATTTGCATTAAAATGAGAAATTATTCTCAGTTCATATATAATGTTAACTTTTCAACAAGTAATAAAATTGAATTGCCTTTAGAAATTTAGAATATTAAAAAATTATCTAAATAATAAATCACAAAATGAAATAAAATTTGTGTGTCATTAATATATGAATATCTCATTTTGTTTAATTATTTTTGATTGTACGAAATTGTTATTTAATTTTAGATACGGTTTTCAATTATACATACATTTTTGGTTTATTCTGTATTTTGTTTATATTAAGTAAATTTTTAAATCATTAATAGGCTTTCTCGAAATATTATATAATGAATGAGTATATTTGTTGCATCGATTCAATAATTTTGATAAAAGTGATAAGTTTGGTACAATATTTATAATGTATTTTGTTTATGTTGCATACACGAATTCATTCATTAAAATTTTATTTTTAAATTAAAAATCCTTACAAGTGCCAATTATTCATTGACTTCAAACAACCATATTTTGACATATAGCCATAATTTTAATAAAATAATAAAATCAAATTATGTTATGTTTAAATATACAAAAGTTATTTATTTCTGTTTTATTATTATGGAACAATTTTTTTTTTAAATTTTCATATACTATTGAAATAATATAAATATGAAACAAAGTGACTTGAATATTTTTTATAATGGATTGGTATGGGATGTAATAGAAATCGCTTGTTAATGTATGGTTTTATATACAAAATGCTATAGATAAGAATCACTTTTTCCCAATTCCAACATCTCTTAAATATTTAAAGAAGAAATAACATAATATATTTGAAATTTTTACCTATTTTTGATATATTTTATAAAAAAGTTGTCTATATTTGAAATATTTTTGATCAAAAATATATTGAAAAAAATTACCTTTTTGAAATTAACATACATATTTTTATACAATAATACTGTATATCTTTAGTTTTTTCGTTTATTTATGTTTAGTATTAGTAATAACATTTACTGTAATAAATGAGCTGAAATTGATAAATGATAAAACTAGTTTGAAAAGTTTTTCAAAATATAATTGAAAAAATGTATCTCTAGCGGTGTAATGCTGTACGTTTGTACATTATTGAAAGGTGTTCTGATTTTTCTTTTTTTTTTAAATTAGTTTTTATTTTTGGCATATAATATTTTAGTTCAATTAGTTTTTTTTATTTACTCTATTACAATGTCATACAATTTAAATTTTCTTTGAATAAAAAAAATATAAATCACCAAATTATTAAGAATTAGTTCCCTTCGGTAATGTACATAACTTATCGAAACGCCAAATTATACATCTTTTGTATATTTAGCCTTATAGTATGTGCACTTTTATTAGATTGTAGGAATTGCACAAATTTTTCTAAAAATATATGGACAAAATTTCTCAAAATATTAACTTTAGCAATCAGAGTGAGCTTATTCAATTTAAGATATTTTTCATAACTATTAGAATATTGAAATATACAGTTGTTGCTCTATTCACTTTCAAAAGTTAAAACCATAGATATAGATTTATTATTTAATATTTCAATTATATACGTAATATTTAATTACTCAAATATATTATCGACTTGGATACATTTTTGTAATGAATAATATTTTTTTCAATTTGAGTGTTTTTATACACTTTGAAAACTAACTATCGAAATTGATAAGATTTAATATTATTAGTTATCTCAATCTGATTTTTTTTATATGACATTAACCTGAGAGTGTATTATGTGTTTAAGTGCCTAATAAAGCTCAATATAAAAAATAAATAAGACAGAAAATTATCTTTTTGTCGATTATATTATTTTATGAAATGGTTATTATTCAATTTATATTCAATAATCAGATATTCTTGCATATGAGTAATGTAATAAATTACCTTTATGACTTGTGTAGATTTTTCACACAAAATTGTGATGTCATGTTCGCTTTTGATTTTTGGTTTTTGTTTTATAATGAATAATATTTTTGTAATTTTAATATTATCATTTATTTAATGATGTAAATGTATTAATTAAATTAACTCCAGTCATAGATTAATCCTTTAATAGTGATGCAAGTTAGTTTCTATGTGGCCTAAATGTAATTAAAATTAAAATATTAAAAAAAAACTATTATGAATATATAAACTAAATAATTTATTAATTCATGAACGAAAAAATTCTTTCTGATTCGTATTGATAATTTTTCAAGTAAAACATTATTTATATTCTAGCTAATTCTTAATGTTTTTTTTTACCTTTAAAAAAAGGTGAAAATATGTAATTATTGCTAAAAAATTTCAGTTAACAAAATTTACCATAAGTAAACATTAGAAGAAAAGAACGTCTTTTCGCATCTCATGTGCTTCTTTAAAACATATTTCTTTGTAGTGTATGTATCAAAAATAAATTTTATCCATACACTTATTTTTTTTATTGGTTCTTATTTCATAATATCCTGATAAACCTTATTTACCTTGCAAAATCACGGTGCATTTTCAATTATGAAAAATATATTTACTTATGAAATTTATTAAAATGAAATACATATAAATATTTGAGTTAAATAAAAAGTGTACAGCAGTACTTACTAACCTCTTCATTATATTTTCAACTTATCAAACGACTTATTATTGAGAAACGACGTGTAAGGTATAACAAACAATTAATAGTCCCAGCCCTATTAATTTTCTGGATCCGCCCCTAAATCAATAATAGTAAAATTGATTTAAATTACAATACCAGATACCAACGTATCCCAGGTTCCCAGACGTAAGTGCACGCGACGTGAGTGCACACGATGCAAGCACACACGACGCAATCGCACACGATGCAAGTACATACGACGCAAGCACACATGACGCAAGTGTGTTTTTGAAAATTTCAAATTAAAATGGAAAACGTTTAACACGTAACTAAAAGTGGTAAAAGTCGCTTACCACCCAAGAGCGTCGCTCACTGCCCACGAGCCTCCCAACAGTGAAAAGCGTTTATCCACGTACATGCACCTACACATACAGATATTAGCGTGTCTAGTTTTTAAATTGCGCCCGGCATTACGTTTATACATGTACATGTACTTATACTCATTCGCAGTTTCACAGTTGGTCGTACGAAACTTTTTGTTCAGGTATCGAAGCAGTATCATTAGAGTATTCAACACCACGATCAATTCATCAACGCAAACCCCAATTTCATTCTTTAGGTTGGGCTAAGTAGGGTTGAGTACTATTTCATATAGAAATAACAACTGACGTTTAACGTCAAAAGTTGGATGTGAATGTATGCGTAAATGCAGGGTACCAACTTCAAACTTATAACTGGATTTGTATATGTATGCGTTTCACCACTTGGGAGGTTGACACGCTCATTGGCGGTGAACGACTTTTACCCAAATAGGTGTCATAAAAAAATTTGCGCAGATAGCCGTTGACAAATAGTGTCCCAAAAATTAACGCAAGATTTTGTAAACCAAAATCTGCCACCGGCCACGAGAATGATACTATAACGACTAACATGAAATTTTAACATATTTACTCATTTCAGTTTCATGTGAAATGTTTTCTGATTTAATTTGAAAATTTCCAAAAAAATTGCGCTAGCGTCGTGTGCGTTTGGGCATATACTTTCACACGTGTGCATTTGACGTGTGCGCTTGCGCGCGTGCATGCGCATACGTCTGCTCACCGAATATGACAGTTGCGTCGCGGCACAATAGTGGCAGCCATGATTGAACAACGGTTATATATGGTGGTGAGGAACGTCAGATGAACGATGTAGCGTCGACAGCATGGACTCCGGCGGTGAACGGATCGTGGGGCTTTGCCTCAGCGATAAAAAGTTGCACAAATTGCGCTGGGATTGTCTGGTCGAAGCCTGCTCCTCTAGAGGATTCTCTCCAGTTAAGGTATTTATGCCTGTTTTATAAATTCAGAAAGTATTTCGCCATTCAATAGAAATTTGTACTAAAAATAGTATTTCATATATATTTTAATCAAAAATGTGAACGAGTATGAGTATTTTTAATCAAAAATGTGAATGAGTATTTTTAATCAAAAATGTGAACGATAAATAATAAATAACTTTTATACCGTGAAAATGTACTTATATATAAACTAATGGTAAATGTCTGCGATGTGTAAATATTCTCAGATGCTGAATCATAATTGTTTACTATACAACCTCTTTTTTTTGTAGTCGGAGGTTGTAACAAACCTGTTTTAGTGTGATGTTTGATTGGGTAGTTTAATTTTTTTGATAAGTAACGTTTTAATTTATAAATTTGTTTTATTGCATCATTTGTGATAGAATATAAATCAAATGATGAATTAATTATTCGATGTGTGATTCATAACGTATCAATTTATTCACTGTTATGTGTGTCATGTATCAGAGATTCAATTTAACGATAGAAGTTCAGGTTACTATATCCTCGTAAATTACATATAAATCCATTGTTCAAATAATATCAAATTATATAAATATTGCATGTCAGTATGAAAAAATTACAGTACTTGGTATATAACGTTGTTATGAAAGAGGCATAACAATAAAGTGGAAGAATAAATTTTTGTCTGGTAATTAAATTATATAAGTTTTTCAACAAACATACAAAACGATCTTAGTATCGTTTATTGAATAGTTTTTAAGTAATTGTTCTGTATGACTAAGCAAGTGATTCTCAACTGTTGTGTTCATAAGTTTGATGATTCACAACAAGAGCCACGTATTTAATGCTAAATAATAGATACCATCATTGTCGACCCGTTTTATCCCCACTGCAGGACAAGGTCTTCCCATCAAATATCAGGGGTCTAGACTATATATACCTTGTCCGAGAGTCAACCTCATATCGAAATAGATACCATATTCTTCAAAACTTGCTTTAATAATAACATTGATTATTTCATTATGAACAATTTAACCAATTTTATTTTGTTTTCACCAACGTTGAAATATTTGAATGGAATAATTATTTTTAAATGAAGCGTTACATTAAAAAATTGTTGAGAAGGGTTTATTGAAGCAATAAACTTACAATGTGTGACGTGTTTAAATTTTATAATCAGTATACTATACCAATTTCCTGCAAAACCTCTTGTTTTATCGTTTTTAAAGATAAAGACGTTGAGTCATAAGTTTTAATTATCCAATTATTTGAAATTCACTAAAATTGTAACTTCATTATAAATTATTTCTCATTATTATTAATATTTTTTTTTATAGTTGGATGTGGAAAAACCGTTAGAATTACAGGGTCCTATTAATGTTCTAATTCACAAATTGACAGACACTATAGTTGCGGCTGACTCGGGTGATATTAAGGTCTATTTTTAATCTTATTATGATTTTCTATCGATATGTAAGGTTTTTTAAGTATTATTTTTTCAGGCTGTGGAAACATTGAAAAATGTTGAAAAATATATATGTAATCACCCAGAAATCGTTGTCATTGACCCAATCGAGAATGTCAAAATGCTACTTAATAGGTATGTAACATTCTTGAATTATTCTATTTTAGCATACATATGAAAATATATCAAATGATATTTAATTTCAGGTTTAAGTATTATACGTTAATTGAAAATCAGTCTGTATTTTCATCAAATGGTATATTCACGCCTTCGTTTTGTGTGCTAAAATCAAATTTGTTGAAAGATAATGTCAATAGTATGTTGGCTAGAGGAGTCTCGTTTCCAGTTGTTTGTAAAACGCTCATAGCACACGGATCCAAATCGGCTCACACCATGTCGGTGATATTTAACGAATCTGGTCTTTCACATTGTAAGCCCCCGTGCATTGTTCAAAGTTTTATTAATCATAATGCTATTTTGTTCAAAGTCTTTGTGATTGGAAACAGGTATGATTCTTATTTTTTGCATTATTGTTAATTTTACTTTTCCAGTTCTGATTTTATTAATTTTTCAGATATTGTATTACTGAAAGGCCAAGCTTGAAAAATTTCTATGCTTGTAACGAAAGAGAAACTATACATTTTCATAGTGGCGATGTATGTAAAGCAGATAGTCAATCTTCTTTATCCATATTAGATCCACACGAAGCTTCAAATATCGAAACAAAGGTGTCGCTAGATGAGAAGAAAATTGAAATTATTCTTCATGTGTTGCGCGAAGAGTTAAATTTATCTCTATTTGGCATAGACATTGTTATAGATAATAAAACAAACAATTATGGAATTATTGATATCAATTTTTATCCTGGTTACGATGAGTTTCCTAATTATTTTGGACATTTGATCGATTGCATCGATGAAATGGCTAGAGATTCTACTTTGTGTAAAAACTCTTTACATAGAATTTATAAAAACGAAGAACAAACAGTTTGTGAAAATAACTGTGTTTCCAACAAACAGCAATTAATAAATTTGAATATGGCTAAAATCGAAGACTTTTATGAAAAGATTTAGGGAAATTGAATATTGAGGATTTTATTTGTAAGACTGACTTTGTATTATTTTTCTTTTATTCAAAAGTATTTTTACTATAAAATGTAGAACCAAAAGTATTTCGTTGTTTTTATCTGACTGTATATAAACATTATTATTGTTTTTTATTTGTTTTTGCCTTATAAGTGAGTTTTTTTAGTTTATGATCATGTGAATGATGGTAAATAATTGTTTTGTTTCATTTATTAATTTTTTTTTCAATGCAATTTTATTTAATGCATTGATTGAAAAATGAAGATTTTACAAATTAGCTTGTAAAAATTTTCATTTCAAACATATTTGAGCAACTGTAAGTGTCATTAAATATGACTGTTTCAGCAATTTCTTCATATGAATCAATTATTTAAGAATATATATATATTTTTTTTACTGATTGAGCCTAAACTTAAAAGTTTACTTAAGCTTACTTAACATTTAGTTCTTTTTTTTCTATAAAAATAGTGCCTCTGATTTGATATATTTCAACTTCAAGTATACAGTCACAAAGTTGAACTTTTATAAGAATAATATGTATTTTAATCTTTAATTTGCCAAACAACTTGGTTAGTTAAAAAAAATAATTTAATAAACTTCATTTAAGTGCAGCTAAATTGTAATTTTATAAATATTTATTCAGGGATAGATTTGAGATATTTATATCATATTAATCAAATGATAAACGCAATAATGATGATTTCTAAATTGGTATGAGAAATAATATAGAAAAGTTTTCTAAGCTGAGAATTAGATATTTATGCAGTTTTATTTTATAATACTCTTTTTTTGTCAGATATATTATAATATCAGAACAATCTAATTGTAATTAGAAAATATCTATTTTCTTTCCTAATGTAAATTTCATATTCCAAAACTATTATTACTTTTCAACACGACCCTTTGATTTTACTTATACCTATATAGTGAATATAAATATTATAATATATAAATGTAGTAGTTGGTGTTCGAACACATGTTCAAGGATATTTTTATATGAATATTGTGCAAACTTTATAATATATTAACATTAACATAACTTTGATACTTTTATATCAGTATATTTTTATTTTATTTTGTAAAGATGTTTTTCGACATTTACGGAATGTTATTTAAACATTTGTATAAAATTTGGATATATCACAGTAAATTATAAATTTTATTTACATGTCTGTTTCTAAGATGTGTAAAATTTGTCTCCTATATTTTTACAACTATAAAATTTTTGTAGTTTTTCGAATGTACCACTTTTTATCCATTAATGGAATAAATAAATCACGTGATCATAGTATTGTAAAACTTTATAGCGAAAAAAAATGAAGCAACTCATTTAGACTGAGATTTGTAAATGTACTATATAAAATTATGATTGCTCATGTTCTTCGAGCAATTCGGTTCAGGAAAGCCAGAGTTGTATTTTCAATGTATGAGATTTTTATGTGTATATAAATTATATTGATATATAAAATGACAAATAAATATATGATATACCAAAATATTGTTTCATATTTTCCTCACACTTACATTAATTCAATTTTGTTTATGGAAATGTGAAAAATGAGTCTTGCCAATCATAGTCAACAGATAATTAAATATTCATATACTATTATTATACTATGCTACTACTTACTACTAATGCTGGTGCTGCCACAACTATTCGTACTGCTACTGAAGGCCACAATTACTAAAGACTACTACTTTTCCTAATACTGCCACTGCTACGGCTAATACTTTATTAGTAACAGTAGTAATAGTGGAAGTAGTGAGTCTTTCTCGACGATACGTCGACAAAATTCCAGCAAAACCGTCAACAAACAGCCCCCCCCCATGGCTCGGTAGGCCAAGCTTCGTTTTTAAGACCTGGTCACAGACTTCAGTACAACTGGCCGCTGGCATTAAAACCTCTTCTTAAAATTCTAGACGCATTTAAATCTCAGAGTAAAATACTGCCTTAAGGCTAGTTCGAACTACGCTAGTAATTTAGTAAAGTAGCGTGTAATTTAGTGGCTAAACTACTCGCTACTGCACAGAAATCGTTCGCAT
>JAOXNN020000054.1:126631-213614 GCA_028571205.2 Hydropsyche betteni | reverse complement strand
TTCAGGATGTCCCCTTTCGTCGTGGCCGTGGTGAGTGTCGAACTTTCGACTTGCAACGCATCGAAGTAGATGCCCGGGAGCGATTCCACGAGATACGTCACGGCACTGATGGCTCCCGGACTGCCGCGAAAATCGAGCGGTGTCGGGCTCGCGAACTTCACGCCGTTAACGTGGAACTCCCACGTTTTGGCGGCGAAGTCGATCACGGTCTCGACGCGGAACCACTGTTGCACCGGCACGGCAATACCGGTGTCCACGGTCACGTCGCCGATGTCGATCACCTTGAGCGTCTGTCCGGCGACGGCGTTCCACTGCGCTGCGGTCCCGGACACTTTCTCCATGTTGTAATCGCGGACGTAGACGGTCACGTTGCCCCCGGCGGGCACGTACACCATGTGCGACACGCGGATGATCCCTTCGGCCACGGGCGTACTCAGCGCCCGTTCGACTTCGGCCGTGCCGCCGCTGACGTGCATGGCCCCGTCGCCTTCATACACGACGTTGTTCTGCACCTTGGCCAGCGTCGGCGCGAGCCCCGCAGCACCGACGATCGCGGCCATCACAGTCCCGGCGTCCGGGATCTGCGCGACGGCTTCCATTCCCTCCGGCCCCGACAGGACCTCGCAAACGACGCCGGCAGCCGCGAGGCCGGGAGCTGCGACGCGCGACTGGTGTGCGGGGACAGGACGCGTGTCGTCACGTGAGGCGCCGTTGCGCGGCGCGATCGTACTGTCGTCGGCTCTTGTGCGCAGCGCAGTCACAGGCGGGGGTATGGACGTCGTGAGGGCATCGCCTCTTCTTTTTATTTATAACGAATATGCGATGATTAAGACCTCTAAAAGCACTTTCAATTAAGCAAAACTAACAAAGAGCCACAGTTTCCAACAAGGGTATTCGTTAATATGTAATAATACATATTCCGAATGCATCGTATTCATATTACAAGCACAATCAGAAGCGCATCAACTTAGCGAACGGCTCGAAAACTTAGAACCAATAAACAATGAAACTTCGACTAGAGAACACTGAAACGGATATAATCCGTATTATATATAATATAATAATTAAATGATTTCAACACACCATGACACGATATACGAGTAAACTTCATATAAAAGTTATTTTTTAGGATTTACTTAATTTCAAAATTCATATAAAATTAAATCACGGAAGGGAAGTTTTTTATTTTTTTTTTATTGCTGCAACTTACCGGATAAATAAAGTTCCCAAGTTTCAAATAATATACAAGAATGATCTCATATTGCTTTAATTATTAAAATTTTTACATTTAACGACGATTAGAATACATTGATCCGAAACTCCCATTAAGAGCAATTTTAACCTCCCCCGAGCTACCGACATTAACCGAATCGATTCCAAAGCAAAACCACCAGGTCATTCAAAGCCTCAACACAACTTCGACAAACCACTCGGACACACATCACGTTCACATCCACGGAAACTCCTCAACTCGAACAATCCAGCGCCAAACCCAAAACTGTGCCGTTCGATGGCTTCGCGCGAATCCGAAGCGTGCGTTCCTCTGCCATCGAATTGTTTCAATTCCCGGCATCGACGGGAAGCGAAGTCGCCTTTGGAATATCCGACATCCGCCATTTCGAAATATATCATATTGTATATCGGTGAGTAAGAGCGAAGTGTAGTTTCACGTTCGCGCTCATTTCGCACGGTCGAATGCGCCGCATACGAATGAGAAGCGCGGCCGCAGCTCGTGCGCATCGCGTTGATTAAAAGCTCTACGCTTTGAATAGGCTGTGTTGCGTTTAGAGAATTCGTAAATTTCGGTGAATAGTCGAAGATTTTATTGTGTTTATGATGTATTTTGTATGTATGTGACTTTGGTTATGATTTGTGTGGATCGGTTCGAAAGTTGGAGCAGTTTTGTTCTAACTCAAAAACTTGGTAAAAAATTAGAAGATTCTGTCTTGCATACAATAAGAAAAGATCTGTAAAGAATTAACATAAAATAATAAACGACGATCTATCACGAAATTCCTGAGGAAAAAAAATATCGATTACCAAACAGAATGCTCTTCTCAAAACGAACTGATAACGATTTCATGCGATGACAGTGAAAGTGATTATTTTGAAAGTGATGTCGGACAAGCGAAAAAAGAACCTTTTGTTTTAGAAGACAGTAGCGAAAATAGGGATGATTTTGTACAATTTTGATTTATCGACGTCGAAAATTTACACAAATTTTCTAACCTAATTTCGAACCATTTTTTATTTCAAGTAAGAATGCATATTATAATATGTATAATACATACATGTATGTATTATAGATCCATTCATATGGATATGGCAAATATAATCACCAAATAAAATAAAAAAATAGGAAAACTTTTATCTCTTATTTTTTGAAATTGAATGTTTTTCTAGGTAATATAATAATTTTCAAGAACTGAAAACTAAAACCATCTCTTGCCAAATGCTTTTGGTTCAATGACACCATTAAACGTACATTGCTTATTTATAATATAATATCTTTTCACCATCCAACTTGTAGCTTTAACTCCAATAATCGATGGAATCTTTTAATTATTACAATGTTTACAAAAATTCAAAAAGTATATTTAGATTTAACAGATCGATTTTCCAAATGTATTCATAATAATAAATTCATTATAACACTTAGAACCAAAACTTATCGACTACTAAAACAAGGCCGTTTTAATATTCATATCATAATTCGCTACTCAAGAAGACTTTTCACGAGACCATTAAAATTCAAACGCCACTCAGCCCCACAATAAACACATCCACCTTCTGAAAAGTTCAAAAGAGACACTGAACAAGAAAACCACACGCAACAATGCAGCACGAAAAGAAATTATTAAAAAAAAAATGCAAACAACGAAACACGACAACGAGTCCATTTGGCTTAACGATCCCGTTTTAAAAGCGGATCACGCGCTTTGGCCCCTTTTCCCGAAACCTTCCGTATGGCAGGTCGCGCAACGGGTGCATTATTTATTTACGCGTTTCGGAGGATTGCATTGGGAAATGCTGGCAAATTCCAGGTTTTGTGTTTTCAGGTCTATGTAAAACCAAAATGAAGAGATCTTGTATCCGATTTTCGTTCGGCCCCCAGATTGATCAGATTGTCCGGAATCTTAGGGTTGTTTATGCTCGCTCTCCTGTTTATTGCTTTTTGTCGAGGGTTTTATTTATTGAAATTATTCAATTTTTGAATATTAAGTGTGTTGTGATATGAGTAAATTCGGTTTATGGAAATGTTTATTTAACGTCAAATATGTATAATATATTATTTATGGTTTGTATTTATATTTGATTGACGTTCTCGTTCAGTTGTGACACAAAAGTACTGTAATTTGAATACGAAATAAAATTACAATTGCATGTAAATTACTTCATTTCGTTTGTGGTTATTGCCCTTGTAAATGCGATTATCGATCAGGCAGCATATAAAAATCCAAAAATATTAATAAAAAATGTAATATATCGTAAAATTTTATTGATTGGTTTACTACTTTTGCGTTCCTAGATGCAAACAGTCGATTGTACAATTTTACCGATGCCTACGGAAATGGAATATTAAATGCAACGTTAGTTATATTTATGTAGTTGGTTCAATGTAAGTTATAAACTCAATAAATTATAACGACCATAATTTACTTTAATAACAATAAAACATTTGAAAATAAACTTTAAGCAAGAAATTATAATTATACTAAAAAATACGTAATTTACGTACACGCGGAACAATAAATTTAAACTAAATATTATTTATTCATGTATAATCACTTCATAAATTTATTAAATGTGTCATAATTACGATACAATATCTTGCTAATAATTACAAACCAGTGAAAGCAAAATTATAAATTTAATTTCAGTTTATCGAAAGCCGCACACCAAGCGATCACTTAAAAGATTACACAGTAATTAACTCGCATAAAATATTTACTACTAAAAGTACGAGCCGAACAAAACAGCCAAACCGAAAAGTGCGCTTCTGTTCCACTAATGGAATTTTTCATTTACAGTATCGAATACGAATCCTATCCACCTTCATTATAACGAATACATTAAAACAACATTAAAGCAAAAATTTTCCCCACGAAACCTCGTCTATTAAAAATCGATCGCAACACTTAAACCGACAACCCATTAACATGACGCACAACAAACCGGCGAATAATTCATCGCGCCATCCCTTAAACTCTCGACCGACCCTGCGTAAAGAAATTACACAAAATTGATCCGCCATAAATTAGCGAATAAAACGGAAATGACCGTTCGTCGCGCCGAAACCCACGACCGGTCGTAAAAAGGAATATTCGAGCCTGCAGGAGCGTATAAAACGCACATATATGTTCGTGGGGGAAAAAAGGTTTTTGCGTGCGAACGTAAAATTTAACGCGCGTAATGCGACCGGGACTGTTTGCGGGACGGACGTCCCTTATTTGCGCGACGAATTAAACGGGACCCGGTGTGCTGATTTGATTCAATCGAATCCCGGCATTGTGTCACGGTTGATTTTCGCTTTTTATCGCCGGCGACACGTGGATGAGGATCGGGTCGGGTTAGGTTAGGGGATCGGGTGAAGGTTTCGGTTGAGGATTCTCAAGCTTTTTCGGTTGGATTTCGCGGTCGTGATGGTTTTGTGGGTGATTGCGATTTTTTTAGATTGATCGTTGAATATGTTAATAAGGTTTTTTTTTGATTTTAATTAACTTAAGTTTTTTTTAAATAATCGAAAATTTGTAGGTGGAACTGAACTTTTTGATTAGTAGAAAAAAATATGATTGACGGGATCCATTTTGTGAAGTGTATAGAAAATGAATAACACAATGTCTTCTCCGTAAATTAGTACAGTTTTTACAAAAAGATATTAATAATATTCATTACAGTCTTTATAACATTCATAAAGTCTTGATTAGAATAATATTTCAACTAAAAATAATGCCATCATCGTTCAACTTAAATAAAATCTATTTTAAAACAAAATCTTCCGGATTCATCGAAAGTGTGTAATAAAAAGAAAATCACCTTCTTAGAAGTTGGATACTAAACATACTCTTTAACAAATATTCCCAGAATAACGACAAGCAGTCATATCATCCACTTACCCTCTAACTATGCCTCGTATTATTAATTTCAACTATTGTGTTAAGCATAATTTAATTCTATTTATATTCTTTATATCAACCCATTCGATTAAAAAAATTGCGTAGAAACAATCGCCCACACGTCACGCAACACGAATTGAGAACCACCACCATTACACACCAGAACACCTTCATCCACGGTCTTCTTCCACCATAATCCCATCGCCTTCGAAAAGGGATCATCCCAGGAAAAATTCGAACGTCTATCGTGTGTATCTAGGACAATGGGCGAAAGGTAAGAAAATGTCGTTCGCGCCGATAAATGTCGCCCGGTGTACGTAAATATCCCTAGAAAATACATTGTGTCGAAGGACCCTTTTGCGAATCTATTGTTATGTGGCGCATTCGAATACCCATTTCGCCTATATGTATTTCAATTTGACACTATCGGATTATCTTGACGTCTGCGTTCCTATTTTTCTTTTTTTTCTCTTTTCAATTATTTCGCAAGGGTTCGCCAAAATGGAAATTCTCGCAGATTTGAATAAATCGATGTATACCAGCGTGTGATGGCTTCGTAGAAATATAACACGAATGAAATAGAACCTTTCTGATTAATTAGACCTTTGAAGGTCGTATTCGAAGATTAACATGAATCTTTGTTTTGAAATAGCTCCATTTTAAAAAAATCTCATAGTAAAATAATAAATAATATTTGTATATTAAAATACCTTCAGATATACACAAAATAATTTGACATGGTTATATGGAAAGTTAGTAGAAGCACATCTAAACTATGCCGTCATTCGTACGCAGCATGCCTAATGGTAAGTATTATAAACACGTAGTTATCGTATCTTTGTTACACATATATTATTATATGCGGAAACTATTTGTATATTACAAGCGAGACACGAAGTGAATAATTAAGATACGTACCCCAGTTTACGACGACACTGTAACGTACAGCGAAATTACCAATTAACTCGACAGAACACAATAAAAATTATCTCGCATAAACAATTAGCTAGTCGTAAAGTTACTCTGTAATTAATTCAAAAGTGGTTAGAGTTGGTTTAACATTCTCGATGAAAATGTAAGTATATTTAAAAAAGAAAATATGTTATGAAACGTTATACTTTTTCATTCATACAAAATCATTTTTTTTATAAAATGTCAAATATCGAGCTTATATGAACGTAAAATACTTAAAAGCTTTTTTAGCGTCTTTCATGCTACATTGATAATTTCTTTTGAATCATGTATGACGACAGAGTTTAAAAAATATTTTCTTCGAGTATCAGGACTTTTATTCGTTTCAGAAACGTATTTAAAACTTATACAAACTATGTTGATACTCAGAAAAAGATATACAAAATTGTGTTACGAAGCATATGAACCTCAAGTGAGTTCCACATGGAAAACTGCGACGCGTCGCATGCGGAAAGCTCGCCGGAGCATTTCACGTAATCATGAAAATTCGTTCGGAAAAACAAGGAAATCGCGACAATCCGAATAGGAAAATATATTTTCCACGATCGGCGATTCTTGAATAGTGTTTTCAAGGTCCGTCGGAGCGGAGAACGAGGTTTTCGCATGAAATGCGCATTTCGTCGGTATACCGCCGTGGTGACAAATGAATTTGATTATGGCCCTTTGACAGCCGCGCTGTGTACACATACAAAAAGCTACCCGTTGCCGATCAAAAAAAAGGCGAAATAAAAAGATTTATTCCTGCTTCTGAATAATGTCGACCGTCGAAAATAATTCGTTTGGACGGAGCGAGTTTCGAGCGTGGAAAATCATTTCATGACAATGCGAAATAAGTCATGAAATAAATATTTTTCATATAATTTTCATTCGGGATTTTTATAAATATTCATATTTATATCGAACATGATATGAACGAATATTGAGTATATTTTTATTAAATAATTGGATTAAAATATGTCACCAAACTCTTAAAAAAACTATACATAAACTCAAATTAAATTAAAAATTTAAGCCATTAGTTCATACAATACAATATTTACATGTAAAAAAAAAATATTAAAACATCATGCGGTTGAAAGTCGCAATAATTTCAGCTGCAGGTCTTTAAAATTTGCGAATTTTTTTTTTTAAATATTAGGATTATTAATTTGACTGAAGAGAACATGGCTTCGCTCTTTGCGAATGAACTGCTGAAAATGACGGAGATTGATACGAAATTATTATTTTACGGCACGCGTTTTCGTATCGGAAAATTAATCGCTGTACCGAAAAACGAACCTCAACTACATACACCGATTGTGTAGCTTTACAGCATTATACGTGATCCGCAACGAAACTTGCTCAGATCAAATCTAAGCGTATTTCGGGTACAGAATTTATTCTGGAAACGTCCGTTTGTTATATAGCAAGTCAGTGGTAATCGATCTTTGGATTGTTTTTGTCGCACGAGTTCGGTTATTAGCTACATTATTAATGATCGAATTCGATTGAATTAATCGAGCGATTTGGTACGTTGATAAATCAATGTCGTTGCTTCCTTGTGAATTGATATTTTTTTTCATACTGCGTATATATTGCAATATTAATAATGTTTTATGTTTTATTATTTTCAGAAAAAAAACAGCAGTGCTAGTGTAGTGACTTTAGAAAACGTCGAGCCAATTGCTGCCGGACGGTACAGTTGTGAAGTTTCTGCTGATGCTCCATCGTTTTTGACATATGTTGTCGGTGGAATTATGGATGTTGTTGGTGAGTAAATTTTTAAGTACAATCGAGTTTATGCTAGTAACAAATTATTATAAAATCAAACAACTAAACAATAAAACTACTAAACTCACTCACATAATTCAGAAATATTCATGCATCAATATCTGAAAACTTTATATTAGAAAAAATATAGAATCCGCATAAAAGAAATGGATATTTTCATAAAAAAAACCGACAGTAGTAGGTACTGAATAATATTACGTAGTCTGTACACGCATCTAATACATATAATATATCGCAACACGAACGTGTACGATACAAACACAACAAACTAGTTTCGATTTCGAAAAGGACTTCAAGTGTGGATGAGTTATTGTATTATGACCGACAGCACAGAAGTTAGTCGCATTCGTTGAAAATTATAGTTGTTGTTTTCGTTTTATCGGGGTTTATAGTTTGCAAACTTTAAATACGACTCTTGTGAATGCGCGATAATTTAAAATTCAATTACTAGAACATTCATCGGACATTTCAGTCGTAGTTTTTCATTTGTAACAGACAGTGGAAATCGATCACTCAACCGTTTTGTGAATACTTGTTAGTAGGTGATTCGATTAATTAATTCAAATGTAATTAAAGTGAGTGCTCCGTCGTTTTTTTCTTTGCTTGATCGTGTATGATATGAAAAAAAATGCTAAAATCTTCAGATACGAATCTCGTTGTTTTGCAAACACATTATTCACATAATACGATTCGAATATTATGAAACATGAGCGAAAGCGATAAAATTAATTAACGCAGTTAATAAAGAAGTCGTTAAGTAAATGGGTCAGCTGCTTTAAAGCTCGGCGCCGTCTTGATTTGATTAATATGCAAGGAAATTTCCTCGCAAATATTTTATGTGGAATTTTTTACTATACATTAGAACAGAATTAACTAAAATGCAAGGCAATTCAAATATTTTTTTACGTACATATCGAAATTTACGGTGAAAAAAATTTTAATTACACGAAAAATTCGACGAACAAAAATCGAAATTTCTCCAACATCTGGAGAACACAACCGCATTCGTCTTCACGCGACACAAATCACAATTCACAATCGTACAGGCCAGAATCTAATGATCAAAAGGACGCATCCTGCTTCAAAGGTGCCTGCACGAATTCAAATTCGATATCGGCATTTAATTAATAGGCGAGCTCTGTAATTTTCACGCCTACACTAATGGGCGAAGCCTTGTCGGTGTGATGTGCTTCGAGGGCCGAAGTGTTCGCCCCAATACGCAGCAACTAAAGCAATTTTAACTTTATCCAGCAGGAATGCTAATTGTGAACGCGACACCCGCCCAAAAGCCGCAGCATCTTGCGGACCTAAACGACCCATAATAATATACAACCGCGCATAGGTACTTGTTCGCAAGTACGGCACATGTCCTTCGCTCGGCCGTGGTCGAATACGATGATATTATGTCTTATAGAATAAATTATTTCATAATTTATATGATAAAGTAAAAAATGCATTATATTTTCTGATTGCCATATACATATATGATATAAGAATGCGTATTCGTTAGCATATTTCGAAAAGAATAACTCTAGTATTCATAACCTTATCAATAATTAAACTTTGTCAATATACCTATAGGTAATTTTACTATGGGTATTTTAATTTTAAATTTTTAGTATATGTGTCCTATTGAAAGACCCCATATAACGGAAAAGCCATATCTTGCGATGAATATTACATAATTACATTCCGATTGTATACAGACCCAATTTTCCTATTAACTCACTATTCCGTGTTGCATATGAAACCACCCGATTTGATCGATCTAAGTAGCTCTTTATCCATTAATCTAGATCGACGTGCAATGAATGAGGCGTTGCATGATAATACACATAGGTATAAATTAATTTCGTATCGGTACGAGTAAGTGCCCGGTGCAATTATTGCGTCAAGCACACACAAATTGGATGCACAGAACACGTTATTGTGCACGTTGTGTTATATAATATATTGGTTCGTTCACCAAAACACATTTAATAATGATGCAAGCGAACGTTCTAACAATACACAACAGGTATGCCTCGTATCTAGTATTCGAGATGTAGTAAGTATTATATTATATAACTAAGTATTACTTATGCATCGTAGTTTTCTTCGTGAAAATTCATTATATTACAATCTATTCAGTAGTTCATTAAGTAAAATTAAATGTACGAGAAATGAATGTCTGATAAATACATATACAGTGAAATAGACAATTTCGTACGATTGTGCTATTCAATTTGAACATGAATTAGAAATGTGTTTCGAATATACATCAAAACCACACATCAATAATTAATACAACAAAACAAAGCTATAGCACTTTAAAACTCGGCCGGAATCGATAAAATCCACACTGCAGTACAAACGAATTGACAAAACAGACCAAAAAGCACTGTCGAAGAACAAATTGCGGTTCGAACCCGTCCGTTTGGTTTGCACAAGAGCAACACCAAAGTGCATAAAGGAACCACAAAAACATTGGGACAGTACAATGGCGTTGGTCAGTCGGTTTGAGTCTAATCGAACCACGAATTTTGACTAAAAAAGTATTGTTTGTTGCAGATGTTCCCGTCCACCAACCGGTGATCACTGGTGTGAAACCGCGATACAGAATTGGCAATCTCCTCAGGGGTAATTGCACGTCTAAGCATTCAAGACCTGCTGCTAACCTGACGTGGTACATCAATGGACAAGCGGTAGGTTTTTTTTACCATTTTATTTTATTTTTATGTCAAATTATTGTCTGATTGATATAGTTTCATTATTCTCGATGAGTTTATTCTAAAATTATATTCATTGTGCGTTTTTCAATAAAATTTAAACGATATCTGATATGAAAGGTACTTACTAAAGTAGTTTTAAACAAAATTTAATAATTACGAAGTTCGATATTTTCTCGATATAAAAAACTTTTTGAATCGGTCACGCTCTATTTCAATCAAAGAGTTTGAAATAAATTTCAGGATATAAAAGTGAGTGGAAAATACTAACTCTACCCGGAAAATCCAATATTCCATCTTTGATATAACTTCAAAAAAACAAGATCAATAAATTCAAAAGGAAACCTTACAGTATACTTGAAATTAATTAAATTCATCCCACATTCGAAATGCACACAAGATCTCCAAAGCTTACTCCAACATTCATCGAAGTGCATGGAAAATGGACAAATTTCGGATATGAATGTCGACAAGAGCTCGGTTACTTGACACACGTTACCCTCGAAGCCTTCGAGAGTACTCTCGAAGTCTTGAACCATACCAAGGGAAGTGATCCCGCTCGTTTGTCAACTCTTATTGAGCGTGAGTTCATGCGTTTGTCAATGTGACATGTTGATGAGTTTCTAGATATAATATTTTGTTTTGACACTTTATTTTGTTTGTTTGTTATTAATTTTTCAATAGTAAAGAGAGTGTTATTCTTTTTTTACGGAAATTAAAATGTGTATTGTGAATATGTAAAGGAGTTTCACGTGTGCCCGGTACACGCCCTTACTATACAATTTCTTTCATACGTCACATTATTCATCAAAATGAGAAACGCAACGTACAAAAAAATATTCGTGTAAATATAATATAAAGAAATAAGAGTACAAGAAATAATAAAAAAAATAACATCAGATAATGTGATTGATCGCTTCGAAAGCGTTTAAATGCGACTAGTATTATATTATATTTCCGTATGAAAAAAAAGAGTTCAATATTCGTTATTGCTCCACTCGTTCAATTCTTTATATTCATGTATGAAAATTATGTAATACATAGCTTTCGATGACTTGGCATATCGAAGAGGCGAATGCGGAAAAACGTTTATGGATTTATTAAGGCAACCCGAAAACCGTATGGTTTTGAAATTTTTCGCTCGCGTTCTATACATCTAGTGGAAGTATTTCCGCATCGTCGAGATTTTTTTAATAAAAGTTTGTTTACTTTTTAAGCCATAGAAACTCCCTAGCGTTGCGACCCAGTTCCTTTTTAATTCAATCTGCAAAAAAGCATGAATTAATGAGAGACCCGTTTATCTAAAAAATGCGATTTTTCGGATTTCATCAACTTAACGTGTAGAAAATATTACAAAACTCGAAAAAAAAATAGAAATCTATCTTTAAAATTGAACTGAAAAACTTCGCAAGAAACTAATTCATGATATTATATTATATATCTCACTTTTATTTTACTTATTTTTGAAAGCGAGAAAGAATTCAATTAAAAATTTCATGAAACATACAAAAGACTCTTTGAATTTCATTTTAAAAACTACTACTAATTAATGTGAATATAAATTATTTGCTTCTAAATTTTTGTCTCATTTAAGAGATAAAATGAACGTTTTCTACGCACGAAGAGCCAATTCCGTAAAATTGCGCCATAATAGCGCCGATGCAAACACGACAAAGAGCTTCTTCCCATTTAAAATATTCAAAAGTTTGTACGAAATCCATTAGAGGTGCTCTTTTTGATGCCTAGTGGATGTTTTTGTTCGTTAAAAAAAACCGTAACTGAAATAGAGCTTTCCCCCATTAGATGATCCCATAACGCAATGGGAGAAGGTGGAAGGAGACGTATGCGAAGGGAGAGTACTTTCTATGAAAGTTTGCTCATTTCGTCATCCCCTTAGAAGTGGGAGGTCAAGTTTGGTTCGGGGTCTTTGTACGGGGATGTCTTTGTCGGATTGGGGTGTGCGTCAACTCGCGTTCCGCGGCCAACCGCATTCAGGGTGACTATCGTTTCGTTTCGAAAATTCGGAACACACAAAAAAGTATTATATAGTGTTGCTTTTTCAAAAAATCATGTGAATAAATTCGAACATTGTGATGATAAACACTTTCGTAACTAGATAACTAAATAAAATTCGTTTAGATAACTAAAATATTTTGATAAAAATCTATCGGATTTTTTTTATTGAGATCCACAAACTATTTGAAAATAGGATTCAATTGGTACGTCAGTTAAAAAGTTTATGAATCGATGTTATAAATTTATAAAGATTTTAACGATAAAAATCTACAAAACTTAACAAATGAAAAAAATCTGAAAAATCGCTGGATAAATGGCATATTTTTATAATTAATAATCAAAGTAATCAATTCAATTCTATATTAAAAATAAGAAAAACATCAAATACAATAATACCAAACAAATTAGTCCCAAAACGCACAAACGCACAGTCACCCCAACGCCAAATAGGTAGACGATGCGCGTTGCCAAACAAACGTCCGCCAATGTGGCGCCGCAGGATTCCCCCGTCTGGGCAAAACCTCCACCCAAACATACAGACAGACAAACAAACCCCACAAACGCACACATAACCATAGGTAACTTGCCGCGTTTTCCCCATTCTTTTCGACACAATAATACTCGGCGAGGTTTCCCCATTGTTTCCCGGACGTGCACGACTTGCCATGGCCCGAAGAAAAATCGTGTCGAAGGACAGGGCTGCACTTCAGGTTTTGTATATGTTTTCGAGTTTATGGGGAATGTTATGGTTGGGTGCGGTTTAAATGTATCTTTTTGTAATTAAAGAAAATTTGTATAAATCCGGTGAGTTTCGAGTGCGAATATTATTGATGGGAAATATGTTTTTAAAATAATAATGATAATGGATTACTTTGATTTTGTTGTTGATTTCGGAAATAAATGATATGTAGGTGAGTTGATGACCCTATTGTCGAAACAAAACATCCCTCAACATCGAAATATCTCTCCCTTGTTCTGAAAGAATGATGTGAAACTTGACAAACGACCCATAGATATTTCAATTATTGTGTATTGAAACGAAAATTTTTTTTCTTTAAGTATTTTTATGTTCTATTGGATATTTTTCAGATACATTTATCAATAGGGTACTTAATAAAAATTGATCTTCATAATGAATTCAATTAAAAAATATAGATAAACGAAAAATATCGTAATTATTTATTTTATTTAAGAAATTCAAATACTTAATTAGAAACCGAAAATAAAGAGATTTTTTTTTATTAATTTGAGTTCTGCTACAGTAATGTATAATGTGATTTTCACTTGATTCTTTCATATGAACCTTTAAATTAGCTAGTAAACCAAGTCAAACCTTTTTAATGAAGCCTTCAGTCTTCATAATGAATCTGCTACGATCGTAAAAAAAATACTGAAATGAGATCAAATTTACTTAAAAAAAAACATTAAAAAAATTATTGCTTGAATAATAAATATAATGCGATTATTTTTGATTCGTTGTAATATAAAATAATTACTTATTTTAATATTAAAAGAAAATGGAAAAATATTATTTTATGAAAAAGCCTTAGATAAAAATACAACTTTAATTTACTAGCAATTCGAAATGAATTTTTTAATAAAACTTCCTTACGTATAAAGCCAGACAAGTCAGATACAAAGAAATATACGGATTGTGGGTAGAATCAAAAACCGCATATTCCACTTTCGCTTGAATATTTTTACTATTCACCGAAAAAGAAAAATTATTTACATTGTACGTAATTTAAGAGTGCTCGTATGTCGTTAAAGATAGGTTTTTCTCAATATTTTTAATACGAAAACAAAGATGACTGACGTGTTTGGTATTAGTTTATTTTGGGTTTATAATTATTATTCTTTTTGTATAGTTTTGTTTGAAAAAAATCATAGTTTCTGAAATTATTGAAAAGAAAAATCGTGAATTTTAATTCTACACTCCCTATCTAGTAAAATATAACATCAAATCTGATACGAGACTTTTTTTGGCTTTTGGAAACGGGGGTGGCAGAGATTTGCCAATTTATTTTCATAAGGGGAGCCATGTTGACAGGCGTAAACAATTCAGTAGAAATGAAGCTGAACTGGGGGACGCATAAAACGCTCCGAGTTTGTCAAAGAAAAATAGTAAATTTTATATGAGCGCATAATCAGGACCGCGTACCCTTAAACACCCACCTCCCATCACCACAGAACGCATTTGTATAAATAAATATTTATTCGAAATTTCATCGCTGCATTTTTTTAAACGACCGAGCAGAAATGGGGTGCACTTTAAATAATACTCCGGGCGACAAAATTCGGGGTTCCCGTCATAATGAGCGTTCTTGAATTATTCAATGCCATTAATCATAGCTGACGTCAATGTCATGATGGCATTCGTTCAGTTCTGTCCATAATTCGAATATAGGAGAGCTAAGTCATCGATCAGCTGGGTGGTATTGTGTATGAATGGCGTTGTTATTCGGCAGCGTGCATGTGGGGGGAATCGTTTGGGTTAATTCGGACGAATTTTCCACTTGGTGTTTTAGTTTGATTTCGACAGAATTAATTTCCAAAGTTATTTAATTAATTAATTTGTACGGTTTCTCAAGCGTCAGCTATGTTTGATGTTTAATATTGTATATTTTTTTATAAGTACCGAAGTCAAATATGATTTTTTTAACATTCAAATTTATATAATAATAATTTAAGAAATAATAATAATAAAAGGATTATATAATAATAATTTTTCGATATGAATCAAAATACATTTTCTGAAATTACAAAGCAATTTTCACAATAGCAAACAAATCCAAATCTCCGCATCACAATTCAACTCATTATCAATCATGACTAACACCCTCCCACATACCAATTGACAACCGATCTATATTTAATTTGATTAAACTAACCGGAACGCCAAACAAAAAGCCGACCGATTCAAAAGCCTCTTCCCGGAACCTGGCATTCAACTCGACGCAACATGAACAATAAGCCAACAAAAAAACCGACGTTTGCGCATTTTCCTAGTAACCTCCTACACACACGAGCTCCCCGGGTATTTAGCGAGCCATTTATGGGGATTTGTGTATTGAAATCGATACGTGGTACTGGGAATAAACAGCATTTATCAAAGCCGACGACGGGGAGGCATTGGCATGTTTGCGCGACTCGGAAGCGACCGAACCTCGAGAGTGTACGATTTCACTAAATTGCCTTTTCGAACTGGGGAAATACATGTGCGGTACATGTTTCCGATTTTATCGACGTGCCTCTGAGCCGTTTTCTATATAATAATTCAATGTGTTATCTCGATTTGAGTGAGATTTAATTTATTGAATGTTGTTTGTGCGATGAGCGTATTGAGTTATTTGCGATGGGGTGATACGAAGTATTGAAATTTTCTGTTGTTAAATGTGAGTTTTCGTTCGGTTATTGTTGGTGTATTTTTATAGATTTGTGTGAAGAAGTTCGATGAAAGGCTTTGTGTAAGTGTTCCTTTTGAAATTATTTATACACACAATTGATCATATTTATAGGATGTATTTTTAGAACTAAATATTGATTGAAATTAAAGCTTACAACAGTATGGTTATTTAGATGAATTCGTAGACTTGTGAAAGATAATATTATACATGTATTATACACAATTTTCTAAAAAATTTGAAAAATATAGAATTCAAATAAAAAAATCTGAATATTTTTAATTTGAATTCTTGTTGATTCTATACTTATTTCTTTTTTCGCCATAACAAGTACCATACATGGAAAAGTTAAAGTTTTCAACTTATCCAATTACGTGAGTTTTAAATCGTGTGCCTTTTCAAGATTCGTATTTTGTTTTTCGCGAACATACATCGCTTTCAAATACAGCATAAACACGGTATACTCATTACATAATTTATTCGAATCAAATAAAATATATGTCTAAATAAAAAAAAAAAAATTCGTGAATCGGAAACAACATTGACTTAATTTAAATCATGTTCATACTGATTTCGATCATTAATCCAGTCCATATAAATAAGAAACTATTTGCGCTATATATAATATATGATATATAATACTTCCTGGAGTATATCAATCAAATTTTATCACAGAGTAAATATTGTCTTAGGCATGAAATTTCAATATTCAAACGCAAACTGGTAGCTCCAAATTTTACCCAAATTCTCCCCCATCTATTCCCATACTAGTTTCGTCTTACACAAAGGACATTACCTAAAGAGTGGTTCTCACCCTTTAACAGGGCCCCGATCGTTCGATCAGCACAAGAAACCTTCAAACTTTTAAGCTCATAATAGCCTTGACATTAAAAAGTAATTATTCTATCTCGATCAACAGGGGAAATTGATTCTTGTTTGGCAGCGGTGCTTCTAAAATAAATGCCAAGGAAAAAATGAAAGGGCCACCTTGGACAACCAAAGTCGTTCCCTGTTTTGTTTTAATGATGTATTCAAAGGATGAAATTTTCAAATTTTGTCGATGTTCTTGAAGCTTTATTTAAAATACAAAGTTATATCCGGCGTAATATTCTTCATTTAAATATCATTTTGTTAACGTTGTCTCCTTTTTCATATAAACAACATAGACAGGCTTCAAAATTTTAATTATTTTGTATTGGTAGAGCAAATAAAAATATTGGCACAATTTCTTTGCAATTTTCTACGATGGATTTATCGAAAAATTTATATACCACCTGACCGTTTTTCATTTGAAAATTTCTCATACAATCTATCAAAACAATCGTACGAATCTAATCTAGATAACAAAATCAATCGTTCTAATAAATCTAAACGAAACTATCTTCCAAAATCCACAACTTTATCTATGACATGAAATCGCGCGTCCATCAAGATCGAACGGCAGAACCAAGCGGCAAGAAGTACCGTTCGTCAGAATCGGTTTCGATTATAGATAAAATATTCTCGTCGAAAATTTATTTGGATCGATTTAGGTATGATCATGAATTCGTGATCGGAATGATTGGGTAGGAAAATTTATTAGGAGCTGGACCGGCCGGGCTCATTTTCAATTCAGGTCCGTGCTTCTTGTAAAATTTACACGACCTGACTTAGAGCAAAGAAGGTCCCTTGACATACGCACAATATATTATACGTGCTTACGTCCTACGTGCACATACTGTTGCTTATTTAAAAGCCAGCGCAGGGGTGTACAAGAAATGTTGCGCCAGTATCGATTATTCAAGGCTGCCGTTTTTCAATTTGGTTGATGGACGTGAAAACGTCAATATCACGCGGCAGTACGGTAACGGTTGTGAAAAGAGCAGATTCACGAAATTGTCTGTTTTTTTTTCGTGTGAGGTTTTTTGTACGAAGTATGTGAAAAACGTGTTCGTTCCAATGTAAATATGTCTGTAATGAATGGACTGCTTTCGAAGTCGGACGCTTTCAAATGATAACAATGTAGAATTTTCATTAAAACTTTGACGTCTATTCAGAATGGACTTGTTTAAATTAATACTGAATTATGTATTTACCTAATGATATTGTTCGAGTATTTTAATTGAATTTATAATATAATTGCGATGATGTTCAAACAACTAAAATATCGTTTAAAAATAAACTTTCATAACACAGCAGAAAATCCAAAAAAAAATCTATTATTTTCAGAGAAAAAACCAGTCAAAGATCTCACAAAGGACAAACTTGGTTGTAAATAAATAACAAGCAACATTTATAATTGTATTGTATTATAAAACCCGAACAAAAACAAAAAAATACTATTGTATCAAACATATAACTTGATAATGATGTGTAAATTTAATCCGACAATTCCGCCAAAACGGAATCGAAAATCCTATCCAAACCCGATCGGGTCGATGCATCCGAAACGTAATTGTATGCAAAACGAATTCGCCAGATCAAGATTCTAAAATCGGTTCTGCTTCGAAACCGCCATCGAACGGCTTCGGCGAATTTTCCTCGTTTAATTGGGTTGCCCAACAGTAGGCCGCAACGATAATGCAATCGGTTAAATCTTGTTATAACGGTGACCATGCAACGTCAGGCTTCGATCGGTTATTATCGCTGTATTAAATATATAATTATGCAGTGGCGTTCAACTGAGGTTTGAAGATGTTTCGAAAAGTTCTAATGTGCATATATGAAGGATGGTTTTGTGACGTTTTTTTGTATAAAAAATGTGACGTGAATGTAAAGGGTGCTTAAGGAAAAAGTGTATGAACTCTTCCGTAGCTTTAAACTGGCCTTGTAACTGTTAAAGGTTTTTTCGCTCATTATGTAACTCAGATTTAAGAACCAACAACTTTTTCTGACTTATATCAAAACAAAACTTTAGCCTGTTCTATTATACATTCTTACATTTACTATATATAATTTGTGACATTTACCAATTATGTATAATATTAGTTAGTAATGAGTTTTGACGCGGGCTTGGAAAAAATTTAATCGCTGCCTTTATAAAATATTTAAAAAGCGATACGTATAAAAATTGAATTATATTTCTACATGAATATACATATTTTTTTTAGTAAACTTTAAAAGTTTCATAAAAAAATACTTAACATATATTTAATCAGTAGTTTTAGTTTATTTTTTGAATCTGTACATTCAACAAAAAGTGTACTGACATTAAAACTCGTAAGAAAAATATTTTCCTTTTAAAAATACTTTCTCACTTTTTTCACTCATTATAAATAATATGAATGAATCCCAACGTAAAACAATTTTTACCACACCCGAAATAAAAACATTCTACAACCGAATCACGAGCTATCTTTTAAATTTACAAGCAACGAAATCCACCCAACCAAACCATCCAAAATTTTCATAACACTTACAAAAGGTTGAGAGATACTAAAACATCTCATAGCTATATCCACGTCCTGTTTCAGCCATTTTACGGCATGGAGTTTGACCGCACAGAGGGAGGCCATTGCGGTACTCGTTTCGATTATCTTTAATTGCAACCCTTCATACGCGGATCGTTCTCGGTTATGTTGAATTATGAAATTTCGATACGGACCAAACCGCATCGAGCCTGAACTAAGGTTATGGTGTGCGAAAATGTTTCAGTTTTAATTAGAAAGAGTTTCCGTGTCGTGTTATGATGTAGTTTGCGCTAATTAGATGGGTCGCGGAATGTGTTGGTTTCAGCAAAGTTGGATCGAATATTATGAACGAAGTTTAGAATTTGTTAATTTATATATTTCACTAAATTGGATTTTAGCGTTTCGCAAAGTCGTTTTAAAACGATATTTGAAATAGTTTGTGGTTTTAAATAAGTATACATTTATTCGTGCATATTTTGGATCAGTTATAGTTTTTTATGGAAAGATAATTCTACTTGTTTTTTTCGACTTATATTCATTCAATTAATCTGTAGAAATTTCATTATTAACTTATTCAAATTGTAAACTATTAATATTTTGTTATAAAAAGGCAAAAACCCATCCAACGTTATTGTGCCACCAAAATATATCTTATTATATAATACTAGTAAATAGACCTGATGTTAATAACATCGGCTGTAGATTTGTTAAGAAATGAAAAAAAAATAAAATGTGAAAACCCGATTGTGTGAATCCGAAATGCGCGTATCCGATTTGAATATTTAATATTTAATTGATAAAATCAAAATAGGTCATTTGTTTTTTGTTTGTGACATATAGGCAAAACCAGTAGTTAGTAGGTAATAAGCATTATGTTATAGACGTTAACTAAATACGCATAAAGACCATAATAGAATATCGAAGTCACGAGCGTAACAAGCATCATATTATAGACGTTAACTGTGACCAACAGACAGACAGACAGAAATCCGCTATTATATATAGGGGATTCGCATGAAAAACATCACTCATTCAAAACCTAAACAAAAACAATTCACAGATTTACAACTTACATTAAACCACCTATAACATCAAAAGGGGCACATTCGAAAACCCACAATACACCCAAATCGGATCGAACGTCCAGAAATAAACGTTGACCCGACCGCGCGGCTTTGCCGCCGTCAACTGGCAAACACCATTTCACGCCCTCCGGACCATCCCGGATTTGCATTTGGCCTTTGCCATAGAACCGCCGAAGCCTCTGGAATGAGAAAACGCCGATCGAAACGTAATTCCGCTCATCGGCGACCGGTAATTTCGACCACCGAGGCGTTTTTGGCTCGTAAAAGCGACGTTTGATGGCCGCGGACTGTGCGGCTGATTCGCTCTTTTCCTAAAAGCGGGCGAAATAAAGGGGGTGTTTTCCGTTTCGGGGTACACTTTACGATTCGCGTCGGATGCAGCTGTGATGTGTGTGTGTGTTTGTTTTAAAAATGTGTCTATTGCGAGGCGTGAATCCTTTTCGAGTGTAATTCGAAGCGCGGGAATTTCGAATGGCGTTGGTTTTGAATCGTTCGGCCTTTTTGCTGGCTCTTTGATAAAATTCATGTTGAAATGCGATAGCCTGGATTATTTTGGAGTGTTTCTTTTTGAAATTGGTAGTCTATTAATACTGAGTTAAAATTATTTTGAAATTTTTGCTTTTATTTATGTAGAAGTATCAGTTTACAAGATTCGGCAAGTCGGATGTAATTAATTAATTTCGTTAAAATATTTCATGTTAATAAAGTATTTTGATTATATTTACCATCTTCGCAGATCAAAAGAGCTTATGAATCGCATCTATATATAATTCTGAAAATTAATATAAACTTGAAATATGTATACAAAAATATTATCTTTAACGATTGAATTTTTAAATGATTACATTTTCAAATACAAAAATCAAATTTTCCCAAATTTCTCACCACCACGCGACAAAACACCGTTAACGTTATCAATAAGTTTATTATTATGAAACGGGAAATATTTAAGAACAGCGACGGTGCGTTGAACGCGCGAATAAATCTCTATTATGCCGTCATAACAACCAATGGCCGAATTTTCCGTCTTTTTTCGCACGCGGGAGACCCCTGTCGTGCCTGCAGGTCCTCTGTATATGGCAATTTTCATTTTTTAGAATTATTTTTATGCGGGTCGTTAGACCCTACCAGAAACTGAAAAGACAGAGACGGCCGCGAATGGCGAACGCGCATTTGATATGATTGATATTAACGATACTTCAGTACCGCAACGTATTTGTTTTATGACGTTCGCCGTTTTTTTTTTACGCGAACGACGCAATTCTTCACGTTTGCAATGAAAATATATTATTATTGTGTATGTGTGTGTATATGTAGTGCTTTTTGTGTATTTTTCACGTGTGCTTTTCCATGTTTTTCAGGCTAATCCATCGCATACGAAACGCTACAAGTCTCCAGAGTTTACGCACTCCGATGGCCTCCAGACCGCGGTTCTTGGTATAAATTTTCTGGTTGCACAGCATCATTTCGAAAAAGGAAAACTCAAGGTAAAATATTCATGGTCAAATATCTACTTAAAATATTCCGTTATGAACTTATTTTGATAATATTGTTTTTTCATTTTAAACCAGTCTTTTTATCCGTTTTTTCAATATATAGAAAAAAATCTTCTTCCGAAAAAAATCTATCTTGAAATAAATTTTGAAAATACAAAACATACTTTGGTTAAAAAAAAAATCGCTATCCGCAAACAGAAAGTGCAGCACTTTACCTAAGACAACAGGCAGTTCTCGTACGCTTACTACGCACGACATCGAATAGGGGCTAACATAAAGGATTTTTTCTTTTTCGGGTGTGTTATTTTGCGTTTTCATGAGAATAGAAAGAGCCTGATGTTATTTTAAACGAGCACGCGAAAACAGCAAGAGCTGAGTTTCCCATTGCCAAAGCAGACAGGTAGATGTGTGTTTATCAAAGAAGAAACTCAAAGTCTGTTATTTTAAGGCGATCTTTTCTAGTGGAGTCACTCAACGCCGTTTTCTCTCACAATTTTGACACGTACGCTCGTAAGTAGAGTGCTGTAAAAAATAACGTGCCAAAAATGAAATTGGGAATCTCGATGCGTATAAGGGTATGCCTGAAGTTTTTTGAAGATCTTACGACTACATCCAATAAAATTATATTGTGTTCAATTTATTCAAAATACAATTACGCATCATCTGTTACCATCGCATATACGTCTCTAACCTTCAACGACTTTCAGACAGACCCGCGTTTATAGTATTCAAGATAAATTTCATTAAATAACACTAAGCCATAGTTAAGTGACCAGACGTCCTAAATCTAATAAGACCACGCCATTTTATGCGCATTAGACGACTTTTTGATTCAATTTTCCGATCGATAGATACGCTGCACGGCCAGCATGTACGGAGTGTACTGGCAGAGCACCGAGAAGAGCATAGAAGAAGAAAAAATCAAGGGTGGCAAAGGAAACGGAATGTCTGACAGACCCAACATAGTGAATGTGCCACCTGAAAGCCAGCATGTGGCCCTCATGTATCCTGTCCACGGCACTGCTCTGGATCCTGATCCACCTCCCATTTATAAGGAATCTCCACACACTTACGGTAATTCGATTTTTTTTTTATTTACGCTTTTTGTCTAGATCGAAATTTTTCGATTCAACTGAGTTGATGTTTTCGTGTAGTGAGTTTGTATAATATAATAGATTTGGGGAAATTGCAAAACGAAATTGCTCGATAATTTATTGCACGTAAACGTCAAGGGTATAAAGTTAACAGTTTGAATGTCGTTCAGAATGAATGGCGCTCATGAACGTAAAAGTTTCGTTACATAAAAATGTTTTATTTATACACAATAATAAATTTTTTAACCTTCGTATGTTTTCCATTATGTTATATTTATGAGAAAAATGTAAATTCAATTATCAATTATACATATCGAATTTTTTTTAATATTAAATATGAAATCGACACGAATGTTTTTAAAAATACACCAATTAATTTCCTTCATCTTAATCAAAATACGATAAAGTATACAAAAACGAAATACAATCCGAAAATTTCATCCGATCGATTCGCAGTTCCCGAAAAACGCAGCATTATTAAAAAAAACTTTTAATTGAACCCGAACGAAATATGACAGCCTTCCAAGAACCAACAACGGATTTACCCGAGCCCACTCCTTTGACTATTTTTAATACATCCCCTATCGCGACACACCCCCAACATTATATTATAATATCATAATGCGAATCCGCGACATTCGTCGGCGAAGTTTCGACCGAGCCTTGGGGCTTCGCGGAACCAAAGCAGAGGGATGTTGATCGATTACGAAAAGCCGGCGAGGGCTGAAAGCGGGGGCCTGAAAGCCGCCCTTAGGGGACATGTATATTTTTCAGGGAAACCGGTAGTTTGAGTAAAGTATAATGTGTGTGTTTTTGTGTCGTTCCGATAGCGTCAAGTGACTGAAAGCGAAACGCAAGTTTAATTCTAATCGCGCGCGGCGATAAAGAGTTTAGCGATAGTCGAAATGCGATATGTTCGAAAGTGGTGGTGTTGTTTATATGTTTTCTTGTAGTTTCGAAATCTGAGTTGTTTTTTTTTTTTTAAATTATATGGAATGAATAAATTCTATGGGTTTTTTATGGTTTTGAAGCTTTCCTAACAATTTTAATTATAAATAGTATCGATTTGTTTTTTGCTAAACCGACAAACTTATAGGAATGTTCAGTGCTTTATTCCTCGCTCGAAGTAAAACGGTTAATAAATTAGGGCCTTCCTATCGGTTTCCTTTAACCATAAAACAAAATTATCGAAAATCTAGTTTGCAAGATTCGATAAGAACAACAATCTATACTCGCCCAATTCTCACCGAGGCACGCACACCGAACTAATATTTCACGCATGAAATACAATCTAACATTTCAAAAATAAGTTTTAAATTATCGCTCAACAAACAATTCTATCGAAAATCAACACCTTCAGCGAATACTTTCACGAAAGCATGCTAGTGGCGAGAAGTAATTCGACTTCGCAAATTAACACTGTTCTTATCGCCACCGAGAAAGTTCAATTTATCACGAATAATAATATATTTTTATATTTTTCATTTTTTCAGGGGGTTCCAGGTCATCGGCAAATATCGACTGTCGAACTTTGTGTGCATCGGTTCTGCTGCTTTTGGTGTTATTCGATCGTTGGCTGTTGAACCATCGGTGATACATACGACCGATAGTAATGTAAAAATTATTCGAAAAGTCATAATAATAGTAAAAGTTTGTTCGTGTCGTTCGGCACTATAAACACCGACGTTCTATATTGAATAAGGCTTGAATGCGTGCAGGGTATATACTATTGTACATGTGTGTAAAAAATAAATTGCAAAGTATGAATGTGGTTTGATGTCGTTCGGCTTTTAAACCCATAACTACACCCCCATCCTGTCGACCGTCCTTTAATAAACTCCATATAAAAAAAATGTGCAAAATATTGATTCAGAGCTCTCATATTCATAAATTCATCTACGTATGTTGGCAATCCATATTTGAGGAACATTTTAACTAATTTCGAAGTTTGCGGTTAGTTCGATACTTTCGGCGTTAATATTCAGATATTCAAATTGAATAGATTAATTTGTTTCGAAGATTAGTGAGTTGAAAAGAGATTTAAATTGGTTAGTTATGCGATTACATCAAATTTGACTTTCTGTGAATTACTTTTTCATTCTTGGTATCGAAATTGTTGAAAATATAATGATGAAATCAATTATTGTATTCTAGCTTAATTCGATATGAGATTATAAATTTTCAGTTTGAAAATTATTAACATTTAATCTCTTATGAATCTATGTGATCATTTATTGTAAATGAAAGTTATTTAAATATTATGTATATTTTTAGTATTATTTAATACTTTTTCACTCTGTTAATCCACCGCTTCGGTATGAAATATATTTATTCAGAAAAAAATATTTAAAAATGAATAATGTTAAATTTATGAGAAACAATATTTATACAAGTATATTTATTGAATATAGTCAAATATTTATTCAAATAAATTATTTGGTGGATTTATTTAATTCCATGTACCTATGAAAATGATTGGAATATAATTACACGTCTAAATAATTGATGTTCGTATTTATAAATCCCATGAATATATATTGAAAAAATGATTATATGTGTATTTCAATATGATTTGCTTGAATATTCAATACTATTATGTGTTATGTGGAAATATTTTTTTTGATGAATGAATGCTACTTTGCAATTGAAAAAGAAATAGAGACAAATAATTAATGGATATAAATGTATATTGTACGTAAAAATATTTAAAAATGAGAATAAATTTTATATAATATCTTATAAGCAAATTTCCACAATAAAATATGTATATTGTTGTATCATATCTGTCTATATTACATTGTATGATAAATTTAAAGAAATTGTACCATTAATTTAACCCTAATTGTGATGATGCCAAATAAATTTATGAATATTTAAAAAAATATTACTTTATTGTGTATTTAACCTTATGAAAAGCATCAAATTTCATTTGTGTTTGAAGTTTAAGCAACATATAGCTTGGCTATTGATGAATGCTATTAATAACAATTATATAATATAATACAAAGGACGTTTATTTAATGTTCAGATAATTGAAAGTTAATATGTTTATGACAACAAGGACAAAAGATCACAATTTTTAAATATAATAATTAACAAGCACATCATAAATAAGTCATATTCTGTAAGATCAAAAATAATTCTTAACCGAAACATAATGGAAAAATGAAAATTCTAGTTCGAATAGACGTGGCTTTGTACTTGGTGGTGCTTCGCAGTGCGGAAACAGAACGCGACGTTCAAACGCGACGAATTGTCCATAAATCATGTAGAACACAATGGGTATGAGAGAGCAAATTACGGCACAACAAACAGCGTTACAAAAATAATGCATGGTTTAGTAGAGACAACAAAAGACACAGTGTGATGATAATAAAAGAATGATTTAGATAGCAGTCGCGAGAGAAATGAATCAACGTCTGAAGGGATGTGCGCACAACGGTCGACCCGCAACATCGAAATTAATTGAACAATTTTTTCCCGGGGATTAATTGGAACGTGAATCGCTTGAATATGTTGTATATTTTCAGCACGTACGCGGGGAATGTGTGAGATTTTATAACATAAGGCGAAGTTTCGTAACGACTAATTTGCGCAGCTAAAATTGCGTCTATATACCGTTAGAGGGCCAAATTATGTAAATTGAAAAAAATACATATAAAATCATCCGGTCGTTATCTCTTATTTTATTGTATTCTTCCCCTCTTGCAGACAAAAAAATATACACCGAGTCAGTATAATTTTCCTCGAGAGAATTTTCTCGATAAAATTGTTCAACTCGATCAATACGCTCAATTTCAGGCTGTGAACGGAGACGAATCATCGTTTCAGTTCGAAACGAAATTTCGAACATGTATAAAAGCAAATTCTTCGCAGGTGATTTTCAAAAATTGTCGAATGCACTCACGGTGCAATGATAGATTCGTTTTCCAACCCACTTACAAAATGAAAGCTAATCAATCACGAACAGCTCCACAGTCTGCGACAACAAAATTGATGACGTATTTTCATAAAGAAATCCGTCGTATTGAAAATAACGAATCGACGTTTAACCCCAGAAAAATAACGACACAAATAAAATGTATATCAGATAAAAAATAAATATATTTCCTCTATTAAATAAAAAGCCAAGACTGAAACGAGGCTCAGCACTATTTTTACGCAAGTGTCGGCCGCGGAACAATGGCCGCGGAAAAACTCTCCGGGCGTCCATTATTTATTCGTTTCGATTTTAATATTAGATAATTCGCAAAGAAGAGGGTCCATTGTTGTGGACCGGCATGGAGCAATTACCGCAATCGCTTCGCAAACAGGAGACCCTGTTAATCTTTTGGAATTTAACGAAAGCGGCCAGTGTTTATTATACTGCGCCGGCGCCCTCTCTCACTACCGGGATTATCCACACTTTATGTGCTAGCTCAAGTTCAACTCGCGCATAAGAGGATAAAGCCTTCGTGCTGTTTGCTTATATGCTCTTTTCGTATATGTATGCTGAGAAATGAAGAAAAAATTGACACAGAATAAGTTTACAGGATATTTTTTCGATATGTTCAAATCGATGAAATGATTGAATGCGGATTTATCCGATCTTTTCGTTCAAAATTATTTTCGATTATTATTCGAATTCGGAAAAATAACTATCTAGAAACAATATAATCGATTGATCAATCTTAAATCGACATCACATAAATTACATGACAAATATGAACGATCGAATGAAAATTGATAATCACTGCGGAGTCTTGGCGAAATAATTTGCTTCACGTACGCGTCGAAATCGAATTCTTGATTTGCATGGAATGATTTGCTCACATAATTGACGATTCGATTCAATTCGGTTCGACAATTCGAATCTAATATTGCGAATCAGTATATCAATATTTGGGCGCGTATTCAAATGAGTAAATATATTTTCATAATTGAAAACAAAGCAGCTCGTCAAAACCGCGAGCCGATTTCGTCGAAAAGTTAATTTTAATGCACGTAAATCAACGATTTCCATCATTCAATTAAAACGTGAAGCTTTTGAAGCGTTATTTAAAATGAAAATATATACATATATTGTATACATCGCAAAAATTCTTTTATCGCATCTAAAACACGCGGAAACCGAAATAAATTAAAAAAAATCACAATCGGATATGCGGAATCGGAAAGGGCCGCAAAACAGACTGCTTTGTCTATACACGAACATAGGTGAGATGAAGTAGAGTGGGGTGTAGAAGCGGGAAAAATATAATAAAAGAGAGTTTCGCATACAATTGATGCCCGATGAAATTGCGATACGTTCGTCCATCCGCGAGTTTTCACATTTGAAAAAACAAAAAAACAAGCATATTCGCAAAATGGCACTCTTTATTTTCTCGCTTTTCATTATTTGTCAGAGCGAAAAGCATTTTCCGCAGAGCGACCGAATTCCATTAACACTAAATAAATAACTGGAGGCCCACTACTCTCTGGAACGTGTTGTTATGTTTTTATTTGCTTTTTCATTTCGTTACATATCAAATTTTATGTTTTCGCAATGTGATTTAAGGTAACCGCTTTTTTTTCGAGTTCGTGCTACGTTTCGATTAAGGTAAATAATTCGACTGTCAAAATACCCTTTGTTGAGCCTGGAATATATTTTTCGGGTGTATTTTTTGCAAAACAATCGATTTCAATTTCAATCTATAATCCAACAAAAATAAAAATTACCATTATTATACATGTATTAACATAATATCTTCTAAAGTTTCGATATGGATGTCGATTAAAAACAAATTCAATTTATTCCAGTAAGATATTTCAATTACACTCGAATCCAAATAGATCAATTAATATCTGAAACTTTGATCATATAAAGTTTTGAGTCCAACAAGATCTTACAGAAAATTAAAATTAACGAAATCCTTTCAATTTTATTAGTTGAAACTAATTACCAAAATATTTAACGACCCACAAATAAATCAATAACAACCTTGAACATATCCTTCGAATCATTTCAAAATTACTAAACTGCTAAGAGCACGAGACATCTCAGCAATAAACTTCCCCTAAAGCTAGCGTCTGCACAGGAACATGCAGATTTATTAGGTTCACCGTTTTGAAATTACGGCGGAGACAGACGGTCCTATTTCTCCGCAACCAACAGGAATGACGATCGCGAAATTGGGACAATTTGACATACTGGAGCCTAAGAATCAGCACCCCCGGAGACGGCGTCCCTTAATTTTAACGAGGGTAGGGGTTAGGGCTGCCAAATATCAGGATTGCCGAAGAAGATCCCAGAACCTAAATATTATACAATCCAGGATTATACATAGATTATATACTAAAATTTGAAACATATATTTCAAATAAATTTGTTACATCGATTTTTCTAATGGTTAATTATATATTGAAACAAATTATTAACTGCCATCATTGGAAAAGATAAACTTTAATTAATACGAAATATTTTATTCGTGAATTAGCATAAATTGAGTAGACACTAATTAAATCAAGGAAATTAGGTATAGAAACACTACACTATAAATATTCAGAAAATGAAGCATTTTGAAGGAAATTGCAGCTTTCTCTCGAAATTGGATTATCAATAGTATATTTAAATTATAAAAGAAAATATAAAAAATAATTGGCAACCCTGTACAAGGTCCACCGATGGCCCTTCGCAATGAATAATGCCGAGTTTAGGTCTTATGAATGTTTTACACGAGACGAGTAATTTCAACCGGGATTCGCCAGACGCCGTTTGCATAGCGATGAAAACGAATCGTACTGTACAAACTTGTGTGTATGTACTTCAGTTAATGTTAGTGTAATGTTAAGGTCGAATTACTCTGTTGTGTTCCGCTAAAATGTTTCGATGACGCTGAATTAGGTTGATGTCACTAAGGAATTAGTAAGTATGTAAAGGATTTTCTTTGGATTAAAACGGATAATAGTTAACTGTTTTTTGACAAAAAATATCACATTGATTTCTTCAAATTCAAATAAGACAATACGTTTTATATAAAATGTACGTGTATATTGAAACAATCACCGAATCCGGAATTGACGGACAAACCGGCGCAGCCTTAACAACCTCCTTCCAGCGAGATCGACTCGGGCGGCCCTTTCGAGCAGTTTTATTTTATTTTATTGCCCAGTGGTGTCGGTCCAGCAGATTAATCGTCGCGAAGGTAATTCGGTCAGCCCCCGGCGTCCGGAGAATTATCGTCGGCCGTTAGCCGAGGATGGCCACAGCCGCCCCAGACGGAAAAAAACGACGGACAAACGCGCGGTTTTCCTGCCACGGCTACTATCATTTGTAAGGATAATGATTTCAATGGTATATATGGTGTTCTTCGTGTACTCTGCGTCTTATCGGCTATGGGGTGGTGCGTTATGGTGGATGGTATGTTCGATTGGAGCTGCTGATGGCGGAGTGATTTTTTACGTAATGGTTCGGTGTGGGGTTCGAATATGATGTCATTGGTTAATAAGTGTTCTAATTCTAGTTTTTTCTGCTGTTTTGGTTATTCGATTTGATAACGTATAACTATCATTATATTGAATACATCTTTTTTGCATTTTGAATACAGTAGAACCTCGATTATTCAAACTAAACGAGGATTAAAATGGTCCGAATAATCGAAACGAGAAAAAAAAACTTAAACAAAAATTATGAATCGATTAGAAATTTTATTAAATTATTTATATAAAAAAAATGGTGGGCATAATTATGCATACGGTTTTAAATAGTTTTTCTGTATGTATAAAACGTGAAATTTTTGTCCAAAAAAAAAATTGTGTACGGCAACGTTTAAAAATTAAAATGAAGGTCTTTATATTCAATAATCATACTAACGGCCACAATATAATTTCAAATTGATAGAAATAATATCATCTCTCGCTCCTTCATCATACACAAAAGAAAAATTATGATAATATTCACAATTTACGGCGCAAATTAAATTTAAACAACAAATCAACGCGCAGTTCACACACCAACGCAAAATCTGACAATATTACATAAAAAATTAACAAACTAGATCATTATTCAAAACAAAATTCAAATATCCCTAAATATAGCATACTAATGAATAACGAACAACCCGAACGCTGATCCGCTGCCCGACAAAATAGCGTGCGTTATTCGAATATTAACATTATGCACACGCTCTAATAGGAAAAACTGTATTCATTTATTATATTCACATGAGATGTAACATTAAATCCCCGGTGCATGCACATGTTTTAATTGGAACAATTCGGCCGAAAACCGAGGTGGGTTCGTTAAAATCGTTTTCATGTGTTTTTTAGTGTTAATGGTTAGCTGTTTGGTAACGCTTATTAATGATTGAACGTATTTGATACGAGGAATACTCGCTTAATTGGGTTATGTAACTGAGGCTTAAATTTTGGGTTCATCTAGTTTGTGCGTTTGTGAAAAAAATGTGTTGAGTCGGTGGAATATGTACTTTTGGAGCTTTTAGATGTTTCTTTTTGGTGTTTCCGAGAATTTGTGTTTGAAATTATTCATGATTTTCGTGGAATAAGAAGGGTTTTGAAACAAATATTTTCGTTTTGTTGAATTATTAATGACTCAATATAAATACTATTGGCTTATGATAATAAAATGGTGATGAATAAATTCATTATTTCACAATTCACTAATGAAAAGGAGATGTTTTCATGATATCAAATTTTACGAAAATATTAATTTTCAAAGCTTCATTGAAAATAAAGTTAATATTTTTATAAAAAATACTGGTAAATATTTATAATATAAACATCCATAATTTAATAATATTAATTTATTCCTTTTGATTTGTGAAAATTAACTCCATTTAAAAAATAATAATAGAATACGGTTTTTTTTAACAAAAGCTGAATTTCTGGGATGGCATTGGAGAACATCGCTCATCATCAACAAATAACAAATAAGCCTGCACGAAAACGAGCCGCGCTTCGATTCATTAATAATCTCGAAACAAAGAGATGAGGAAAATATTTCTATATAAAGGTATACTATCAGAGTACATTCCCTTTAATATCCATTAATTCTTCAAATACGATCGAGATTATTATTCAACAATCCAGCCGATCTGACCCTTTGCATAATGAACATCCGACCGAATAAACATTTTCTCGGTACCAAAGACAACCTTTTGTGCCGAAAAATAATACATCACGAGTGCGCAAACCCGTTGAAGATTCCTTCGAATTTTCACGTGAAACCAGAACAAAAAAAAATGGAAAACTTTTCTCAATAAATCTGCTAACACACAAAAATTACTTGAACGTGACTCGGCAATTATTTGTGAATAGTTGAAAGGTGAACCTTCGCGTACGGGGCATGGGGTTCGTTTTGCGTTTTAGTCTAATTTATTTACGTCTATCAAAAGGTATCACACGCAACTAGAAGGTTGTATCACAGCTAATTTCTATGGACAAAATAGTTCAAAAGATGCCACGTGGATAGGTAAAGAAAATTTAACTATTCATATCCACATCAGGACAGAGGTAATCAATTAGAGACACATTTTCTTTCTCGATGCATTATCTGAATCGCGAACCGTAATTAAAGGCCGATTTTGTTCCATTCATTGAGTTTAATTATCATCGAATTAGGCCCACGTATCCACAAAATTCTCGGCTAACTTCCACCTTAAAATTATCGAAATTCGTCCGAAACATTAAGGTTGAATTATAGGAAAAAAGGTGCGGTGAAATGGCGTCACGATATTCGAATTAAAGATAACGAACGCAATCGTTAAAATCAAACACGGTTAACGTTTTAATGGAGTTGTACGCCGTTATTTTTTATTGTTATTGTATTGCGTTTTCAAAGCTGCCTTTTTTACAACGACAAAAAAATCATTATAATTCCCGAAAACCGTTTTATATAATATAATACGCGAAACATTGCACGAACATGCGAAAAATGGCTTCATAAAATTTTTATATCGCAGATAAATACGGCGCACAATTTAGCGCCAATTACGCATTATAAAATGTCAACAACGTATCAGGTAGTGACGTAACACAATTTTTTTGAAAAAAAAAATGAAATATTATACACTTCCTTATGAAAAAAATCTTTTGAAATACGAAAATATACAATTTTTAATATTTTTCTAGAATTTTCAACACATTAATTAACCTAGATTTTCAATAAGTAGAACTATAATATTTTCTGAACTGAAAACAATACATAATCGAAAAATTGGAACAGATTCGATGATAAAATTTTTGATAATAACTCATTTTATATTTAAAAAATATTTAATAATTTATAATAGTATGTCAAATAAACCGATAAAATAAAATTAACTTAACGATCACGTATGGTCTGAGATTATTTGAAACGGGATTACTTCAGTATTCAAAGCTTTAATACTATAGTTACCTTTTTTATGTATCATAAAAAATACTACCAAAGATAAAATAATATTGTCCCACAGCAAACATCATAATAAATACACATGATTACATAAGCATCAAAAGTAGACTCCCTTCTAAAACATATCTCACGCGAATAAAATCGTTTGATATATTAATCTCAGTAGCTTTCCAACCATCTACAAATATATCTATACGTCCAACAAACCGTGTAATGCAGGCGAATGCCCATCGTGGCGCAAGAAACGGATATTTTGTATGTTTACGGTCCACATAGACCCCGTAGAATGCGCATTAGACCGTTCTGTGTACCGTAAATAAGCTCGCGTGGAAAATATCCAAAATACCGCCCGTCGAGAATGCAGGCCCGACTATCGACTGGGCCCACACTAGGCTCCATACTGGGCCCGGGAAACCGCCATAAATATCGCCAAACCGAGAGATAGGGGAAAGTGCGAAATCGTTCGTGCACGGCTAGGTGAAAATATTATACGAGCGGCGTATGTGTATATTTTAGAATCAGAGTTCGCAATCTTTGGATAGGTGCTGGAAATTGTGGAACGATGAAGTTCGTTCGTGGCAAATTGCGTATGTAAATTTTTGCCAGATGATCTTTATAATAAGAAAATCTAAAGCCTGTTCGTATAGATAACGTATTATAAAAGGAGCTTTAATGAAATTAAAAATAATAATATCAATATATTATATATTTTTTATTAATAGTGGATATTGTGAGTTTCAATTATTTATCGTTCGTATATATTCCAGCGAGGTATCCGGTATTTTTACGTGAAAGTAAAGTAATTCTATTACGCGCACTTGTCATGTCCGCAATACTACGTAGGCGTATAATTCATCGCTTCTTACACGAAATATAGTTAACTCGGTGGGGTAAAAAAAAGATGGGATTCATTTTATACGCAAACCTTTGTCGATGATACTCTCTTCAAAGCATGACGATCCTTTCTGTCGTCCCCCGTCATCTCCATTTAATTTAATTCTTTATGTCTCGTCCACGAAAGAGAGGCTTTCAGATCGAAAAAAGGGCCTGCAATATCATTAAGAAATTGCTTTGATCGTGACGTCGACAAAAGGTATTCATGGTTAAGTGGGACCCGAAAGTACACAAAACCTACAATTTACCATAAATAGAGGTCACGCTAAGAAATATTACGACGCCTTACTACTCACATAGCCGAAGATAACTATAGAACTACTTTGGTATATTGAAATATAAAAAAACTTTTTCTATCCATATGAAAAAACAATTCCTTACAAATTTCGTGTATATTTTTTTCAATCAAATTTGATAGCATTGATTTTAAAGTTTAATAAATGAGTTCAACGGCAACAAGTGTATATTTTAATTCCAAATTTCAATTAAAAAAATAAAATACATTTCAAATACAATGGTTGAGTTTTCCCGTCATTTTCACGCATCGGAAAAGTCCAACCGCAAAAATTGTGTCGTTCAAAACGGCGGAACAATGCTACGTTTTATATTTTCAACAAAACGAATGTTCAAAAAAATAAAGCGATAAAAAACTGAAAAACTTTTGCATATACACACACACACGCCAGGCCATTAAGTATAACGAGGCTCCGGAGAAAGGCCGCAGTAAAAAGCATTCGGCGCTCAGTCCCTTTCGCGGCCCTTTGAACTGCTTCGAAAGACCAATGGAGCCCTCTCGTGGGCTGCAAAATCGAAAAAAGGCTACGGAATTTTCAGTTGATGAAAAAATCCAACGACGCATTTATAAATTCGAACCCATTACATACAATATATAAACGATGGATATATCCTATAAAAAAAATGCAACATCAAATATGAAATTTGATTAATTTAAAGTTTTATAATGACTTTTTTTGACTGTTTAGCTTTGTTGGATGCGTCGATTGCTGAAGTTCAGCGTTAAATGATTCAATCAGTAGATGGCTAAAGTCACTTACAATTAACTTAAGCACCAAAACGTTTTAAATACTTGAATTTTTTAAGAGTTTATTTTCTTAATAACTTCGAAACTTCCAATGGTATTCAAAAAGTCCTGCAGCAAATATTATATAGATTTAATGTTTTATATACAAAATATATATTTGATTCACTGATACGAGTTTCGTTTAAAAATAAAAACAATATATTTTTAAATACCGATTTTGTACTAGCAGGATCCGATTTCGTTCACAGTATATTACATGCGTATATCATGTAAAAAAGTTCACTTTTCAAAAGCGAAAAATTGAAATTGTCCTCTGAACGAAAGCTGAGGAATTTCAATTGATTCCAGAATGTTCGGTCGGTCGTGTAGCGTAAACTGTTCCCAATTTGTCAATTTTGAACAACGTTCGCGCCCCGCTTCGCGAAACATGCGCGCAGTGTGCAAAATTGTGCGTGTCGCTTTGCCCGAAGCACGAAAGCGAATTTAATATATAATACGTTTTATCTCGAAGCTTAATTCCGTCAGGCGAGATCTGAATTGCCGAAATTTAAATCTATCGATTATGGCGCGATGCTTTCGTGCCGAACCCATCGTTCGGCGTTAATAATTTAATCGCGAAGTTGCCGAAACGTTTTGGTCTTTGTTTGGTTGTATATAGTTTATTGGAAATAATCAAGCTTTTACGGGTTTAGATATATGTGTATGTGTATAATCGGAAATAATGGATATCCATAGTATGGAGTCGATCGTTTGTCAAATTAGCCAACTCGTCCAAATGGATCCTGGGGACTATTGTTAATCCGATTGCTTGCTAGCTAATTACTTTTTCACGTAACCTGATTCCTAGTTTTAGAGTAAAAAATATTTCTGAATTAAACTGGATAGAGTTACAATTACCTAGATATTTTTCAATGCAGAATAGTTCTCGATTTTTCAAAGCCTCGTTCATCTATCATAATGATATGATGGAATGATATCGATCTTCTGATTCGGAATTAGTTCACCGTAGTTAACAATGCCCTGAAACTGAACGCCGAGGACTCTTTTGTTCAATGTGAAATAGGCAATAAATCAACGCGGTGGGTTTTTTTATTGCGCAGAAAATTCACCTCGTATTTTCACATTACTAGATTGTAATGGTTCGCAAATCGATAATGTTTCTACGAAACCATCAAATAAATCATTACTTAATTTTTGATAAAATAGGAGCACGGTTAACGATTCGTTCACCTAAATTAATAATTTACAAATGATCGGTTTCGACTTTTAATATTACGTTTCATTGGAAATATTTGATTAAATTATATTTCAGCACGTCAACACGACTCAGTTGAAAAATTCGATTTTTTCCCATTGAAACATTAATATTAATTTATTCATTAAAAAAAAAATTGAACGAATCTGAAATCTTGAAAAAGTGAAAGACTTGAACGCATCAACAACACGATGAAGCCCTAACGTGTCCGTGAAAAACTTCACCGTTTCGCGGCGCACTTTTGAAAATGTCAGAATAATTAATCAAACAATATATAGTATGACCTTTAGACTCGGAACGGGGCCCTTTCCATGGCTTAGGTTGTCACAAGGCTTAAGACTGTGGCCAGGCGAAGGGACGGCGACCCGGGCCCGTCTCCGGTTGTCATTGTCCTCCGGAAAATTGGCGAAAAGCGTTTTCCCGCCAACGGTGAGGCCTGTCAGAGACACCTAGCGGGGTGACTGTGGAAGTGAGCTGGGTAGTGTTTTCGTAAAGGGTAATTCAATTTGGTTTTGGTATTTTTGAATTTTGTTGATCGTAAGCAAGTTCGTATGATATGATACTCTGGCGATTTGATTTAAGTGTAATGCGATATGAATTCATTGTATTATATGAGGATTGTGTGTGAATGATATTGATGTTTTCTATATGATTATACTCTTGAGTATGAATAATCATAATATTTAATGTAGATATATAAATGGAAGTTGTAGAAATATCGAGAACTCTATTTGTGGAATATTAACACTTTACCGATTTTTCCCTATTGAAAAGGAAAGTCAATATTTATCTTCGTTTCGATTTCTTGAATTCAATTAATATTCGTTTATTTTTTTAATTAAAATGTTCATTCCGGTTAAAACTCGGTTTTATATTAACGCTTTGTTGATATTTATATTGAATAAAATACAAAGATTTTTAGGGTAATTATGGAAAATAGAGATGTTTTTGCGTTTCATGTTATGTTCGCTAATTATTTGATTTTTTTATAGAAACTTCATTCAAAGTTCCTGGTATAGATAATTATCTTTAAAAAATAGCTTAATCTATTTTCAGCTAAGCACGCAACAATTTATACATTTAAAAACAGTATAAACCAAATACATTCTTCAGTAATGTATTTAATCGATAACCACACATTTAATCCGATTATAATCAACAGTCTTTGTATAAACATTATTAATTGCAGCCATTAGTCACAGGAAGTATGACCACAACGTACATCTAGCTTCCTGTTTTCGCAACCCACAATATATAGATGATAAAAAAAGTGAAAAAGCTCTGACCCCGTTTGCCACCCCTCACCAAAAGATTTGTTTGGATTCACTCGTGTGACACTTCTTACTCGAAGAGTTTCCAACCTTTTTCAATCTCATAATTAACTTTGTGGAAGCACTGGACGCCAAACCACGGGTAACTTAACTAAAAAAGTATTACCATCAAAATTGTAGGGTCTTATGGTTTCAACATTCATTTTTATAAATGTCCGCGAAAAATTTACGTCTCCAAAGTATGATCCGATTTTCCCGTCTCGTTCCGAACACTAAGAACATTCACAGTTTCACAGTTCGAACATTTGCAATATTCATGAATGTTCTGCGCCTGAAACTGGATCAAATATTTAAGAGTTGCTCCTGTCAGGAGTGAAAACTTCCTCATCTCTACTATAGTCGTTCGTTGACGTATCAAAGTGCTACTTTGGAGATACTTACACAAAGGGGTTTCGAAATCAAATGCATTAAGCTTTATATACGTATTACATATGTATAATTATTTGATATAAAATAAAATTGAGACGTTCCTATATTATAATACACACTACTGTGAAATATGCGTCGATATTGTGAGTGAAGGGAAATTTTGAATTTGCAAAGAGTTGTGTGCGTTTCAGCGTTTTTACATTATGCAAAAATGGATATTCCGCTTAACGCAGTATTATATGTCATTCAATATTCACGATATCCCACGCTCGCTACTTTGCACTGTGATATATTATTTACAAAACAAAACATATACAAGCTGCGTGAAAATTTTAAAACGTTTCCCCACGAGATTAGGTTGCATACATTTGTGTAATCTTTCTGTGAAAAAACATATCAGAAATTCGTACACGATCGTTACTCTGGTACAAACTTTCGTGATACGTTTTCGTGATCATGTAAATTTTCATATACAATAATGAGTGGTTCGTATCAACTTTTCTGGGTAATAACATTTCGTAGCAAAAAGTAGATTTCACAGGAAATCTGATAATTGAATTCCATTCAAGCATTTTTGATCATTTTTAATGACATCGTTCAAAATTTAATCAAAGTACTCTTGAAGCGTAACAAAAAAATAATTCAAACGTGAAAAAATATATTTCAGAGTGCCAAATAAAATGTCTTTATTTTTTCATTCCATTTATATGATTCTCTTTTAACTGGTAAATGTTTATTTAGACGCTCTTAAAAAAGAACGAAAATAAAACAATCTTTGAATCACGAACATTAATTACAGCTTTTTATCTACACATGCGATTCGTTGGGAAAAATCAAGTTTTTTTTCTGCATTTATGCGTGCATGCTCATAATTATTACCATTTATAAAAGTAACACGTAATCATGACATTAGTAAAAAACGCATACAGTATGATATGAAAAAGTGACGCATTACAAAATTTATGTTCTAACCAAAACTTCAAAGGAAAACCTTATGTCATTTTTATTTCTTTTGATTTAAAACTATTTTTGCATATATTTCGTTGAAAACGTTTATTCATTTCATTCGAATCGGTGAATAATTTAATCAAAATATTCATGACAACTCTTAGAAACGTTTCAAATATAAATTTAATTATTATAAATAACGAATACATGTATCAAAATATGAAATAAGGATCTAGTGCGTTGAAGAGAAGCGATCCGATTCCGATGTTCGTTCAATCAAGGCTTCGCGTTAAACTGAATTGCGGTCGATTGAAACAGAATCTTAAACACGATCTATGAATATTTCATACAGTTAGCACAAGTCATAAATAAATCATCATCGAACGAATTTCTATGTGCAAACAGACGAAAACACGTAATAATAAGCCCATGCGAATCGAAGCCACTAATACTATCCTATTATCGGATCGAATCGAAACGATTTACATTTATTAAGCATTTTCAAAAACGTTAAATTTTAATTTAAAAAATACGGAACTGATCATATACAAAGACAAAACAAAAAAATCGTTTTTTCTCCTGTTCATCAGTGGACGTGCCAAAATAATTTAAATCAAACAATTTTACGAAAATCACCGGACGAACGCAAAGAGCGAAAAAAACAGCATCCAGCATGGTCACCTTTGCGTAAGTATATATAATATTATAAGTTATACACGATATTTATTATATATATTCAACTAAGAAACGAAGCTTAAGTCAAATCCCCAAAATTACCTGATACCGTACACATCTTAAATTAGAACTTTCGTAACTATTTACCCAACAAAGTCGATCGAATAGGTTTCCAAACGACTCAAATAACATTATTAGCTTACAGAATCAATCCAAAACAGTACACCATACACAAAACACTATACAAATCCGCAACTATTCTATATAAAACGATTCGAACCGTTTACGTGGCTCGTTCTCGTTAGATCGGCCCTATTAGTGGGTCACGATCGCGTGACGAGGCCCTAAAAGCAAAACCGCCTAGTTTCTGATCTCGGTCGACGTCTACCAAATTATGATTGATAATTAAAACGAACGAAGGAACGCGCATTAATCAAAACTCTCGATTCGAATTTTAATTGAATTACTCGGTTCAATTTCGAACGGTTGAGTGATTTTTTTTTTGAGAATTGCGCCCGATGCCACAAATGTATACAGGGGAATGGTTCATGATGTTTGTTTTCAATTTGAATTTATGTCTATTTGACAATATTGTATATTATATACATATATGTTACAGATTAAATGGTGGGTTTCTCTTTGATATTTATGTCATGTATAATACACATTTAAAGGTGGTGAATAGAATAAAAAAACATCGCACATTTGCGTCGAAACAAATCGAAATTTTGATGTCATATATAATTGCGAAGTGTCAAATTTAATTAATTTAGTATAGTTCATCATTGGGCAATTTGTGGTATATCGGTCGATCGTGGTATAATCTGAGTCGACAAACATTGTGCATTTCTAGATATTTATTGACCGCACATTTGCATCATTGGTCATGCGTTTGCATCGCATCGATAATGATTGATGTGCTTTTAAGCGTTTGCGCGTATAGAGTTTCATTTTGAAATTAAGCCTGCGGTTAAATGCATTAAATGAGAAATGGAAAATTTACAATGTATGCTATCGATTTCATAAAAAATATATAGATTATAAAAGAAATCTTCTATTATTAAATACTGCAGATCTTTCATACGATTATTTTCGCAGTTTGAAGTTTTCGGCACAATTTAATTTGCAAATATTTCATTTTATTAAAAGGTACAAATTTCGCAAATAAATAATTATGTACGCCTATTCGTTTTGCAGAATAATATTCATGATTTAATTCAATTAGTGCATTTTTTGCGTGCAATCGGCAACATTGACGTCACAGTTTTATTCGTGGAAATATAATAGCGGCGGTGTCACACACGTAAATTTTAATTGCTTATTATATTGCATGTACAATTCAAAATTCATTGAAAAATAAGTCATTTTTGAATGCTCTTTAATATTTTTAATGTAATATTAAATATGATAGTATTTAATTATTTTTTTGTGAAAAAAAAATTGTTTTAACCCTGACGTGATTATACATAAAAGTAGTAAATAGGCCCGATGTTAATAACATCGGCTGTGGTTTTATAAAGAAACGGAAAACGTTAAAATGTGAAAATCCGATTTTGTGAACCCGAAATGTGTACCCGATTTGAATATTTAACATTTAATTAATTAAATCAGAATATAATAATTCATTAGTTATTTGTTTGTGACATATAGGCAAAGCCAGAGGCAGTAGGTAATAAGCATCATATTATAGACGTCAACTGCATACATGTGAAGACCATATTTGCGAAAAAGCCGCGAGCGTCATTGAACAAACGAATACACACACAGAAATCCGCTATTATATACAGGGATTATAGATGGTGTACGCATATAAAAATATTTGAACAATAACAAAACCAATTATTTTATCTTTCAAATCGCGACAGCAACAATTTTTTTTATTTATTTATGTACACACAAATACATATATCAATACCACAGACTGGTTACGTCTCGATTTCACCACCATCCATCGCTAAAGGCTAGTTCGCACTACGCTAGTAATTTAGTAAAGTAGCGTGTAATTTAGTGGCTAAGCTACTCACTACTGCACAGAAATCGTTCGCATTATACGTCCAGTACAGTACACAAGCGAGTGGTGTTTTGCAATGAACTCGACTAATAAACAGGTCAGAACTTGTTTAGCCGGTGAGCGCAGTAAACACGGAGGCGTGGTGGGGGGCGCTACTCGCTCGAAAAAATAGAGTCAACTCAATCGGCTCGACTAAATCATTCAATAAACCACTTGACTAATTTTTTGCGGTTCGCACACATTTAGCCACTAAATTACACGCTACTTTGCTAAATTACTAGTGTAGTGCGAACTAGCCTTTAGGGTTCGTGTACATCAGTTTACTAATTTACAATAAGGCTGTACGATGCGTCGAGACACGAGCAATGGCGTTTTCACGACACCGCCTCCAAGGCCGATGCGTCACTTGTATCGGTTGCGTTCCTTCGCTTCTTGATCTATCCACTGTTGAGGCTTAGCTAGTCGACTGATGTCGCAGATCGTTACTGTACATGGACTTCGGAAGCGTACAGAAGGACGGACAAGACCATTGGTGTAGTGAAATCGGAACAGGCCGAAACGGCGTACCGGAACTTCTTTTCTAAACCGGAACGCGTTCCCTTACTTTTCTAAATATGTGAAAAATTTTCGCAAAAATATTAAGAAATAAACCAAAGAAAATAAGTAAATTGATAGTTTTTAATAATAGTTTTATTGATCGTGAGTAAAACATTTGAAAAAAATTTTTGCCCGTGGCGCCTTTTTAACTTGTTATACATAGGACGTTTACCCCCCTGAACAAGTACCCCAGGCCTTGATGTTTGAAATTAAAATCATTATTAGATACTAAGCTATTTAAAAATAACCTTGAAAATAATTTACGTTGGAGCGGAGGAGTGTAAAAATTGAGTATTTCGGCACTACTCTTTTTAGCCCTCCGTCACTGGCCAAGACCAAGCTAATTATCAATTTATCATTTCGAAGTAACAAATTTTCATTTCAAAGTAACACTTTTTCATTTCAAATTAACACTTTTTGTAAATTTTCATTTTTTAAAAAGTGTTACTTTGAAATGAAAAATTGCTAATTTGGAGTAAAAAACCTGTATTATAAATTTTATTGAGAAAATAATTAATTCCCTAGATACAATCACGGATTTCTGTGTGTGTGCCTGTTCAAATGACGCTCGCGACTTTCTAGTATTCTAATATAAAAATAATATAATAGAATATCTAATAGATATTCTAACTAGATATTCTAATATGGTCTTTATGCATATACAGTTAACGTCTATAATACGATGCGTATTACCTACTAACCACTGGCTTTGCCTATATGTACGTATTCGTAATGATGACAATAACAAATGAACACTTTTTATTTTATTAATTAAATTTTAAATATTCAAATCGCGTACGAGCATTGACTTTTCAACTTTGCATTCACAGCTGATGTTGTTAACATCGGGCCTATCACTAGTAATCAATAATAATTAATCTAACGGGTCATTTGAAATCATCAAACGGGTCACATAGTGACCCGCGGGTCATAGTTTGCCGAAACCTGCTCTAGGCTATACCTCTAGACCAAGCCGTATTTCGGTAAGGGAACTTCTAGCGAATAATTTTATTTAAATTAATTCTGTCAGTCGGTCGATTTCAGCTACAGAGAAGAAATAAGGCTAGGCGCACACTTGCGCTTTTTTTTCTCGCGCGATCTTTTAGTCGCAAAAATGGAACACGTTGTTTTGGGTTGAAGTGGGCGCATATGTCATACGTGCGCCTAGCCTAATACGACAAACCGACCCATAATTTTCCGACCACCCTCCTAGCTTTCCCACAAATTTTCCGCGCGCGCGTGAAAATGGCGCGTGCGCATCGCAAATCGCCGGCGACATCTCGCACGGGGATAATGGCGCGCCAATACGAACCGGCCTCAGTCAGCTGAGGCGCGATGCGCGCGCGCACGCGTCATTCGTACCGCGCTCCCGCCTAAACTCGCGCGCGTCAAACGTCAAAAGCGCGGCCGAAACGAGACGTTTCACGGTCTTGCTCCGTTGTGATTTTTTTTTTTGGTTTTGTGCGTTTTCGCGGTTTTGTTGTGTTCAGTGACGACTGTTGGATTTGTAAATAGTGCTTTCATTATTAACGTTGTTTTCATCCAATACGTGAGTATTAAAAATTGAAAAAAAAATTATTCGTGATCTAAACAATAATTTGATATCATTTTGTGAAATACAGTAAGCCCCCCTTATATCGTTCAAACGCATTCAATTTTTTTAATTTTTATTCAAATGCATCTGAGACAAACAGTTAACACGTAAAAATGTCAAAAAAAAAATTCTAATTGAGAAACCTTAACCCCCTATAACGTGAAATCTATCTTGACTTTCTAGGAGGGTTTACTGTACAGCCAAATGATGAATAATAATGTAATTATAATGATTGCAAGAAAATTACCTTACCATAAATTTCGCAGCGTTTTTAATTTATTATTTATATAAAAAAAATACCGAAATTTATATAATGATACAAAATTATGCGAGTGAACGCTGTCCAAATAAAATAAAAACGCGTCTCGGAGTTGTGTACTAACACCGACAATTGTCAACGTACGTAATTACACGTGTTATTGCAAACAATGCGGTAATGTTGATTTTGAAATTTTCGCGTTAACCTATCGTTTCGGGACCGGTCAACTTTGATTATTCGATCGAGTAATTTAGCGCTGTCATCTTTTATATAGGTGGCCATAATAAAGAATGGCGCGATGTCGGTTTGTCGTCGAATTTTTGCTGTTTTCCAATTAAGATTTGCATAATTTATTTTACTGTGGAATATTTGCAAGATGAATGAAGCGTTTCAGTTGCATTTCACGCGGTGCACGTATTGATGTTTCGAAAATTTGTCATATCATCAAAATTATGCATAATATATGAATAAAATTTAAATTGAATTTCAATCAGTGAATTATGCATTTTTTTTTTCAATATCTTTCTATCGACTGAAATTGTTTTTATTTTCATCTATGAAAAAATAATCATGAATAAATATAATCAATTTTATTTTATCGTCATTGGTCAATCGATTGATTATATTATATTTAATAATATTTTATACAATTCAGATTAAGTATAATTAAACGATTAATTTCGATGTTTATTAATTAGTATGACTGAAATATTTTATAATATAATATCGATGGCTTAATTCGGTGGTTTCGGCGCACCGCAAGCTTCGTGCAAGTGCACCGCGAAAAAAATAGTAAAACCAGAAAAATCTTTGAAACAGTAAAAATTGATAAGAATTTGTCTTCTTGACGGATTATAAATATTCATTTTTCCAAAATCACTATGGATGAATTTTGAATTTCTATCCATGAAGAAAATCCAGTTTTCTGCATAAGAGTATTGGAAATATTGTTGCAATTTTCAATATCATATTTATGTGGGTTCAGTTTCTCAACAATAACTAATATAAAAATTAAAAAACGAGGGCCCGTGATTGATTTTGAAAATATAAAGGGTCTGTAAAGAAATTATAATGAAAAAATAAAGGGTTTGTTTAAAAGATTTGTTTTTATAAGAATTGGATTTGCAACTCCTCCCAGTTTCACATAAAAAAAATCTTTTGAGAGAGGGAGGGGAGATGTAATTAAAAGTCGTTTTTTCGAAAAAATGTATGTAATTTTTTTAATTCGTAATAAAAATTGTGTGTAAATTTTTTTTGGCCGTTTAATTCTGGTGCACCGCTATTTTTTCTCAAGATCAAAAGGGCACCGTGACTTCAAAAATTAACTTTAACCACATATTAAAATCAAGCGACAAGTAATAAGTCGATCGATGAATACAATTCGAAAAAATTTTTAAAACCACCTTTTCTATAAAAAAAAAATCAAAAACGCCCTCCCCTTCACAGTCATCAAAAAACGAATCGATAACGCGCCAATTCGCCAATCTTCGCGAACCAGGAAGGAACAAACCGAGATTTTTTCCATACACCCACGTAATCACGATAACGACAAAATAATGAGTGTTATTTTTTCCCCCGTGCTGGTTGTTGTCGTTTCGCGAAACAAAGCGGAGAGATCAGAGATACACTAATGATCCGAGTGCGAATCGATGTCTGCCGACTGCGATGATGATGATGATGATGGAGCCGGATGTGTGCGCGGTGGCCTCCTTCAGGCCATCTCCTACGAGGGGCCAGGGGTCGGCGGAATTCTGGGAACGAGCGTGCCTTTGCGCCTCCCGGTCGTTAACGGGTTCAACGTGGTTTGGTTTTGAGGGTGGAGTTAGAGAGGTGTTCTTTCTGGGAAGTTTTAAGGGTTTAGGGAAATTTTAGATGGGTTGTGTACGTGTTGGCATATGATTCATGATGACTCATGATTGTTTGGTTTGTGTTTCGAAAAAAAAAAAATTGTATATGGCTATGAAATTTGTTGGTAATTTTATGTGTAAATTTGGTGAAATTTGGTATTCGATGATTTTCTTTTTATCATTTTTATGATGTATCGTGTACTTTGATTTTGCTTTCTCTATAGAAATATTTTTTCAGTTATTTTTATCTGACGAATGGAATGTTTTTCTATGAAATATTTAATGATACTAATAATATATCACTTTCATAATAATTATATATTTTTTAACTAACATCATTTTTGCACAAATTATAATTAAGCAAAATCAATTATTTTTTAGATTAAATTTTCAAACCGACAAGAAAATTGCTTATAATTATCGAGTTCAAATCATTATATTTTGTAACATTTTTCGCAACGAAAACGACACACATCGAATTAAAAGCAATTAAAATTTGCGCAAATACAAAACGCTCATATTCCGCATCGCTTTTAAAAAAAATTTCAACATCCAATTAGTATTTCGCACTCACATTCGCAAACACATTTGCGTTGATCGCATTCAGATTTAATGCAGCGGAAAATTCATATCTCGAAAGCACACAGCACACACCGTTTCAGCACCTGAGATTTTTCGAAAAAAGATACACACACACACTTCCAGCACATAACCCGCGCTTTTGAAAGAGCCGAAACCTTTCGAGACGTTTTCACGGGATCCTTTTATGTAACCCAAACGGCATGTATCCGTGACATTTTGTGTTTGCTCTCGTCGTGTATGCGATCATCAAGAATCTTTTCGTGATATTAAAGAAATGACCCGAATCGTTTTTCACTTTCACGCGGCAATTTTATCTCAAGCGGTGAAAGTTTTTTCCTCTTTGAATCCATCGGTTCATTGTCTACTAGAGAGCCAACAATACGTGATGAAGGTGCGTGTGTACAATTGTTAATTTTAATTTATATAAAACTTGAGTATAAAACCAAACGGATGAGTCTTAAAAAATGCACCATTTTTTATTGATCCAATTCTAGTTTTGTGCTAGACTAGTTTTTCGTTTAGGAGATCACAAATCTAGAAGTTTTTGATAATGCAGGTCGCGGTTAAAGCGTCGATTTGAGGTCGCACATAAATTAAACGGATGCGGGTCTAAAGCCGCTTTACAAGATAATTTGTTTTTACAATTCCGATTATTAATTCTTTTTTCTATTCCGTTTTGCCAGAAGTGAGTGTGCGGAACGAGTTTGTGTGTAATAAATTGGAGGCCTTGAAGTTTTCGGGAATTCTGTTTAGGAATTTGCGAGCGATGAATGATGGATGATTCTGCTGTGTTGGCGGTTTTTGTACAATTAAAATATGAGTTCAGAACGTTCGCTCCTACGTTTATTAATTATGTCGTTTTTAAAAATGGCATACGCATAACATGTAGGTGAACAACTTCACGTTAGGACATAACGAATTATTTTTCCTGTATTAGGAAAAGCGATAATTACCACCAAACTCCATTTTATTCGAAATCAATACCTTCGTCACTCACATTTGGTTCATTTCCTCCATAAAACTCAACCGATTGACAAACAAACAATTACACAACACATCTCCGAATTCCGCGACCTATCAGACCGAAATCGCACAACCGGAAAAAAACCAACAAAAAACCCGACCAAGAGGAAACAGCCACAGTACTAAGTCAGTGTAAAACCCCATTTCGATTCTGATCTTTTTATTATGTGTATCGGTCACGCCCATTCTTCGCATCTCGCCAAGATTTGTTTACATTCCCCTTTGGAATTGGTGCTACCGGTGTTCGCATACCTTCCATTGTGGCCTCATAGGTATCGTTTTATATATTTATACTTGTATACGGCGGGTCGTGTGTGTGTGTTCTGATGGCTCATTGTGGCTCGTACCGTCTATTATGTGTGGTCATGTGTGCCTTCGCGGCGACTATTATGTTAGGTGTGTATTTTTTCAGGTCCTTTTTACTTTCGCGAACGACCGGGCCTCAGGTAAGGGTCTGAGGAATTTCGGCGATCAGTCATTCGTAGGTGAATGTTTGGTGTGGGTTGGGGTATTTGTGGTTTTGATTTATAAAATTGTTATAGAAAAAAAATTGTATAAATTTGTGTCTGTTATAAATCATGATTAAAGCTGAGTTTCATATTTTATTTGATATTACGCAATCGATCTAATTCTGAAGTGGTTAATGTAAAGTTTATTTCTGGTCACGTTTATTATAACGCATCCGTTGAAACCACTCGAATCGTATATACAAGTGCATTTTTTGATTAATTTATTTTCATTAAAAAAAAAATACAAAAATATACGACCAGTTAATGAATTCGTTCCCTTCAAACACCAATTTGGCACTTAGGAAAAAATGTCATTTGTCGCGTTTTTTACAACGAACTCTATTTATTTCGTTTTTCTCCGAATAAGGCAATCTTTTGCATCAGAAAAAATCGTGTGAGGGCCACAACGGATTTTTTCCATCGAATTTTCGTTTTATAAACTCGACTTTTTGTCGCACGCGGAAATCGTGAGCGTTCGGCGCAAGACGCGCGTTTGTTCGTTTTTATTTCGCCGCAACACTTTCAAAATTTTTATTTCGCTATTTACGTGTTGAATTCACGGAATACATATTCCGCGTATAAAAAAATCGAATTCAGTCCGAGAAATACTCAATTTTCCCATCGGATCCAATCGCTTTTTACGCGTTTGCATCAAATAGGTGAACGATCAAAATATGCGACTATTATACAATTCGGAGTGGATAAATTCAGATTACCATCGTGTAATCGGTGGGAAAATATCAAAGCGCGATCGCGCCATGAAAATTTATCAAATTTTTTGTGCATAGCAAAAAAATTAAGCTCTCAATTAATTAGCGATAATTTTGTCTTCGCGTGATCAGATAAGTCGCTTTAACAGACGCGAAACCGAAATAGAAACTTCGAATCGAGGTCCGATTTTGTCCAGATTTGAAATGCGTGACATTTGTGCCATCAAGTATCTCTTTAGGAACCGGTCCATCGGCATTTCGATACATAATCGGATCCGATTATGCGAATGTAATCAATAGGCCAATCCTTGGCATATATACGCCGCTGAACTCCGTTCGTTTTCCCGCCATAATTTTCCGCGAATGTGCGTGAATAAAATTTGTTCGCCGTTATTATAACTAGTTTTCTAATTTGGTTTGTCGCCGAACTACAGTTTGGAAATTAGTTTTTACGTTACCCGAGAGCATCGTTCGTGGTGCTTGTGCGGCGGCGAAAACGGCATGTTTTAAAAATGGGTTAATTTAGTATTGTCAAATGTGTGGAATTTCGTACGTGTTGTGGCAAAGTTTTAATTGTTCCGCTTGTGCTATTTTCTAGAATATTGATAAGGAAATAATTCTTTGGCTTATATTTTTAGTGAAAATTAATGTATGCTAATAAGTAATAAAAAATGAGACTGGTGTCTTTAGAATATAATGAAATAGTTAAGTTGTAAATATCGAATTGACAAATAAACTTCCCGCATGATGATCAAATCGAATTTACCAATTGAACAAACATAAATTAATTTATATGTGTCAATCATAATAAAACAATACTTAAATGATTATCGAAAATTTTACGAATCAAATAAACATTCGATGCGTCAGCTTGTATAAAAAGCTCGAATACACACGTCGAAAAGCTATTCGTTAAAAGCTTAATCGATATCGAGAACAGCCTTTCAACTGATAGAGCAATTCGCCCACCTCCCCTCGCCCGAGTAAACGGATGAATTATTAAATAGCACAATAAATTTACATATCGATTCGAAATTAATAGCCGTTTCATTTTATATACACACTTCGGCTTCGGCTGAGGTTGTTGTAACGGTGTCGTGCTAATAGTCCACCACTATAATTATAAATCAATATCAATTGACCGCTTCGTATCCTGTCCTATGGTACGTTTGTATGTACATATTGGGCCATTAGGCATGCATACTCAGTAAAAGCGATCGGATCCGTTTCCTTTTGATTGCCGTTTTTCTGAAGCCACTTTCCACTATCATATCGCTCGATGACAACCGCAATGCCACAAATCTGTGGCTCAAATGAGTTTTCATATGAATCGATTATAAATTGTACTTTAATCATCGATTATTTGAAATCTTCGGTGATTATGAATGAAATTTATTACAGTTAACATCGCCGTTTATGATTTCTATTGCAGAGTAAGTTTCTGATATTATCGAAAGTTTAATTGATTTTATAAGATGGATATTGAAACCATTCAATAATTCTTCGATATCTTAAAAATTGTATGATATATGTGGCTCTGCATTAGTCGATATGCGACAGGATCTTAAGATTTTTTTCTTTTAAATAAAACTAGCTCGTAACCAGATGATTACATGTTTTGTGTATATGTTTACTATTGCGTGTTTTTCTTGGCGTGCCTTAGCTCGCTATAGGCCAGCTGGGTATTGTTAATTGGGAAAATTACGATCGGCGAATCTAACACTTAAGGGAGACCCTCGGTGGTAATTGAGCGTAAAACATATACGAAAATTGCGCGCGGGCGTAAAAATAGTTTTTGCTAATTGTGAATTGCTTTTTTTACCGAAGAGATTTTGTGGAAACTGATAATTATCTTAATACGGATCAATTCTCGGTGTAATATTATATTTGCCAAAATAAATGTTCATCATGCCTGATTTGATTGCATTTTATATTCAACATTTTTTACGTTACACAATATTGCGTTATTTACAAATCAATTTTTTGGTTATTATTATATTTTTTTGTACAAATATAAAAACATGTCACAGATAATTAACTAATCAAGTATTCATACATGCATCTAATCTTGTTTTATTGTCATTCTAAATCTGTCAATATACTTAACCATATTTGTCCGTACATTAAAATGAAAAAGTTCCGCTCGAATGATTCAACGATACTCGATTTTTTATGATGACCGAAACTAACCAGTTCAAGGTCATACCGGTCCACCTTGACTCCGCAGATATGAAGAGTCGTTTTCCTCTGTTTGTTTATGTAGATGAGGCAACGAAAATTATGGCTCGATTAGCTAATTCGGACACAATCGCCGTCGATTTTTTTCCGCCGACATCGGAAGCCTTCATCGGTTGAAATTTTCCACACTTTCACGCAAAAGCGACAACTTACCCATTGTACAGTCCCCAGCGGGTTTCGTTTGCATCGTCATCGCCATTAATGGCGGCATCTTCGGAACGGGTCGATTGCACACACTCGTGTAACACAACAAATACGCGCGTTTGCCGCCGACCGACAGTAGTACGGGGAAAAAAACGGACAAGTGTAAGAGAAAAAAGTGAGTGAGAAGAAGTCGTAGTTGAGGCTCGATCGGATGTAACGGTATCGGGCCCGCCGTTACGCTTCTGTCGTTAGAGGCGTTAGCGGCCGCTAATTGTGCGCCAATTATGGCTACTGAATGCCGTCTATGGGGAATCTTTAGTTGTTTCAAAAGGACGTAGAGAAATTTGTTTGTTTTCATTGGTTGTGTGTATTTGACGATGTTGATTACGCGGTAGGTACTATTACGCGGTATCGATAATGTTTGAATAAATGTGTGAATTATTTATTCTCGTTATCATTGTGTAACTAAAAAGCAAGGACTTTCTGATATACTATTGAAAATTAATGTATTTTTTTTCTTATCGCTTTTTATGTATAGATAAAAAGAAGGTAATTCTCAAAGAATTTAAAAATGTAATCATGTCAATTTGCATACTGGGCCAATCGTTGCTTAACTTCAATAATTGTTAAACCAATGATAAACTAGAAAATGTTTATATTATCGAATTCAAGACTTTATTAAGGATAATTTTAAAATTAATTACATAACGCTCGAGGAAACTACGACGTTTATTATGAACTGTCGTGACATCGTACGAGGAAAATTCTTCAAATTTTTTCAACAAGGACACGACTTAATCTAATAACGAATACAAACGCCGTATAAAAAACGCGATCATTTTTCATTCGCGCATGACTCATTCGAAGTTCATCAAAAAGCCGGCTCGCGGCACAATTAGCCAAAGTGGAGTTTGATAATCCGCGAGACGAATCGTTCGCGCCTTCGAAACAATTTTGATTCGATTCAATTTTGATAGTGCGTGTTTCGGGCCCGTGGCTTTTGAAGTTTTCGTTTAATTCGACGAGACACGGTAGCCTTATGCAACACAAAAACGCCTCGCATCGAACATAAATCATTTCGTTGTGTGTTTGCGCTGTTATTTATTTTCGTTTGCAGCGATTAATCATTTCGGTTCGCGTACACGTATTTGATGACACACCTCGCCAACGAGCCGAAATCAACAAATTGCACCGAGTAATCGCATTACGCGATATATGCATGTAATATATATGCCTCGATCACTTTTACTAGGGTGAGAAACGTCGCGTTTTCACGTTATTTTTTAATGTTGAATATTTGATTTTCAATACGATAGATATCAATATTTGTTTAGAATTGATAAACATATCGTGATGTTAAGCGACATGTGATTCATTCGATAGATGGATGTAAACGAATGTACACATGTACACTTGGGCCACGTATAGCATGGTTATATTGTTCCACAAAAATGTCTTGTAATACAAATCCGTGTTATACGAGATTTGAAGTTCATATTAAATTAGGGTTTTCGTTAAAAAAAATCGAAGTTTGTGAATAACCTTTTTTTAATAAACAACATAGAAAACAAATATTTACGTATTTAGATAAAATGCATTATATGTGTACTTTCGTTCAATTTCTTAATGGGTTTCACTCGTAATTTATGCATTATATATCGGTAAATTAGGTTTCATAAGAGGTCAGGAAGTAGGATATTGTGTTTGGTAGTTTTTACAAATTATTTTCCTTTAGATCGTTTAAATTTGCACAAATGCTAACAATTTAGATGGCAAAAGGTACTACTGGAAAACATATAAACCCGAAACTCGTTAAGATATGGTTAAAATTAATAAATATTAAATAACTTGTGATATATTAATAAACCGTGTTATATAAGACCGATTGTATTATCAATGAGTAAGAAGTAGTTTCAATATTATAATATATCTTCGAAATTTACTTTTTTTATTACATAAATAAAAGAAAATTTTTTGGTCATATCAAAATAAAATTTTGTTCAGCAATGAGTTTTGTATGTGCGATGATGATGTAAAATTGATAAAAAAAAATGCCAAATCTTACAATTAACGGGTTTCCCTTACCATATGAGTAATTTGTGTTGTTTTGGCGCCATTTTTCGAATCTGAAACAGAAGCGAATCCGCTCCGCTCGTAACCCGATTACATGTCGTCGACACGTGCAAGCAAACTACATACATACGATAAATTGTCGCAAGTGTACGAACAGGTGAACTGCGTCGTGTGTCGTAATCTAATTTAAGTCGCACGTCGTGCCTCTTTGGGAATTGCGAGAGATTTATATGAGATTTTCACATCGCGAAACTCTTCTAGTGCGACCGTAGACTGCGCTTTTCCACGAATCCATAGTCACGCTTCATTATTTGCACATGCCGATTCGAAATATCGAGCTTGATTACATTTCGTGCACAAAAGCACCGTTCTATCTGTTTATGTGTTTTTATCTGACGCTTTAATGGTGTTGCGGTCAATGTAAAATCAGATTTGTGGTGAATAATTGTACACACTTTCTGTTTCGAACGTGTTTAATTTGACATACTATTCGTGAATCATATAATACAAGCGCTACCTCGAATTTACACACATCTAAATCTATTTGTATTTTATCACACTAATACAAATGCCTATTGAAATATCACCGGACTCATTCGCTTATTTGCTACATTTGTAGAATTAAATTAAGAATCGTATAGAAACAGATACGAGATATAAAATAAGGTCATATAATAGACTCAAAATTGACAGAATTATAGTGAAAACTTTCCGGACGCGAGATCACCCTTGTTTATTTTATGGATGTGTGCGTTTTTCGTCCTTTTCGGGTTTCAATGCAAGTTTTCCGAAGTTTTCCGAATAAAGTTTCGAAACTGTTGTACATCGCCATACACGTTGGGTGTTTTTCCCATTTTCCCCGATCGCTGAACCGAAAAATTGGTCGTATCCTCGAAGACCGGGGTTTTTCTTGCGACTCCGTCCCAAGGCTGGTGTAAATATTTGACGCGGACAACGCAAATATTTCGCAACCCCTTTGTGTGTGCTTTTTTCTTGTGCCGCACGTCTGTGATAATTGAATCACACGCAAAAGGATTCTTTCGACTTTGTGAGGCTTCGTCGCGTAGTCGTGTTTATTTTTAATTTTTTCCAACCCCCGATCCACGTTTGAGCAATTCTCCATGGGATTGTGCGACTGGTGCGTTTGTTTGCGTTTTAAAATATGTGCAAATTGAATTTTACGATCCAGGTAGCGTGTATAATATGACAATATTCATGATGCCGCGTGGGCGAGCGATTCTCGAAATAAAAAAGCGAAAATCGCGCAAATAAACATTTGAACAATATGCCGGTCAAAAGTGAAAAATTGCCCGGCATTTCCGCCATATTACGTGTGAATATATTTTTTTTATTGTCGCTCGTTTACGAGTTTTTTCTTCTTCTACGGACGTTTTTCTCACAGGTTGTATAATACGTCTGAAAAGTGCCATAGTTAATTGTTTGAATGTTGCGTTGACTCATGCACGCCATCTTCTAAACGTTTTAATATTTGTCAGATGTTTTCGTATAATTTTTTATTTCAAGCGATATTATAGCCGTTGTTCTACAACTACATAATTATTATAAATCGTGGCACATTTGTTATGAAATGTAATACAAATTAAGCATTATTACACAACCAAAAAGAATGATATCTAACACACACGCGTACTCGAAAAAACACGTTGCTTAATGATCGTTTTGTGAACGGGAAACCGAATTGATGGGCATTTGATATGCATTTGAAACACACATAGATTATAATGGTTCGCTGTGCAAAGGATCGTTTCGAAATTGTGCAAATATAATACATTATAGTAATCTTATATGACGATCTAGTAATTCAATTCCGATCGGATAATTTAATACCGGACGTTCCAATTCTCACCGAACTCGATCGCTTCATTATACCATAATCTTATCGTTGCAAAAGGATGTGAATTTTGATCGGCCCTGTTCATTTATTCGAATGTGATCTTGTTAATTTGAAATTATGGTAGGAAACATCCGAAGTTCCGTGAATTTACTACTCTTCGTGGTGTAGTTTTACGACGGTTCGAATAGTGATTGTGGTTAATCAGTTCGCGAAATGGTTTATCGAAGTACTAACTTATTTTCAATCACTGTTTGGGCACGTATCGATTGTTTACTTATCAAATGTTATATAATTACATTTCGTGATAAGGGTATACTTTAATGCACAAATGAAATAGTGCAAATTTATTTTATAAACGAGAAATAAATCATTAAAAAATTTATACATCGAACAAAATGTTTTGAAAACAATCATTTTCATACAAAGCATTTATAAATAATCAATAATGTATTTAACTGAAGTACCATAAAAAAGTAATTCCAATTTTAATGACCATATTTTTTTCATAAAATCAAATGAATTGATTCAATGATTATTTTGTTTAAAAGTAAGTTTAAAAAACATGATTTGCAAATATGTGTTATCAAATTAGCGATTTTTTTTTAGTTACATTTTAATTTTAAATTCCATCGAATTATTTTTTACGATTGTATCGTTGAAAAAATTATTTAAATAAATATTAATTGTGTTATTTAGGGTATTCATATGTTATTTTCTAGCCGAAATAGTTCCGTTTTTTTCGTGCTCTGTGTTAATTTTTTAAAATCAATATTTAATTGACAATATATAATAAATATTGTCTTTTGAGAGAAAAATTATAAAATTTTTAGAAGTACGGCACAATTTTATATTACATATGAAATCCCCTATATATAATCACGGATATCTGTGTGTGTCTGTTATAATGACGTTCGCGATTTTAGATATTCTAGTATGGTCTTTATGCGTATACAGTTAACGTCTATAATATGATGTTTATTACCTACTAACTACTAAGTGCTTTGCCTATATGACATCTGGTGATAATAACAAATGAACCATTTTGATTTTATTAATTAAATATTAAAAATACATATTCAAGAATCGGGTACGGGGATCGACTTTTCGGGCATCGGGCAACCGACGTAATTAACATCGGGCCTATTTACTAGTGTATAATATAAACATAACTTGATTGTAAATTTTCAAACCATAAAATAACTTTACCATCCGTCTGTATACATTCGACAGTCAAACAGTTCACCGATCGTCTCTTTGTCGAACATTTCGCTAACGCACGATCCCGTTTTGCTTGTATCATCGAAATTTTTGATTATGTCCCTCTCGAGGGGTCCCTTTGGCCCGTCAAAAGACCCTCGGGCAACCGAACCGTGCATGCGAAAGCATTCAACATCCTTCCCGTATACATTATAAAATAAAATGGAAACGATCGGTTTCCGTTTGAGACCTCGTCTCGATTGTCTCTCTTCACGGGCCGCTGGAGTCCGCGACCTCGCCAATTATCGTATCGGCGAAAAGACACTTCTATTTTATTTTATTACGTCTTTTTTATATACAATATTATGTAGGAATACGTCTGTGAAGAGCAGAAGACGGGACGAGGTCGTCTCGCATAATCGAAGGCTGATTTTCGTGCCCGATCCGTAACGCGATTGCTTCGTACATGGCGAAATCCCATTTTGCACAGTCGGGCGACGGTGCCGAATTTGCGAAAATTCAAATTGAAAAGCGATCTTTCGCTATAAGAAATTTATTTATGTTATATGTATGGACTTTGTGCGGTCGGTGACAATTTGACGTCGTCGCTTCGCTGCGCATTAAGAAGATTGCTTCGTCTTCTGTTATGTGCGTGCCATATGATCGGTCACGTTTTCGTAACCAAATTATACATTTGATCTGAGTTGTATATTTAGATTGGTTGAGTATTGCTTCAATTGTGTCGTGCTGAGACTATTTTAAAGGTCATCGTTAAATTTTGAAGTGTAAAATGCGCGATCTTAATATGGATTGACTAAAAAAATGAACTCAGTAGAATCTTAGTTTTTTTTTTGATCTATCAAAAAATGTATTTCCCAACTGTTATATTATACGAAAAGCAATTAAAATGATGGATTGTATGAGACAAACGTCGAGACCGAATAAAAAAATCATCCAATTGACGAAGCGAACAATCATTAAATTTCGGTCAAACTCATAAAAAAACCATTCCGTCCATTCGATACGCATCTCGACCGTTTATTCGTTACATATCGATTATACCATCGACTTCGAACAGTTTCCGTAATTAAACAACACCGCGAGATTTCTCCGGCGCAATCTTATCTCCATTGAATAAAGCGAATCCTTATAGGGGCCACAGTTGAATAGATTCAATATAATAAAAGCCATTTGTAACAGGATCGAATTGCATAAGTGGATGAAATATCATACGCGATAAATCAAGCCGAGTTTCGTAATAAAGAGCGATCCGTTTGTCGATCCCGTCACGTTCGCTTGACGATGATTCATCGATTCGGCGAAAAAGCGGCGAATTTTATGCAAATTAAGGATTTATGCGTTTATAATACGATCCCACGCCGTCCCGAAGACACTGCAAGTGCTTGTGCAATCCAATAAACTCAATATCGCAATTACCGCGGTCCGTGATAGTCATGAGCCGATCTCGTAATTGGACTCGCTTGCCGGCCAACATCCTCGCCGTATCATTCAATATGTCAAAGTTAAGCGGAGTCGAAGGAAACAAAAGGAAAACGGTCGATTCCGGATCGTGGTGTCCGGGTCTCGTCTTTTGCGGGGGAAACTTGGTGGGTTTTATTAATTTTCAATGCGCGATCTGAAGTTTGTGTATAGGAGAACGTTCGTATGTGTATACGAATTTAATTGGATCATTAGATTTGTTTGATGAAAGTGCTGAAGCGAAATGTTTGAGACGTTGATAATTACGTGATTAATTGACGGAGATGTATTACATATTGTTTTAGATTGCATAAATATTTCGATAACGAATGTGATGTTTTTTCATTTTTTTTATTTATTTTATCAATCATCATCTGTTCTATTATAAGTATTAAAGTTTGGCTGAGTCACTTTAAAAACAATTTATTTTTGTGTCCAATGCGGAATAAAATTACGCAAAAAATTAGTGAATCGACAATATATCGAAATTATAAGACGTCCGATTTGCTTTTTTCCGAGTTTTTTTCACTATCGTGAGTAATTTTAGCAGGGATTTTTCTTGCTTTATGTTCCTTATATCAATTTTCCGTAATATCCTTGACTATCATCGAAATACACGAAATCGAATGTTAACAATATCCAATTTTTCCCATTCATTTTTTTTTTCGTAAATTATTTAAAAAAATAAATTTATCTAGACTAGTAACGATATTGTGATATCGTTGAATTCGCAGAGTTCTCCTATCGATAGCACGCATCCACTCGAGTCACGAACGAGCCAGAAACTCGAGCGTACAAAAAATCCAAATAAAAAATCATTAAGGTGAATTATGACGTTTACGTTACGTACGGATGAACTTTTCGGAAATTCGTCGTCGTCAAAGTCGACGAGAAAGTACGTTTTCGATTTCGCTCCGAAGATGATTCGCGCAGATAATACGAACGTTTATGAAAGGCGACTTGGATTTGCGCAAAGTCAAGATCCGTCATGATTGATACGTTTTCGCAGAGTTTTGAAAAGACGTCGATTTTGAATTTAGCAGATGGATGCCGGCCCTCGAAATTTTTCGAGTGTTCTCCTCGGGAGTGTTCGGATTCGATATTATTGTATTTTAAGTGTGGGTAGAGTTCGGTCGCGATAGTGACTGATGTTTCCGAGCGATCGCTATCGCAATGAAATAAATTCGATGTCAATGAAATTTTGAATGTTAATAATTATCAGCGATATGAATTATGTTCGGTGCGATTCGTTCGATAAAATATCGTTAAATGTGATAGTGTTTTGACTGTGGTTAGTTATTGCCGTATAGAGAATCGTGAAACTTCAGTTGAGTCCGATTTTTTATCTGACACTAATAAATTTCTCTTTCGCATATTTATTGAAATAATCAAAGCGATTATAGTAAAATATTTTCGATTAAACTAGTTAATTACAGAATATCAACAATATTAAAAATCTAGTATCGTATTTCGAAATTTTCCAAAATTAAATTGCACGCTATACCAAATGGAAAAGTTTCCACCGAAACCCATCAACGTATCCAATACTTTTTATGCACGTTTCGTAGATTTGATTTATTCATTTATGACCGTTTTCGAGCTTTTTGCTCCCCGATTATCGTTTCGCGAATTCCGAATTAAGCACATTTGATTATCGCGTAAATCGGTTCACGCTCGAATGAGCCCCGAAGGTAATGTTTCGAAATTAGACCGTAATTGCGTCGATCGGAAACTCGCACACTTTTTGCCGTGCTCCTTTATTTTCAGTTTTTTTCATTTTGGGTTGATTTACATCGCTAGGGAATCGTCCTCTCGCGTTAATTGCGCGAATAAAAACGCACAAACCACGTGCGTGATGTTCGAAAAACGCGCAATTGCCATTATATGTATTGAGTACTTGTTTTTCCATAAAAAAATAAGTCAGATAGTCAAGGCTGTTTTTTAGAATCGTCGCCGAGTGAGTCATTGGTCGGATTCGCGCATTGTTCGAGAGCGTGGGTTAAAGTTTGCCGTGCGCTTAGAAATCTATGAGAAAATTCATCTCATTGTTCGATTGTTTGTTCTGAACGGTTTTTGTATGCATCGTGTGTGTGGTGTAAAAAAATTGTACGTTTCTAGATGTTAATCGCACTCTGTATAGCCATGCTAACCCAGTAGTCCAGTATGTGCCGCAACATCGATTCGAATCGCCGATGTAATTCATCACGGTCGTCACGGTTGTCATAACTCATATATACTTTGGTACTTTTATCTTAATAATCTCGGGAATCGGGAAAAAAATTGGCGGCGCGGACTTTGTAGTGCATTGAGTGTATGGTGATGTTTCCGGGTAGGAAAAATTGCTGAAGTTTTGTGATTTTTGTCGAATTTTTTTTATTAATCTCATCGGGTAATTATTTCGTTTCGTTTATTGCTAAATATTTTATATTTTTGCTAGTTTGAATTGAGTTAGATGGATAGTATGTTGAAATAAATTTGATTTTGTAATGGATTTTTTTTTATTTAAATCAGTTTTTTGTTTCTGCTTCTTGCTAATATGTTCAATGAACATTTAAACGGCCTAAAATTTAATTTGAATGTATCTATGTACATATGATGGATTCGATAATTAACTTTCATCACAAATTCGTACAGTATTGATAATTACTATATATTTTGAAACAGTTAATTTATTAATTAATTGATTAATTACTTACATTAGATTTGTAAAACAGTATTTAAAATATTTTTCATTGAATATCAAAATATTCATATAAATTTCAATAAAAATCATACATATATAATAAAATTTAAAAAAGCATAAAAAATTCCAATATGTGACAAATATGTTTGCAAATAAAATTATTTTCTGAAACTCATGTTTACTGCGTAAAATGCATTCAAAATTATAAGAAAAAAACACGCATAAATAACACAAACACACTTCAAAATTGAAGAAATATATTTGTGGTTTTATCTGATGTATAATTTTGATTTTTTCACATGTGATGGAAATATGCACTCGGTTCGAGCTCATGTGAGGAATGTTTCTTTAAATATTAACAAAGCGCATTGAAAAATGACCGTCTCGTGCATACGGTCGCTATATATGTAAAGGTTATTCATCCGAATAAGTTTCGAGTTGTTTCAAAGCAAACTTCAATTGCTTTCGTTCATATATCATTTTCGATTCTGTAGCATACTTTTTTCAGCACGTCTACTGCATTGAACCTAATTTTAAAGGCGCACTCTAATTCGAACTAACGTGTCGGGATTAATCCGCGTTTGCAAAACGGAGTTTATTCGTTATGAATAATTAATAACAGAATGTGTTGTGTTCAGCGAGATAACGAGAACAATTCATAATTTACGCAAAGAGAGAAAACGTAGGAACGTTAGCGTGAAATACGACAACAACGCTTCGAACAATAAACATATTATGATTAGAAAATCGCCGAGTTTAACCTTTAGCGTACGTGTCTAATCGAACTCGTTAATAAATTGCAAAGTGTGAAAGCAAACATTACAGTAGGGTTAAAATTATGATCGTTTTGTATTATTTATAAACTGCGAAATGGAAAGGTACAGCGGAATATGAAAATTGTTTACTATTGAGAAACCGTAAAATGAACATTGATTATAAATCAAATTATTTTTTTTTACTATAGAAATCATAATATTTATTCGTTTTTCAAATAATATTTCATTTCTAAGCGATTGAAATTCTTGTAAGCACTCAATACATCTATCGTTTATTTTATTAGGACTGATTTATGTCTTAACGCAAATGCTTGTACTAAAGTGTACGAAAATTAATTGACTAAAATTTTCAATTCACATATATCTCATACAGACAATTCGGTTTAATTAAATCGAAAATAATTCTAGTATTGGCGTTGTGGCCCGAAATTTGGCGTGAGAATGCACATCGTTTCGTACGCCTCGCATCATCGATAAATCTTTTCGGTTATTATCTAGTCGCTTCACACATTTCCTTTTCGTGAAATTTATGCACTCTCAAATTTTCACATTGCACTTATACGTATCGTCTTCGTTACATATTGTTTCGAGACGCAATTACCTTGTCGCTCTGTTCCATTCGAACGGCGTGGGAAACGAATCTTTTCTTGCATTCGATCGTCCGAGACTCGAAATCGCCATTCCTTCCTTCGACGAGTAATTGGCCGAATTAATTAAACGATTTTCTCAATTTGTAACGCGGCTCAATTCGAAAATTGCACTGAATATGGGTGAAAGTAGCGTGAGAGTGAGAGGTTCGAAAAAAAATATCAATGAAGAAGTTACGGTCAAAATTAATATTTTGTCGAAATTCGGAAGATTTGTAATTACGGATTGTAATTTCGAGCGTTAATTTGTTTGTCGCATTCGTAATTTGTATGTTTGGATTTCGACGTAATAATCGGCGGTAAAATTAATAATTGCCTCATTTCGCTCGTTAGCGCTCTTTGTGCGCGGTTGAAATGTAAATACGTAAATTTTATACTAATTACAAGCGTTTGAAAAATAGGTATTAAACGCGGTGTGCACAACAAATTTTTCAGTCGATTATTGCTTCGTTGAATCGCGTATTTGTACGATTTTTGACGATTTATCATTGTTGTGCGTGCGTCGTATTTTTTTAACCGTGAGAATTTCGGTGTACGCTCACAAATTCGGCACGCTAAAACAAACAAACAAACAAATTAAGCAAACATTTTCAGCACTCGGCTACCATATAGAAGCGTGTCCGTATTTCCATATAAATTAGTCGTATCTGACTACAGATCTACGAATTGAAATCGTAAATACGCGCCACGAAACTAATCGTGAAATATTTAAAGCAGATCTCGACCACTGTCGGCGAACGAAAGTTTCCTACGTCGTTTCCGATTCACATATTTTTTCACGTCAACGCCGCTAAACGCGGGAAATAAATTCGAAAAAAGGGCATAGTCGAAATTAACAGTCGGACATCCCGAAGGAGATGGCTGAATAATAAGTGTTCCACTTTCGAAAGTTTTCATGGAAAATTTCATTGCGGCATTAATTTTTCTTTGATATTCTCATGATAAAAGAAAATTTCAGAATGGAAATAAAATAAAATTTACTTTTTGACCGAATCGAAATTTCAATCACATTGTTGTCGTTTGACACGTGTCGCCACTTGAACAGTCCATTATTGACTTCACGGAATCTCATATTGGAGATCGATCGTTGAATATTCAATTTGTTTTATGGTTGACGACGCCTGTCGACATACGGTAAGGCCACATTGCCCCCTCGTCGCCACCCACGGATTTTAAAGACAACAGCGGGATTTACTGCGCGTATTGGCATTCCTTTTGTTGGATCGCCTGCCCACGTCGTCGGACCTCTTGACAGTTGACGCGAACACCCATTATTACGACGTCAAATTATACCCAGATAGAGTGAAAAAATCGGGGGAACAACCGCCGGTCACAACATCGGGATACCGGCGATGTGTTCATCAGCGTAATCGATAAGTTGTGTAAGAGTAGCGACAATGCGGAACTTGATCTGACGCGATTATCGACGGGTATTATATTTTATATGTGTAATATATTGGGTGTATGAAGTTTCATGTGAAAATCTTCCGAAAGTGATATTTATTTTCGATCAATTAATTAAGGTGATTTTCAATGTAAATTTTTCACTTTCGAAATAGTGAAATTTCGATATTGTGAAGGAAATGTATATTTTTCTCACAAATAAATTATTAAATTTATTTGAATGTTAGTAGAACGGAAAATATTTGGCAAATGTGTCTTTTTTCCAAAGAATTCATACAAACTTTCCATTATATATGGACTAAATTGACGAATATTTACTTGAAAAGGTCAAATAAAATCATTCACCACATTCTTGAATACCGTTGCCATTTAAAGATTTTTTTTAAGTTTTCCATTCAAGATATTTTTATGCATCTAAAATCTCTTTCATCTTCGATTTTGTTTGAAAGGACAATGTTTAATAATTTGCATATATGATCCTATGGTAATAAATTATTTCACAGACAAATGCATTAGAATAATTTTGAATACGGAACTCGAATTATTGTAACATATTTATGACACGGTTGCACCGAGGACCGCCTGTGCTGAAATACACATTTCGATAAAAGTTCGTGCAGGATTAATGTCTCGCGTTCTAATATCGCATAATAAGTATGTGCCTTGCGAATTTGCATAAACTTTTGTCGCAGCCGAACGCTCGCATGTACGACAATTGTCTTTTTGCGAACAGTAAATTATCGAGAAACGTCAATCTCGGTACATACAAATGAGATCGGGTTCTGATTGATGTTTTCCATTTTGATCGAGCATTGTGTCGTTTTGTCCGCGTCCGCTGCACGCCTTTACGAAGCCTTGGTGGGCACGCAATTTATTAATAGGTCGATTTGTTGGCTGCTGCCGTTTCGAATTCGTTGTTTGCTCTAAGGAAAAAAGTGGTACATTACAATCTTTATCGGTCCAATAAATATCGGCGCGGTTTTTCTGTCCGTACGCATGTTGTGTTGTACAGAGCGGAATTCTCGTGGGTTTTTGCGTTTGCTTTTTACTGCGTTCATTATCTACACTTTTAGTTAACAAGAGCAGGAAACCGTCGATTATCGTTTTCACGGTTTCGAATTGACAACAGGTGGTTTATAGATTCAGGTTCTTTGTGTCGTTGGATAATCCGCAATTACGGTGCCGAAATGTAATTTACGATTTTTTTTGGATTTTATAGCTTTGACGTGCTTCGAAATTAATTTTTAATCTAAAAGGGATTGCGTAAATAATATGTATTGATATCAACCCACGTGTTCACAGGTCTTTTACGTGGAAATTTATGGTTCCAGATAAGAAAACCGTTGACATTAGTATTATAAGTTTATGTTTATATTTTAGAAGCCATAACGATAATTATGACATTCAGTTATCGTAAATACTCTAGGAATATCTATGCTCGTATAAGTATGGCTTTTAAAATAGCCAGCCTGAGTAACATAACGTTTTTTTCAAATGAATAATTTCGGTTTATCAAATATAAATAATAGTATGGGGTTTTAAAATTATAGTTTCGTTATTATAGTAGTTATCGCGAACTAGCATTAATATACATTTTGCGGTTAAGCAGGTGCATCATTTTACGGAATTATAGATCGATCAAGAATTTTACACGCTCAGTTAAATAATCAATCAGAAAAAAAGTAGTGCAGGATACAATATCATCGTAGAAATAACCGTAACTTAAAATGATAAAGCTATAAACGTATCGAGTTCCTATCTCGTTGGTGTCGTTAAATTTTATGATATCACATATTTAGTTATTACATATTCATAGACGTCACTCAAGTAAGACATTAGCTATCTAAATAGATATACTTTTTCAGCAACGATAGTGATAGTATCGTTTTCGAGTACATTATTGAACATCGTTTATTTACCCAGTTTTCGGTAACGAAAAACCTGTCTCGTAAATTGTGCTAATTGGTAACCATATCGAATTAAAATACGTGTTTTGAATACATAGCTTAACATCTTAACCTTCTTCAACAAATATTCGTTTATTTATCAAGGTTGTTGGTTTTGTTATTTTTTCAACTAGCATTTTTTCAAGGTTGGAAGCGAAAATTGACGTTCAAGCATAGTCAATATTTGTTTTTAGCGCTTCTTATTCTGTTTGGTGCAAGTTTATTTAATATCTTCAGAAAACAATAGATACTTTTTCCCACGATGGATTAAATTTGTGCATAAAATATTCATTATTTATAGATTATTCTTCATAAAAAAGCGTAAATAATTGCAAATTCGGTTTCCAACCTAACCGCTCGTTGAACTTTCTCAACATTTAATATACGATTTTTTTGAAAAATATCGTTTTTAATTCACATTGAAAAATAATTCACAATCGAACAAAAAATTTTTCGCCAATGACCGTTATGAATTTTTGCGTAACAAGGAAAATCATTTGCATTTTCCACTAATTTGTTTCATGAATAATAAAATAGTACCCATAACAAGTAAAAATTATCAATGGCAAATAAGTCACGTTAGACACACATCGGTCACATTTCTCAACACGTGATTCTAACGAAGAAAATAGAACTTCACCTAACAAATCAAATCCCTATAATTGCTCGATCCGAGCCAATTAACAATCCCATCCTTTTAGAGACATCTCATTTTCGCGGTTCTGGCGACCGAAACGAGCCTACCACGCTGCTCGCTCTCGTCTCGGAACACGCACGTTTCCATTTAAAAGCCAGCCTCGAATTGCGTATGTACTCGCTCGCATTTCAGAATGTACGTAGGAGGGTAATTAGCGTCGTTCGCGGGAATCTTCCCAGTGTTCTCCACGCTGTATCTATTGTGTTTATCTGGCGTGCCGCAAATTAATATCACTCCACGGACAGATAAACTAATTATCGTTTATCTGTTAAATCGATATTGGTCATGGGAATGGCTGAATTGGATGCTTTGATTACGGATGTTTGTTTGTAAATTTAAATGTGAGTATTTGTTTTTGTGTTGAGGTTGATTGATTTTTTCTTTGAGATTGATACATATATTTTCGAATTGGTGATATTTTTTCTTCAAATTTTTTTTTTTAGAATGAAAAGAGTTGTTATTCTATCATAAGAGCCGTTCACGGCACAAATTGATTAACTCCAATTTTTGAAAAATCTTAAAATTTGTAGTCATAACATTTTACATTTATAATAACTTTCCTGAATAGTAAAGATAAACACCATTAAGTGAAAAAAAAATTTTGCCATTGTGTATATTTATGTATAAATTTTCCATATCTTTTATTTGAAATTTTCTGTTGTGTATATTTCGTGGGATTCGAAAATTTTTTACTAATTATTTTTAAATCATTATAACAAAAAAAATTATATGTATCAGTGATTGCAACTTGTATGACACAATCATAATTTGTATAGAATAATGATCTAATTAAAAAAAAAAATCAAACGAAAATCAGTGACGCATGCTGATATTCAAAAGCCGTTTTTTGTTTTGTTTTGAAGTGAATTTCGTAACTATGTGAATTCTCATGCGATGCGATTATGTCCAAAAAATGTGATTTTCTTAAGGTAAATCACATAAAAACAAGTCAACTATGATAATCGTGAGAATTTCGTAACAAACGCAACCGAAACGAATAGAATATAATTCGTATTGAATTAATTTTCAAAAACTTATATGGGACACGACTGTCGGTGTTTTTTTATATTATTCAAATACGATTTATTTTTTTGTTTCGAAAGTAACCGCTTATCATCGCTGTCATTAATTCCATTCTATTGTGTCCCATATATTTTTTCCTCGCGTGCGTATATAATTAATTAATCCAGTTTCGTCCCCGCCTAGTAATGTTTATTTGATTAAATATTCATGAGTCACTCTTCGAACTGCCGTCCAAAGTATGACGATTCGCCATTAATATTATATGTAATACAGCGAGAAACTATTATTTCTCTACGAATGCTTGACTTTTTTCCTTTACACTTTATCTAAAAGTCTAGATCGGCATGTCGAGACACCTATGTGACACATGTCGACGACGTGTGCCGATAAAAATATGGTACCAATATCTTTAGGTGTACCGTTTTATTAGATTGTCAATTCTCGATACTGTTACTTCAGAAAAAATGATTTGGTGTTACGATTCAATTATTAATCAATCATTTCTATGAATTCATTTTTACCTTAAAAGTATAATATATATGTTACAGGCTTTTAAAATATCATTTATTTGTAAGTCATCCATTATGATCGATATTTTTTTGTCATCTCGTCGTATTAGAGGGTAGATGGACTTACTTTTAATTTAGATGAATTAATATAATATATGACGTGCTTAATATGATTATTACATAGTGCTGTATTATTAAACGTTATGTAAAAAAATCCTAATAATAGCTACCGGATGAAGTCGTAAAACGAAGTTCGCTTATGAATGTCGGGTCACTATCTGCGCAGCTGATAAAAAATGAAACTTGTCGAATTATATTTTTTTTATTGTCTATGCTGTTTATTTCTAGTCTGTAGATTGGCTTTTATTAATTTTTTTCGACGCGGAAGAAAAAAGGCTGTTGTTTTTGGTACCGTGCGAAAATAGCATTGACGACACGAAAACAATTGGGGTGAAGGCCAGTCAAGTATGGTTGAATACTTTTGAAGAATTTTTAGATAAAATTTTTCGTCCATGATTAAAATGATTCAAAACTAGTTTGTATGTTTAACATATAAAAAGTACCGATTAAAACGTGATAATATGTATACTCGGAACTGGAAAATTCGGACGTCGTTAATTCTATATGGTCACAGATAAATCTAACTTTGTCACTAAAAAATCTCTTATTGAAATGTTAATTATGTACTTTTTGTGCTATTCAGTGTTGTCGAAGCCCACACAAAATAATATATCGAAGTTGAATAAAGAAAAGGAAACAAGATAATCCGTCGTGTATGAAATTTCCCGGATGATTAATACTTTTCATAACTTTTAATGGCGCAATTTGTTACGATTTCAAATAATTCCGAACTTAGCTGGAGCATTGGCACTACGGCATTTAAAAAAAAATGATAGTTTGCGCTATTTCGAAATTCGATACAAGAAAAAATAATTACGCATTATGCAAGAGAGACGCTGAAAATGTTTGTCGTGGACAAGAAGAGTCCGAATCTCACGCGTACAAATAGATGTTGCGAAACTTTTCCAATTAAAATATTATGTGCAATTTGTTATACGTCAACTTTCACTCTTTCGTCAACTACCATGACAAATTTGTAATTTTTTTCATGAGAAAATGAAAATTGTCAATGAGGAATTTTGTACGTTTTTTGCTCTCTCATAGTTTACGGGCTCTGAATACGAGTCGGATTTTCACACGAAATTTTATTCAATACTTGAAATTTTTGAAAATTACATAATATAAAATATATCGATAGTTTTTTACGCATGGAACTCATATGCCTTGCATATACGAAGGCGTTCGAAATAGGCGTCTTTCGACGCAACCTTTTCCGGACGAAAAACCCCGACTTTACGCGTGTATCGCACATATATTATGCATAGAGATCGAGAGCGATTTGTAAAGGCTCTCCTCTAGATTTGGGTACGGCCGTCTCTTTTCGGGTCGACACACATAAATAAGCCCAGCATTGAGACGAATTTGTTAAGAGGAGATCGCCATTGTGGTTTTTTGGAAGCGCGTCAATGCGCCGATGACTCACGTAACCGTCTCTTATGTACAATCTGCATACAAAACCGATCCCGGATTATACGTCCGAGGCAGGAATTCGTATTATTTTCAGACGTGGATGTGTCCGTGAAAATAGCGACAAAAGCCCTTATAAATCAACGTCCGGATCGCGAAAGTTGTTAGTCGACAACGTCAAGTTTCGTACAATGTTGCGATATTCGTGTTTCAGAATCTATCGTGGAGTGAGTCGACAATGCTTTAGTCTAGGGTCATTTTTGCACTCCAATGAAAATTGAAAAGGAAATTGAATTTGCGATATTGTGAAAAAGGAGCGTTATGCAAAAAAGTGACCATTTCCCTAGCGGATGTTTTCTGGCGCAAATGCATCGCGTAAAATAAAACCGAAAACGAAAATGTTTTGGTTCTTTTGATTCTTTTGCCAGTATGGAATATAGCTTTTGTTCTCTGTATCGAGATGAAGCGTTCTTTGAACGCGTGAAATTTCCATAAAATGTCCGAAACTAAAAATTTTACAGACAAAACAACCAGACAATGGCCATTGTTATACATACGTAAGTATGCGCGAGTCATCATTGTCTCTCTTTTTTTATTACATAATTGTGTTTTCGTTCTATTATTTCCGCGAACCGAAAAACGACCGTGCGATTCGGGACACTTGGTACCTATTATACTATATTGTTTTAGATCTGGACACGAGAACAAGTCCCGTAGTGATCTTTACATAGTACAACTCCGCCGGATCGTTTCGTGCAACAATGCAGGCCTCGTCTCGGAAGAACAAATCGATCTCGTTCGGAATTTTGATTGTGGTCGACATGACTGTTTCGAAATTATGCACCGGTCGAAAATTTCGACGTATTCGGACAATCGTACGAACTGTAACCACGTTCGACGTGACCCCGTCGAATCGAGACTCGTGATCGACGATGATGTCGTTCACCTGTTTTTTGAGATCTTTTTGCCTTTAAAAAGCTACTTTCTCGTTTTAAAAATGCGGCGATGGTTGCCGTTGCTCCGAAAAATTTTCGCGTGATGGTGACGATTTGCAGACGTTTGCTTTGATGACACTTTGTGTTTGTGCAAAGGTGTCGTCAATTAGATGGGAATGCCTTTAACGGTTGTTACGTTGCGGTTCCGCTAATTAACATAATTGGCATAGTCTGTCGGGTGTGACGTGACCCGCGATTTGCTCATTGTATTCAAAGTGTGACATCTCGCCAGGATATGTATCAAATTCAAATGTAGGCTGCATCGTGTATTTCGAATGGAACATTTATTCGTTTGTATACCTATTCGATTTTCGTAAACGAATATTAAAATTTTTTTCAGTATAATATTATAAAACGTACGTTTGTTTAATTCAGATAAAAAACTATAACTATAATTTATATTCAATTATGTGTAATAAAAAAAATATATCTCAAGCAGAAACGGATATTTTTTAATAAACACTTAACACCCATCTTATGTATCAGGATTTGAATCATCAATCTTCCTGTCGATGCAGCGTATATTATACTATAAAAATAACTGATAATACAATATTTTCTGACGTCCAATTTACCGACTGGTTTCATATCCTTTAACTATGATTGAAGAATCATCAACATTGAATTCCAATGGGAAAACAAGATGAGCATTTTGAACAAAGCGCTATGTGAATTCGCATACGTTTTATGAAGAGGTTTTCGAACAAAGCGAAACTATTTGCTTGTCACTTAAGATTTAAAACGCAACTGGCCACGAGTCTTCCACCTATAGTTTCCTAGGAGGTCCTCAACGTGCATAGACAGTTGAAGTTGAATTTTACGAGCATGGACAATTGCCGATGAGTGATAATCGTATCGAGGCCGTATATAACCGAGAGTCGAAGTGAAAATCTGAAACCAGTAAATTTATGGATTTTCTGTATAAAAAATTGTGTTATTTGCACAGAAAAATTTAAAAATCGAATGGTTTTATATATTTGATAACGACCGTATAAAAATGATATATTTAAAGTTTTGAATTATAAATTTAATATAAACGATATGCAAATTCAAACAGAATTATCATTGATTTCAAAAAAATTATACAATGATACATTTATCGTTTTTTTTATTTATATTTTTATCGAATAAATACCAAAAATTTTCATGGAAAACTCACATGATACATATTTTAAGTTAAAATAACATTTAACAGTTTCGTCAAAATGTCAAAGAACTATATTCTGTATAATTTTCGTTGATCGATTATCTTAAAACATACAAGAAATTCGAAGCATAAATCGAACAAAAACCTCGTACTCGCTCATATTCCGTACCAGCCTCGTACCGCCCAACACTGAAAAATTCCTAACAAAGCTTTCCATACAAAACAACCCTTTTAAAAAATCACAAAACACTGAACACAAAATTCACTGAAACCTTCAATAAAGCCACGGAAGTCGATCCATTCGTGGGCCAAAAAGCTCACGTGGGACGCGTTTAACAGCCGCTTCGTAAAGAAAACTTTATTGCCTTCTGACGTACACTCGCCGGTCGACTACAAAAGGAGCGTTAAATGGAGGCTTCGGAGACGAACATACACACACTATTTCATACACGCGTATAATATTTGTGGTATACGCGGAGGGTCGCGTGCCGGCCGTGGGCGAACGTCTCATTCAAACACGAATACGATTATAATTAATACGAGCGGCTTTTCGGATCGCGTGGTACACTCGAGTAAATTCGTTGTAAATTATTGTCGTTTTACGTGTTAGGAAAATGGACGACGGTTTAGCTGTGAGGTCGACGCGGACGGCGATGGCGGGTATCGTATGGGACTCGAAAGTTTTTAGTGGATTTAAAGTTATGTTCGGGAATTATTGTTTGAGTTCTTTGAAATGTCAATGGACGTGTTATTTCACAGATAATTTTGTTTAAATATTGTAATAAAGTGATCTGCTGCGATATTTATCTTTTTGAAAAGTCAGAAGTCCAGTGATGGGATAAGGTTGTTTTATAATGCTTAAAATAAATTTGAATATTTTACTATATTATATTTCTTTCGAAGTTTCCATCAAGTTACTTCAATATAAACTTTATTAGGTTTTAATTTTGATGCGAAATACCAAAACTTTAATTCAAACTCTCATTAAAATTCCCTCTTAGTCATATTATGTTTTACTTATAAAACGAAAATTTTTGAAACAAAAATATACAGACACAAAAAAGTGTTATTTTATCGAACCATAATAGATTGCTCAAATATTACACTAATGTAGCTCAATATTTCAAACGCGCCGAATTCGCGTGATACACATTCATTTCACAGTGATTTATCTTAATGGAAATTTAATACCGTCGCGTTTCAATTTGTTACAAAAACCATAAAAGAAAGCCACACGTACATATGAAGGCGTACAATTTTTTTCAGTGCCGAAAATTGATTTATCGAAAGCCCGACGCATGAATAATACAGCAAAACCAATTTTTTCGTTTGTTTCAGATGACGTGTCGTGACTTAGTGATCAGGTGGAAAGTGACAACGAGTGCCCGACCGAAAATATGAGGTTGATCGAGGGCCATATCGATCTCTTAATATGGTGCCGGTGAGTGTTTCGACATCCACTTTATATTCATTTTTTGCACGAATCTCCCCTCGGAAGGAAACCGCAGCTTTCGCACGAGAATTGCGCGACACACTTCGTACTTGGCCATCGGTGGGAATTTCAAATGTTTATTTAAGAGTTATTAGCGCGAAAGCGAAACAATCTGAATTTCAAATCGATTCGTACATGTAAATTTATCTTGGTGGAGTGTTCCGGCCGACAAAAGGTTCGGATTCGGAAAACGGGGCATTTTGCGGACAATTCGCGAACAATGCTCCAATAAAACTGTTTTGTACGCAGGGCGTTTTGTAAACGAATTTTTATGACGAGGTATAAATCGTAATATTATTAATTTAACACGATGTTGGGTTAATTGTTGGGTATGAATGCATTTGACAGGTATTATGCACATGTCCTTGCTTAAGTTGGACATGTTGCCCATTCAGTGTTTAGTGCTTTGTTTACAGTTTGTATAAGATCCATCACATTATTTGTATTAGAACTAAATTATTTTAAAATTTAATTATATTTTATTTTGTACATAAATCTGATCAGTAAAAAATATGTTATTTGTTATTAGTCAATATTTTAACTTCGTCACATACAGTCCTCATCAATTTTCAAAGTTAAATCACATTCAATTGAAAGATCCGTTTTATCACGTGTCATTAATCTGAGACCATTAAGTAACAGACGGTTCATTATTCACTTCCATAAAAGTTATTTTCTTAAAAAAAATCCCATCCAAAAAACAATTTTTAAAATCTTAAAAATATACATTCAAAACCCTCATCCCTACACAAAATTAACAAACCCAAAAATACCTCAAAAATGCACAACCCTGTCCGAGAGTGTGCCTCCGTTTTTACATAAATTAAATATAGAGCGCGCCGCCACTGGAACAATGGAAAAAAAGAAAGCCGCGATGATTTTGCGGCTGTTGGCCCACTTACCCGCTTGCGGGATCAATGGCGGCGCGTGCTGACACATAACGATGCTCATAATAATAATAATGCGGACGAGCCGCTTCCGAAACCCGACACTCGGTCTGTGTTTGTGCCTGACCTGGGCCTGGGCCTGGCTGTGCCTGTGTGTGCACCTGTTGCGAAAATCCGCGATGGGAGTGCGCGATCTATAGGTATTTAATTGATTGTTTGGGTTTTTTGCGCGTGTTTGTTTTTATTGGATGTTGATTGAAGTAGCGGTGTGTGTTGTATACGGTTTTGCGTTGTTTTCATAATAAACATATTCTTGCATTATATATTTTGAAGTAATGAAATATTGCTTTTGTTTTGTATTTTCATAAAATCTAGAATAAAAAATCGAAAGATAAATTTAGTGAAACGGTTATATATACAACTAAAGTTAATTTCGTGACCTGGAAATAATTTCAAATATTTATCTTCCCATTAAAACAATAAATCTTTCGCGTTGCATTTTTTATTGGCAATATTTATTGTAGAAAGCATATTTCATCTTAAGTTCTTCGTTATGTTAATGTAGAAATGATCTATTGCTTCGTAATGCAATGAATAGGTATATGAAATTATAAAAATCTCAATATTTTTTATGTAAAAAAATATATTCAACTCACTAAAAATTTATAAACATCAATTATCCATAATAACTGGCATTTATTTTTGGCAAAATGTAGATTGAAAATACACACGATACGGATATTGTTCGTACGCTCATGAAAAAGTATGTTCAGAAAATCTTTTTGGAAAATCAGTACGATTTTTATTCGGGTTTTTTTATGTTTGAATGACGCCATTTGATGCATATTCAGCGAATTTTTGCGCTCGTTTTCACATAATGTAAGAGATGAAATGAATGAAATTGAATGCGTGTATTCGTTACGGTACACTTAAAGCGCTTGTCATTTTTTATTCGGTGTTTATTCGCAAAAACGCTGAATGTGCCCTACGCAATTTAAATACAAAAATTATATTTTCATCATAAAAGTCATTTAATGTTTTTTCATCAAAATTCGTTTTATTCTTTTGCCAAACTAGTAAAATATCATTCGATGTATCGTTAAATAAACATATCTAAATATATGTTTTATGTCCCGTTTCATATTATATTCGATTAAAACAATATTGTACTGAAATTCGTATTTGACCTTTTCGCTTATATGGGCTACGAAGTTTATTGGTTATTTTAGGAGAAATTACTAATTCATAAAGTTAACCGATGAACTCGATCGTAAACGCTCTTGTATATCGAAATCAAAATATTCTCCCGACATTTATTCAATTGGAAAAACGCGCATATGAAAATCAAACCCCTTTCAAAATGATAAACAATCTAAACATTTTCTACTACTCGAAAATTATAGCACATAAATCGATAGACTAAACCGATCGCGTTATTTTTTTTTTTAAGATTTCCACGCCATCAACGATGACTACGCATAGCCATCGTCACTAGAATCTCGGTCATTATTAATATAAATAAACAAAAACGGAAATGGCCCGCGGGCTTTTTGTACGTTCACGCTCTCATTCCCATCTCTCGTTTTATGTGGTGTACAGAGAACGGCAAGGGTACCGAATGCAGCTAACGTACTAATATACACACACGAGCAAGGCTCGTTAATGTCTGGACAAAGATCGGGCCCGAATGTGTGCCTCTCTCTGCTTATTATTTACGAATAATACACAAAAAAATTAAAACGAAAATGAATGAAAAAAATCAGCGACGGAAGTCAGCCAGTCGACTTCCGACTAATTCATTAACGTCGGGCGAAAAGTGAGCTCGTTTTGTGCTTTGTGTGTTTGAAGTATGGGTCGTCGAATGTTTTCGTAATGTGAAGGTTTAGTTATTTTGATTTTGTGATTGAAAATGAAATAATTTGCATTTAATTTTTATCTACATCCATTGTTGAATAAGATATTTTTTAAAACAATCAAAGTTATGGAAATTTAAATTAAATACTGAAACAATTTTTATCAAATAATCTCAGATGTATTCGCAGTGATATTAATCTAATGAACGTGTAATATGTCACTTAACTACAGACTAATCAGTGAGAATCAATACTTTCGATAAAACTAAACCGTTAACTAATTTGTATATAAATTGTCTAATTAATTAAATATAATTGGAGATCGTTTTACTAAACATCGTTAGCAATATTAAGATTGAAAGATTATATAAATGACTTCAAATTAACAATTTGTATATGTTCTTTGATAAAATTGGATTTCTTAATATTACTCTATAATTTTCTTCATCGAAAATATGCGAGAAATGTACGCAATATAAATATAATCGAGTATAAAATCTCACGTGTGCGTTTGTATTATAAGTACAATCACATACCTTCGATTTTATAATAAGCCGTCGTTAAAGCCGAATGACAAAAACAACGAAAAGAGAATGTCAGCAAGCCGTCGGCATTCGTTTGAAAAAATATTCGAGATCATAAAACAAAAAACTATTTACACTTTAGCGAAAATATGCGAAATCGCTCATAAAGGCTGCATTTTTTCTTACGCGGTATTCGAAACGTTTGTAAACGAGCATGCGGATGAAAAATATCATTTTTTTTTTCACAAAGGAAAAACTCATGCTAGATCAGTATGTGAGAATAGTATAGAAGAGGTTAATGCGCACACTGGCTAAAATGTTTATGCTAGTTTACCGTTTTCTTGGCATTCGCAATTCATCACAAGCTTGAAACATCATAATCATTTTCCAGGTCGGGATATTATCACCGACACAACGAGACCGATTCGAAAATGTATCAAACGATATTTCAGATTCAAATATAATTTTCTTAACCAAATTTATTATATTTTTTTCATAAATATTTGAGAGGTAAAAATATCTGTTATTAAAGTTATTTGAAAAATGTTATACTAACTGAATAAAATTTGTCTGATCTAATTTTCATTTTTTTTGTGCAGTTCAATTAATCGTGATTTTTTTTATAAAATTATCGTTGCAATCAACAATTTGAATATGTTTTTATTTATTTTATGATATTCATATTAATTTTTCGCACAAGAAGTGCTAAGTGTACCGAGAGAATTCATTATTTATTTCGCGAGTGTTATCGAATTTTCGCGACATAAATCTTCATGAATTCATTCAAAATCGAATGATCAATTCACAAACAGTAAATATTCCAAAGCATGTATCATTAAACGTGCCTTTTTTAATTGATACAAGTTCATTTCCGTAAAAAGTGAGTTAATATAATTTTCGATTAAATAAAACCATATTATATAATTTATAAAAAATATATCAAAACCCAAAGGCACAATCTTTATCTGACCATTATGAACATTTACTATTTTTTTTTCTAAAAAACCGGCTCATATATTAAACTTCAAAAAACCCTTCTTTAAAATTATCCTAAAATACACAATTTTATAAAATCCTATCATTATCATCTCAATAAATCCAGCTACAAATCCAAAATCAATACTGGAGCTTCAGCACGTCGAAACTTCATCCTATTCTTGTTCGCATGGAGGCTTTCGCGGCTTTTTCGACCAGCTCGTGCTCGGCCTCCGCTTATGGTAATCCAGGATTATCATAGGCTTCGAATCCGCATCGTGGCAGTTTAACTTGATTGATAATAATGGCATGTGACGGAAATCGCGATTCCCGGCTCGTCCATGTACCACGTGTATTATTCATGGGTGACCAGCTGCTCGGGTGGATGTTGAAAAGTGCACATGCTCGATTTAACCGAGTGATACGTGCATTTTCTTGCATTCGATGGGTATCTTTCTGTTTGGATGCGAGTTGTAAGTGGATGGTTTTTCTAGTCGGTTAGTCTCGTGAGGATGGTTTAACGGCGGAGAGTTGATCGTTTTCTTGATTGGTTTTGATTGATATTGTCTTACGTAGTTAGCTTCAAATAAATCGATGAATATATGTATAAGTAAATTTTTAATAATAAACTACGTAGAGATAGCGATTTTATAAAATACATTTTTTGAAAGATTGGGATTTTCTATTTGAAAACGTGGATGTCGCCGTTTTTATATTTTCCATCTACCCGATCGGTTTTACATATATTTTCTATGCATTGCAGCTCTTTTTCGATTTTCTATACGCTGTCAAGTGTCAGGTCGTTTTATCTGTTCGCTATGCAAATTCTTGCTACTTCAATTTATAGAACCACCCATAACATTGAATAGATTTTAATGTCGGTTAAACATCAATAATTCTCGCATAAACCCTGTAAATGCATGAAATTACACATGTAACCATGTAATATTTGGATGTCATACTTTAATTACTATGAAATTTCTCAGGCTTCATATTGTAAAAATATAGCCATAAAATTGTTCAATTTAAATTAATAACCAAACCCATTAATTTTTATTTTTTATGTGTAACTTATTTTCCATTGAAGAAAACCCATGATGCACACACCATTATAAAAAAGCGATAAATTTTTTATTAACACACTTTCAATATACGCTTAGAAATTACAGAACGGGCACAGATGGGTTGATGGTCCACAGTTATAAATACTGATGCGATTACGAATGCTTTTTTTTATTGCGCCAGCTATTATTTAAGATTATTTATATTTATTGATTTTGTTTATATCTTTTAAATTTATAGTTCGTAATAAATCTATAGTCTAAAAATTCGGATAAACGTACGTTAAAGTATTTTATTAGATGTTTGTCGAACGTTAAATTCCTGCATCGCGTCGTATTGAATCCGAATCATTTGCAATGTTCCATCTTAATCTAAATTGTTAGCATTTTGTATTATCATAAATGCTTGTTGACGTTTTACTGTGGAATCGGGTTTATTTATTAAAAAAATAAGAAAATATAAACTTACAGTCTTGTGTATTAATAATTTTAACATTGAATAATTATCGTCATTTGTCAAAATGTTTAATTGCCGCTGATAAATTTCGCATATTTCTCGAGAAAGTCTAAGGGTTGGAGCACACAGCAGCCGGTGAAAAAGTTTATAATTTGTATTCAAGCGATCCTCCTGGAAAATAATGATGTACGTTTGCGGAATCGGTAATGAGCGCTGGAAAGCGTATTCCACATCAAACGTAAGACTTTCGACTCCTTTCCTTAAAACACTTGCCCGACGTTATTGCCACTTGTATTGGACCTTCGGCTCGTTTCTCATTCTTGAAGCGTCGATATTTTGCACATTAAAATATCGCCGGAATTACCGTTCTTCGCGAAAATTTCTCCATCCCCGTGCGTCTGATCGAATTTTCCCTTTTTCGAATATTCCGTGTGTCTCTCTTTGTTTGATTGCGAGAACGGTTCGAGTCCGCGATAAACAAGAGATACAAAGCTAAGATATTCCATCTCGATACCGGAATATGTAGATCAGCGATATCCGAATAGGAGATTCTCTGGAGGTTGAGAGCTGTGTAGCTGTAGGGTTCGCATTTGCAAAAAGTCCTTTTTATGTTTATTTTTTTCTATCAGACATGTGAAAAAGTGTAATTATTTTCGTTTTTAACAGCGACGTGTGAGTGCTAAAACGAAACGAGTTTTCAGGGGAAAACATACAGAAATCTTTGCTTTAACGCGTTAAAAAAAATTGAAGTACTTTCATCTGAATGTTTTTGATTTGAAAATTAGATTGACTTTTTTAAAAGGAAATGGGTTCGAATTATTCGATAGTATGTTATAAATTATTATATATTGGTATTGCATAGATAGATTTTCGATAGAATAGCGTTGACGATTCATATTTTGTCGGATGGTTAATTTTAGATTTGATCGTGCTAATCCGAGAAACGGATTGTTTTTATAGCCGTCGATTTTTTTTTATATGGTCCAATTTGGAACCGTTATTACATATTTTACGTGTAATTGGGCTCGGAAATTATTCGAGCTGTTTGAACGGAAGAAATAAATTGTGGAGATTGTACGTGAACGAATCTGTCGTAAAAAAGCAACGAAGAAAAGTAGAACTAATCCGATGCAAAGACGCGGCTTTTACTGCTTAATTAAGATGTGACCTGCATGAAAACGTTCTTTGCGACACGTTAAATTTTAATTGAGAAACGCTGATTTATTTTTGAATTAATATAAGGCATATATTCCGTTTCCGTTTTCACATTGACTGATTCATATAATTCTTGATGGGGATATAAATATAATCGATTTTTTTTATCGAATTGATTATCAAATGTGGGTCAACATCGGTTTGTTAGAGATTTTTTCGAAATGTATTATATATCGTAATTTTTTAGTCGCATTTACTAATTAATTTTGAAGATATTGTGTATTTCTCAGTAAAAAGTTTACAAAACGTATCAAGACAATTCCAAACGTTCGAATAAGACCGGCTCCGTCAATGCAGGAAATTAACGCCGTGAAAAAAGTCTGAGCCGGGAAAACGAATGCAAAAAATAATTAATTTCTTACTAATTGCGCCGGATGGGCGCCTTGTGGTTGAAAAACTTGAGCAGACCGAAAGCTTTCAGCTGAAAAAAGGTTTTAATTACAGACGGTCGATATAAAGTCGGCTCTTGGTTTTTCCAGACGAAAAATGCAACTTTTGTTAGTTAGGCAACAAAATAATTGCTGCAGCCTTTGCTTCGACTTCGAAGTTTTTTTAAAGCCTTATCTGTTACCCGAGTGAATTTTAAAGCTTTTATGTTGTGTATTTTTAATTTTTGCTGCTTTATAAATTTCTCATAAATAATTATTTATTAAAAATATGTGTTTACTGCGTATATTTTTTATTTAATATATAATATTATGTGATGCATACTTTATACTCGAAACTTAAAATATTTCAAACATTTAATACCTACTACTTAAGGTACTTTATTATATTATAATTTTTAGCATCAAATTTTGCATGTAATAATAATTAAATAAATTAGTAACATTTTCGAATTAAACTAATTATTATATATAATAGAAATATTTCAAGTCTCTTGAGTAATATGAATAGTTTAATAAATATTTCTAATATGCGTGTAAATCGTATAATATTTTAGTAATAAAATTGTGTATTTTCGAAAATCCACAAACTTACCTTTATCTTATTACAGATGCGGCATGAAACTCATTTTTTTTCGTAAAACAAACATTCACGTATTGGATTCGTATTTCGTATGAAAATCCTACCTTGTTTATTGAAATTGTTTGATAGGAAAAAGGCAGCTTTTTTGCCTTTCTCGAAGTAAGGTTTTGAAAGATATACACAAAAAATGCGTTGTAAATTCGGAATTTATCCAACTGTATCACGAGTTCGAATAATCAAAAAGCTCACGGTTCGGCAAAAAATATATATAATATTTAAGTTTAAAGTAGAAGCGTGCGTGTACGAAAAATTTTCTTATGATGGCCAATAAATCAGCCGGAATGATATATAACGCCGCGAAGTCGGCTTCGGAGGTTTTCCCACTTTTCCACGTCATCCGGGAAATTCCTTTGAAATTCTCTGGAAACAGTAGGCGCACTACGGATGGCACTTTTCTTAAGTATTAGAGGCAACTTGATAAATGGGCTAACCGGGTAATAGCAAACATTTATCTCTTTAAGTCTCACTTGTATTTTTACCCGAAGAGTCTCCTGCTAAAAACGCGACGGATCGAATGAAAAACACATCTCAAATAAATTAATACACAGCCGAATTTGCATAAAAATCCAATATTTTACAGCCGACGAAATCGTTCATTTATCTCGACCACGTTACGCAATTAGTCTATTAAAATATTTGTACGGTCCGCCTATCACGACTTTCCGACCGTTTTTTTTTTTATTAATTTTTTGCTCGTTTCGCACACCGAATGCATATGCGAAACTGGCAAATATTATTATGTCAGTCGTTAAAATATCGTCCCTGACCTTCATCGGGCCGTTCTCTGGCCTTGCTCGGTGCACTGAACCTGGAAGTGGGCATTTCGCGAGGCCCCATTCATTCAGAAGTTCGGCTCTCGAGGAGGATGTTTTGGCCGCCTCGGCTGCAACCTGTTGATGAAGTGTCGTCTCCTCTGTGATTAGGTTTCGTCTGTTGTTTGTGTTTTGGACGTATGAAATTGGTGGATTGTATAGATTTGTGGGTTTGCTTGAAGGATTTCCGTGTTCGTTTTTTTTTACGTCTTTGTTCATAAGATTGTTTGATTTTTTATGAAAATGATACGCGTCCAATAAAAGGAATTAGATCCAATTGCAGGTTGTTTGTCTTATTTTGATCAAAACGTAACGTCCTATCGAGTTATTTCTTGTCAGAAATAAAAATAGCAAACTTTTGTTTTCGCAATCCATATCGAGTTATCTTCTGGGATTTCTTTCAGGATCCCAGTAGGCCGTTCGTTTTTATTACAGTTATTTTTTTGCATAAAAATGGATGATAAATCATTTTTTTTTTTGTATATTTTAAACAGAACAATAAAAATGATTTCAAAATATTATTTTTTCAGATGATTATTCGAGTGTGGTGTGAAGGAGATACCGGTACATACGTTCCTGTAACTCCTAGTACTACGTGTCGTGATGTCATCGAGTGTTGTCGCGATCCAGGCGACGAAAAATGCCATCTCCTGAAAATCGACAAGGCCAACATTGGTAAGCAACGCCCTAAGTTGAGAAACTCATTTCAATATTTGATTATCTTATTTTTGTTTTGGCGGAAATTGATTTTAGCGAATTTATTTAAATTAATTTATGAGTCCCGTATAATAATTGGTTAGGAATTCCAAGCGCGGGTCGCCCCTCGAGCCGAATATTTTACCTCATTTTCGAGTCGGCTGAAAATATCTCGTGAATTTCAATACGGGCGCCATCATTGGGCGTGCACAGGGCATGATTTCATTTCAATGAAAAATTGTACTCGGTCGCTATGTGCGTGCTCTTCGGCGAATTTTCCACCGGTGGAAAATCTATTGGGATTCAGGAGGTGCTATCACCTGTTCCCGGCGGGATGAATAATAGGGTTTCAGATCACGCATACAAATCTCGCAATACGAAACCGTGAAGAATCGAAGCTCAACGGGCGAAACAAACACACAATAAACAGGTTCATTTCGTTCGAGACACGAACTTCCCCAGCGACCGAGATTTTTATTTTTTTGCGAATTTAGCATATCCTTCAAAAAGACTTCGGAGGTGAAGATTTTTTTTATATAGCACGTGCTTCGCATACGTTTTTTACGATCACGGCTGGGCTATATTTAATTGCGGACGTGAGAAGAAACGATTTATTTCATAAAAGAAATGCTCCTGACTTTGCGCTCGTTACTGTACGTCGGTGTAAAGAGTTTTGCCTATAACGTGTTTGGTAGGCGCAAGCTGTCGCACCAACTTTACGCTTACCTACATTAAATAGATTTCGTTTGTTCCACGATACAAATTGTCTGCGGATGTGTAATTATTGCGTTAATTAAGACGGCTGCCACTCGGTGGAACAATGCGTCGCATTTAACGCACTCAATGTTTAATATGAGGCGTACGACAAGCGTTCACAATGCGGAGAACGCACGTCATGCAAGATAATACCGCACGGAAATCTCGTCGCATAAATGAAATACGATAGCATGTGCCCGTATATAAACGATTCTCGCGAGAAAAAGTCGTATTCCGTTTCATATGCAATAAACAATAAGGGCGAAGCGGCGGATCGACATTAAGAAAATTAAATTTGAATCACTAAAGCCCACTTCGCGGCAGCGGGGGCGCTTAAGTTGGCCTCGGAAAATTATTTGCGGCGAATCCCGGAAAAATTGCGGAAAAATCCAATTCACGAAACGCGACCGAGGGGGAAACTCGGGCAGGGAGGGAAATCGCTTTTCCGGCGTCGGCGCGCTCTAACGTTTCCCGATTGAATTACGTTCGCATTTCTTTTTAATTAATTCGTTTCCACAATATTACGCGTTCACGCGTGATGTAATTAAAATTTGGACGACTGGGTGGAAAAGTCGATTCGCGACGGCTCGAATTTTTAATGAAAAGCGGCAATCGAATCTTCGCCGAAATTAAGAAATTTCAATTAAAACTGAAATTTCCGGCGTTTGTCACGTTCGTTCGACTTTTCCTCGGGCGCCCCTGTTTGCATTTATTGTGTCGACAATATCAAAATTTAATTAAGAATCGTATTGCGAAGGGCCGTTTATCGCCGACCGCGCGAAAATCCACTTTTAATAACGCGAAGAGTGGCAAAGGATCCGACAGCGAATTGATTGGTTTCGTTTGTGACTGTTTGCGGTTCCTAATTTGCGAAAAACGAAATCGCGTCCGACTAAATTAATTTGTTGCGGATAATTGTAAAAAAAAAGAACAACCGTTGCTATCTATTGGAGCTTTTTTTTCGCACGTTTTTTCAATCAAACGACGTTCCTGTGAAAAGTTAATAAAGACGCAGATTTCGCAGCCAGTGAAAGCGTATGACAGCTGCGATAAATGAACGTTCTTGATTAAATTTTTCCATCGAACTCTTGTTAGCGCCATCGAGAACGGTAACATTTCATTTTCGCATTACGTATGTGCGGTGTGCGAGCTTTTCGCACACGTTAATGTATCGCGGACATTAAATATTCATTCGCCGCGTGTTTGTGACTTATGAAATGGCGCGGGCTATGAAAAAGTTCCCTCCCGGCATAAAGGGGAAACCGGCATTATAAAAATATGCCGGCTTAGTGGGATTGCCGTAAATAACGCGAAAGAATCCTTTGGATTCAATATGTAAATCTGAAGGATTTTCGGTTGGAGTGCCCCGCGCGTACGCTTTGCGTCACAAAGCTCCCTCGAATCCGGTTGTGCAATTTTCGTAGAAGGTTATACACGATGCATCCAGATTTGCTGAAAAGGATTGATGCATTTGAATAAAGAACTATTGTTTTATTTTATAATATTTAAAAAAAATAATTATTTATAATTTTATACGTTACATGTTTTTCAAGATATTCTGTTTTCAGTCCAAGTGTTGCACGAAGATGAAAGGCCGCTCGATTTTCTATTGTCTCAAGAGTCTGACGTCCACTTCGTGCTCAGATACGCTAAAACGGGTAAGTGATTCCAATTACAAAGATATTTTATTCAACGAGAAAATCCAATCCGATATCTGAAAAAAAGGTGGCTTTCGGCAATCGAAGCTCGTTCGGCCGTTATTAAAATTCATTAGTGTGTCGTCTTCGGCTCTAGCCTTGAGAGAAAAGCTAGAGATTTATCGGACAACGTGAAAAATGATCGTACACACACCTGTTTCGTTACTCGGACGAAGATTGATCGTTGTCGAAGACTTAGGATTTTAGAAGGAGGTTTTGACCGCATTTAGCGGGTCAATAAATACGGTAGAAATAGGGGGTGTGTGTGCACGTGAAGGTAAATAAAACGGGGGATGGAAAAAATACATGAAAGCAGACCTTGTACATGAATTATGTATCGAGTTTAATAATATTATTTGGTCGGTGTATATCGCTGAAGTGAGCTAACGTAGGGGCGCTAGTAAGGTGGTTTCGGTTAGTAACGAATGTTAGTTTACGATTTAATTTTCATTTGCTCTCATAATAAAATACAACGTTTTTCCATAATACATAACTTATCAAATGTTATTTCATCTTCATACATAATTTTCAATTTCGAAATTTTTTTACATTCAAATTATACCGAAAAAATAACCTGTAAAAATTTCTGATAAAAATATTTGGTTTCACGAAATGAAATTTAATCAATCTAGTAATTTTACAGAGCTTAACGGAATTAATTTGATTTCGTAAGTCAATTAATACATATGGGTATCGAACTGTCGCACGCGCGTTAATAGATCTAATGGTTCTAGAATGCGGGAATAGCATTCGGGGAGATTTCATAGCATATTACGATATATTGCAGGGTGGTTTTATGGAGGTGGAATTAAGTGCACAGAAGCTCAACTTTCCGCTCGCGGACGTAGAAGCGATGAAATTTATCATTATCGACACTTTGACTGTAACATTAACGTAGTTTGTAAAGTTTATAGTAACGTAAATCGACACGCGACAAAGTCGATTCATTTTCTTTGATCGAATAGATTCAACTTTTCTCTTTTGAAAATTCCTTTTTTAAGCACGTGAAGCTTTAATCCCTTATTTGGTTTTCTATTTAATTTTTTGAAATAACCAATTTGTCACCTCTGGCTTTAGTGGGGTGGTCGGGTGGCCACGGTGGTTGTGGATGAGACAGCTGATGTTGATTGATTCCCGCGGGGCCATTTGGCTGTTGGCGATGGGCGACTTGCCGCTCACGTGCGTCACCCAATTTTGCATACAAATTAAGCCGATCCAATGGCACGATGACGTGAACCTTTGATTTAATTTAATGGAAACTATTTAGAGCTTATCACGTAGCGGCAAGATTTTCACGTGTTGCCGCTGCGGAACGCGTGCGCACTTCGGATAACGATCGATTGTGATTAGTTTGTGATATTTCAGTTATGTTAGTTTTGATTTTGAAACACATGATTATTCTAATAATTCTCTTCTAATATAAATCAAATTATACGATGAAAATTCATTTTACATTTCATGAATATGAATGTTTCGGTACTAAGAATAAAAATCAAAATGATTTATTAAAAGTTTTTAGAATTATCCAATTGATTAACATTTATTACGCGAAAACATCCTTTAGCGAAATCTCGAGGACGCGCTGCGAATTTCAATTGCACTGCACTCGTCCTAATGGAAAACCCTATACACCCAAACACATCACGGGACCGTTTCGCAATATTCAAATGCGACTTTCCTTCCGCACACCCGGCAGATCCTGGGTACGATCTAGGACCGAATCTGTTCCTCCAACACCCACGGGGCCACGTCGAGGTGTCGTCGTTGCGTTTTCGCGAAAAGGGTCCGCCTGTAAACAAGCCTGGCCCCGAAGGGACCAAGGGCCGAGCCAGGGACGTTTGTTGAATTCTAAGCGACCACTTTGGCCAATTTGTAGCGAAAATGTGCCCTCAGCCGTTTGCTCGAATTATTATTTATTATATGCGTTCGGGTACGTGCTTTATTTTTGTTTGTGTCGGTTTCGTATTAGTGCTAATCCGTTTTTGTTCTGAATAAATTAATGTGCGATTTATTCTAATTTATGTGTTATATAATACTAGTATATATGCCCGATGTTAATAACATCGGCTGTGGATTTGTTAAGAAACGGAAAACGATAAAATGTGAAAACCCGATTGTGTGAA